>BSAI01000030.1:20334960-20526414 GCA_036245035.1 Adrianichthys oophorus | reverse complement strand
TTGTGTGGTTTTATCAGAGCTGGAATCTTTTTTCACAAAAAGCTCATTTATTTCTATGGTGTAATCTGGTGTCCTTGTGAAATGTAGTGGGTTTTTTTTTTTTGGTTTTTTTTTTTATGATTTTAATAATTTTAATCTTTAAAACCTCTTTTTGTCAACATAGTTTTTTTTTTCTGTTAATAAAACATAAAATGTTATTTTAAATCTTGGGAGTACTTCAAAGAATTTTGTGCTTTCCTAATTTTGTGCATCACCAACAGTAAAAATCTTCATAAAAATTTGTATCCATAAAGAGGTGATGTATTGTTTGTTTATTAAAATCTAGTGCAGTTTTTTTACTGCCTGCATCACCTGCTGTCTTTTCAGCGCAGCTTTATGTTAGATGGCTATGAACACCAAATAAACGGACAAACATAAAATGCAAATTATATTGAAAGTGCAGACATGTCATATAAATGTCCACAACGTATTAATAGTTATTAAAGCATAACATTATTAGCATACACTGAGTGAATTGAAGGCAGATAATCGTCACAGTGTGTTTGGGATTGCGCAATCAAGGCTGTGCTCTTTGTACCATTTCACTTCGCAGGAAACACAAAATACAGCAATATCGAGGCTACAAATTAAATCATGTTATTTATTTAGTTATTTATTTATTTATATATAAATATAAATAAATAAATAAATTAAAACTGTCCAAATGTGGAGGAACTCGTCCATTCTGGCAAAACTGGTGATCAACAAAGCAGCTGATGTGCAGCTTGATGGGATCTGTAGATAATTTGTTACCAGTATGATGTTTCCCTGGGCCAATAATACCAACAATATGAAAAGATCCCGTGGTCCGGATATGGCCAGCAAGCATTTACTTTGACACATGATTTAAAAAAAAAAAAAAGTGAAATCTAATCAAAGGGGAGAACTATCTGAATTTTCAAAACAACACCGCACTCAAACTCCTGAACTGTGCTTGAAGCTTCTGCAGTTCTCAGCCATAAGATGTGAAACGACAAAGCCCCAGCATTCACTGGCAGTGTCTGCAAAGTGTTTCGGCATTTATGATTCTATAAACGTTGTAAACGGATCTCTTACATAGAAATGTGGTTAGATAGATCTGGATTTAAAACAAAATCTATCCCTGAAAAGCTTTTCAGTACCATACTCTGAGTCAAAGGAGCTTTCATTTTACCTGGGTTTTTTTTGTTTTTTTTTATATTGGCTTATTTTTACATGGCAGCTTTTGATTTCACCTTTTTTACATGTAACCATGAACAAACATTTTATCTGAATGATGGCTAACTTTGAAGTTCTCCTCCCCAACCTTTTGTGGTGCAACAAAAACTGCAAAAAACATTGGAACTATCCAGCCGTACAGTTTTGAACCAGATGCCAGCTCAGATGAGGAAAACAAAGACATACATGGATCTATTTGTTTGCAGGTGGATGCATCAGAATGGAGCAGAGCAGGGAGCTTGTGGACTGCCAATTGTAATTTGTACGTAACAACTAAAAGCTTTTTCAAACTGCACTTCATCATCTGGTCCTGATTCACGGCGATTTGAATTGAAAAATACTCAGAAAAGCAGTTGTAATCTTATTTTTTTTTTCGATATGTCCTCCATGAGAAAAATGCTACAAGAACATGTTAAAACACCAAAAATAGAATTTTTATTGGGGTGGGTCTTTAAGCTCAAAATTACATTTCTTTGTATTTTTTTTTTGTTCTAATTGTTGTTGATAAGGAACAGACAAACATTTGAAAAAGAGCTTATTTGTGATGTAAAAAAATTGACTGGGCGAGCCACAAGCTTCCTGTTGCACTCCGCAACAGGGTATGAAAGAGAGTTGCTCTGCAGTGACAGTCTGCTACACCAGCTACTCAGAGGCAAATTTCTAATGAACTCTTGCCGCTCTGCAAAAACCATGCCCTAGAAAACAATTTCTTTTTGGCTAAAAATGGCATAATCATCATTAAAAGACCACTTGGAACTTTTGAAATTGAATAAAACATGATCAGTGTGGTGCTGCACGGTGGAGCAGTGGCGCTCTAGTCTCACAGTAAAAAGGCCGGTGCCCAACAATGGGTCCGGTGCAACGTAGGACGGGCAGCGGCTGATGGTGGGAGCCATGGTTACCCAACTCCTGGTCTTGAGATCTAGTTACTAAACCCAATTTTGGATTTAAAACGTCTGTCTTCCTCACTGTGTCTGGGTCTCCACCTATTAGCTCCTTTGATCCCCTCATGACAGGACAACCTCATCACTTTGCAGTTTATGGTGCTTCTTTGAAAAAACTGTGGACTCTGCTGCTTTTATTCTCACCCAAAAGAGATTCGAAAATATGAATACAAAAGAAATACAACCAATGACTTTATTGGCGTTAATCTATAAAGTATAAACTTAGATATGGTTATCTAATATACTTGATAAAACTCAGAGGCTTTATTTGGACTTGTAGAACGTGTCTGCTTTGCATTCCTTGATGGGTCCCGGGGTCTAATTATGTCTGTCTTTGAAATTATTGAAGGCTCAAAGTGGCGTTGGGTCTTTTGGGTGTGTATGTGTTCATCACAGTAAGACTTGAGCTAAATTGGTCTTTCATCTTTGTACGAAATCAAACAATGAAGATGATAAAAGAAAACTAAGAGTCGTTTTCCTGTTTCTAGCCTGCAATCCTGTAGTGGCTTTGCTGTTTGATGGTAGGAGGACTCCTTTGCATCCCATCTGTGGGATGGCCCTAAACCTGACTGACCCATGTAATGACTACTGTGATATTGTTGGAAGGACTCATAGGCAGGAGGCTGGTAGATGGAAGTAGAAAAAACTTAAACAAACCAAATCAGACATTGAAAGATGACATCACAGAACGGGTTCATGGGCTGAACTGGGCATGCTGTGGAATAACACAATGCACTCAACAGTTGACAATGAAAAAAGAAATGGTGGGAGTCTTAGGTAAAGAAAAAAACATGCAGATTTTGGAAGCCAAGACTTCAGAAAATTAGATCAACCAAAAAGGAAACCTAAAGAATATAAACAAATTGAAACTCCATTCATTCATTAAACACGGGGAAACAAAAATTGGCTTCATTGTACTGAGGAGTAAAATCATTGAATCAGAAACATGTGTGAATGAATACTGGTGTAAACCTGGTGTAGTTGCAACAGAAGCCAATCTACCCAATTTAAAGAAAAAAAAATTAACTGCTAAAAGTAAAACAAATGTAAAAATAAAACCAAAAACTTCAACATAAAAAAAGAGTTTCTTATACTTTATCTTTAATTTCAACTCTGCAATTGAAGTCCTGTGTGTATTTCTGTTCACTATATTTTTGGAGCACAATGAGGACAATCCTTGTGAACACGTTAAGAACCAGATTATAACTATGTAAAAAAAAAAAAAAAAAAAGGAAAGCAAAATGTGAATAGGATGGGATTATATAAACTATCTTTTTCCCACAAACGTCTAAAGAATTAATCAAGCTCTATTTGACAATCTTAATGGACTCAATGTGTCATAAGTGTGTACTGTATGTGAGCAAACATGTCTGTTTATGATGAAAAATAATTATGCCAAGAAGATTCATCTTCTTTATTTTTTTAATCAATTTATGAATTTTTGTAAACAGATCTTATATATCTTTGTTTGTCTTTGATTGCTGTAATTGCTTAAACATGCATATACTGCTTTATAAAATGAATTAATCAGAGAAGTGGTAGAAGAAAATAAATACTATTTCACCCTCATTTCTGTAAGTCTGAATGTATTTTGCACACATTTTGTGTTTCAGTATCTATAAACTTGATATGACCGTTTTTGGATTTTGGCCTTTATTGGATTGACTTGTGGATTATTTTCATTCATTCATTCATTTTCCAATCCGCTTTAACCCTTTCGGGGTCACGGGGTTGCCGGAGCCTAACCCAGCTACTCATGGGCGAAGGCAGGGTACACCCCTGGACTGGTCGCCAGTCTGTCGCAGGGGCAAGGATCTTCGTCAATCAACGGCTTCACTACAGATACTGGAGAATGAGGGCATCAATCCCTCTGCCTCTTACAAGCTAAGCGAGTGCTCTACCACTTGAGCTAATTCCCCTAGGTGGATTATTTTATGTTCTGAATGTCTTTGAACAAAAACAGTCCAGACCTGAAACTTAATCTACCAAAATACTTAATAATCCAAAGTTTGTTATTGATGAAACTACCACTGCTAGTCCTTCTAGCCCTCCTTTCATTCATGCTACAGTCACATATACAACAATGGGGAGTCATCGGCAGAATTTGCAAGATTAGCTGCCGCCAGCTGATTTTTTTTTTTTTTTTTTATTTTATTAATATTTTTTTAAATCATTAGCGTGGTCATGAATGTAGACGGGGCAGTCCAACGGCCGGCTGTCAGGTCGGGATGACGTCATTGCAAAATTGGGCAACAGCTGGGTGATGGTTCTCAGTGTGCTCGGAGAGTTTGTGTGTATGCACAGATGAAACATCACACCAGGGTGGCTGGGATTGCCAGTGTTGTCCAGTCATCGCCCCCGGCTCATGTCAACAGCCCTCATGGAGTGCCTGCGCTACCGTACGATTTCTACCAATCGGACAGTAGCAGTGGGACGGCACCAGGGTGGCAGTTTGAAATTGGCCGATCATCAGACGATTCTCCTATCAGTCAATTATCGCACTGCTGCCTTCCTGCCACCCACTTGTCACCGCGCAACCTCCAAATGTGCCCAGTTTTTTACCAGTATCTAAAATACTTTTTCAGACTCAGATCACCAGGAATGTTCAGTGTTTTCAATCAGCATTGACAGTTGGTGAGTAGGTGTATTCCATCAGTACAATGACTAACTGCTGAAGCCTGTATGGTGCACTCTGTGTTCCTTATTTTTATCTGTATTCAATGAACTTTGTGGCACATCCTGGGGGGGGCAGTCCACACAATTTTGTCCTTGAAGTGGTCATGGCTGGAAATGGAAAAAGAAAGATTTATCCGATTCAACACACTGAGCAAGTGCTTTTCAGACAGAACGTCTGTGGAAGGGGATTTGAATTTCAGATTTTTCTGCAGCATGCAGCAACCTGTTTTAAGAGATAACATAAGAAGAAACCAGTAAAACCTATCCAAAAAGAAATTTTCTGCATGTGCCAGGCTGATTGAAAGACCAAGACTTCTGGAAAATTGAACATAAAATCAGAATAAGTTTCTCCTGAACTAAGCCAAACTGTCCGTCTGTTTCTGAGACAGAGCTTTCTGCTGTGGCGAAGGACGCCACATTTGTACGCATTAGTACATGCTCTGGTGAGTGAGCAACACCTTGCTTTGGGTTGTGGGTATAATGTCTCGTTCCATTGGTTTGATGTGGCTGAAGGGTTCCTGTTTTGTGTCCTAACAGCTGACAACAGACACTGCATTTTACATGTCAAAGGAGCCTGGGTTGATTCCAATCTGCCAGCTGCTCATGAGATATTAATAACTCACCTGTGTGTGCTGGAGTCCATGCGTGGGTGTTTGTGTGTTGCCAGAGACTTGGAGAGAAAGTCTGTGAGTGGGTCAGAAACACCCACAGCTCCCTCTAGCTTCTCCGCTCTGAACAGCTCACTGCTCCTGCAGATGCAAAGGGTTGAGCTGTGTAGGTGTTCATAGATCCAGCTTTAACCAGCTCATTTGTCATGATTTTGAAATGGTTGTTTTGCACAGGAACAGGGCTGCAGCGAAATCGCCACTTTGCTCAACAACTCTGCCTGCTGCTGTCTCACTATTAAATCGCCAAATTTCAAATCAGTCAAATTGCCTCTTATCTTGAACCACAGGGTGGAATGTTTTCCTGCATTCTTATCAAAAGTTTTTTGAAACAAGGCTCCACTGCTGCAGTGGAGGTCGGGACGTCGCCAGGAGCCGGATCGTTTTAGGCATGGTCTTGATGGAGTGTGACAAAGCTTTGACTTGGGGCTTGATGGTAAAATAAACAGCTGGTAAAACTTGCTACTTCATGAAATCACTAAGTTCAAGTCTGTGTCTGCAGGAGAGCTAATGTTTGTACAGTGTTGGTCTGCTTTTTGTTAGGATCTGCCACTATTCATTTTTAAACATTTCAGATATGCATTTGAAACCAATGAGTTAAATATTGCTAGAGATGGTACGCTGGTCCAAGATGCATAAAGAACGACGCCACATTAGAATGGGATAAAAACAGTGAGGCACGGCTTAGCAGATACAGTGAAATGACCATAAAATGCTTAATTTTGCTCTTATTTTAAAAAGAAAAAACTATGATCGCCAGAAAAATAAGACCCAGACCATGGTAGTTATATTTTTGCACAAAGTGCAACAGATAAACGACATTTCAAACTTTTCTATGAATAAGTACGTCAATATATAGGAAACGCAATGCACACCTGATGCATAGTTGTGATTGTGACACATACAAATACCACAATCATCCTCCATAAAACAAAAAAACATAGGTGATCCTGGCAGAAAACATGGAAATATTGGGAAGACTAAAGCTTCCATTGACTTTGAATAGGCTACAAGATCAGCCTTAATGTTCACTGTTCTGAGTAAACTCACTCAGATCGTCCTAAAATATCTTCTAGAAGTTTTCCTTTATTGGCTGACGGTAATAATTTAGTTGTGAAAAGTCGCATCCTTGTTTTTCCAGTTCTGTTTGTACAATTGTAGCACAGCAGTGAACCGGAATCTATCCTATTCCAATAAGGCGTCTAACTTTGAGTATGCAACAAGCTAGTGTGCCATCTCTAGCTTATATATAACTCATTGTTTGAAACATTAGGCGTGTTTGAGATTACTTGCGCCTCTCCTGGATCGTCAGCGAGACCAGGCGGCTGCAGTCGGGGGCGGGGAGACTTTTTTTTCTGGAGTGCAAGTTATTCAAGTTATAAACTGACAAGTAAGATGCCTCAATAAAAGCATGTTGTCTCACGTCAAACATTCAAAACATTTGATTGACAGATTCTCCTTAGCCCACATTCAAGTGGTATGGGTGTGGCCCTCCAACAAGCTCACTCCTGATTGGTGAGAGTAATTGCCATAGATTTGTTGACTCAGACCAGTTCAGACCAATCACTGCTTACTGGCTCCAACATGGGGGCATCTGTATAATGAAAAACTGTGACTGAATTTACTTGATTTTGTTGGAGCCTGAAATAAGCATTTTTTTTTTTTTTTTTTAATGTGTAATGTCACATTCAGTCGATACATTTCTCATTCACATTCAATGTTTGGAAACCTGTAAAAGTGTGAGTAATAATTTTCAGAAAAGCAAAGATTAAAATTAATTAGAATAATTTGATTCATGCTGCATTTAAAGATGCGTGTGCAAAAACCTTTAAAATGTAGAAATAGGACTTAAATAGCAAAAGGAGAAATCAAGGTTTAAGAAAACATTAGAAAACTGCATTGTGACATGAGCACATCCTGCAACTGCAGAAAAAATCCGAATATAGCAAAAAAAAAGTTTCTTGATCACATTGAATTAACAAAAGAGGAATAGAACTAAAAGTGCACAAATAATCCAACACTGCAAAATGTTTGTTTTTCCTTCCTTTAGTAAGATTGGACGGCAACGAAAAACATTCACATAAATGTCATACATTTATATTCTTATACGTATTAATTGTATTTTTTTGTTTTTTTATTTGGATATTTTTTGTCACACTCCATTTAAAACACTTTATTGGACTGTCAGCTGAATAATCTTCTTTTTAATAAACAGTGTATATATATATATATATATATATATATATATATATATATAATCATAATCTCACAACTTTTGTTTCAATGTTGGGGTTTTGTGTGTGTTTTTGTATGTGTTGTTGTTGTCAGAGATTTCACTTATTGTTACTGCATATCTATATCTATTTTTATTTATTCATCCCTCACTGCAGTGACATGCTGTCACACAGAAAGACCTTGTTTTTCTTAGCAACTACACAGCTATTGTTCTGCTGCCGACATTCATAGTGACCAGAAAACAATAAGTAGTGACCTCACTCTGGACACCTGATATCCTGTGTTGGGCAGCTGATGTCTTGTGATTATTGTTGAATCCCATAAAAGCAGGTCTGCAGAGAGGGAGAGTCACTCCTCCCTCAACAGAGAGTCTACTGCGTGACAGATGGAATCTTTTACTTAGAGAAACGGGAAGCAAAGAAACAAAAACCATAAAAAATCTGGAACAAATGTCCCTGAGGTCAGACTTAGGTAATGGGGGCAAATTAAAAACTTCTACAATGTATGACAGACTGTGAAATGTATTTTTACTTTACGTACGTTTACTTTTGTAAACATGAAGCAAGCATCTTAACACTTACTATCTTTTGAACATCATTAGTCAGTTACCTGCTGCAGTAAAATAATGCAGATTAATCAAATTGACGGTAAATAATTCACATGTAGCTTTGTAAAAAGCAAACATTAGTACCCTTAAGAGCACAACTACCTTGAAATATAGAAAATAAATTCACACAAGCTTTGAAAATATAATTGGTATTAAAGACCAAATGAACTACCATATCGAGTCATAATTCGGTGACTGAAAAAACTGCAGGTAACACTTAACAATAAGGGTCCCTGTACTAACCTTAATTCATGCATATTAAGTATTATTAAACTACTCAATAAATAAACTCAAGTACTTAATCAAAAATCAATAAATATTATATGCAATAACTACGTTAGTTAATTTGTTTATAAGGTCTTAATAAAGTTTAAAATAATAATTTCCTTTTTTTTTAATTTACAAAGATAGGAAGGTTTTATGTCACCTTTTCTTCCTGACCTAACCCTTAATCAATGCCGAAAAGCCTCCAGCATTATTTAAGCATTCATTAATCTTAGTAAATATTAAGTAATTGATTATTGGAACCTTATTGAAAAGAGTGAACAATGACCCCCTAGCAAATATGTCTGACAACCTCTGTTAATCATGTTTGGGTTTTTTTTTTGCAAACATTTGTCTCTTTAAATTTACATAATGATTTTAAATAGGGCTTGTGTATTTACTGGCATTTCACACAATTTATTCAACTCCAAACAAATATACTATTTACAGGTCATTTTAAATATTATTTATTTACATTTTTAATTATTATTGAAATGACTTAAGGAATAAAAAACAACTTCAGAAATTTCAATTTCACTGTCTTCTTGTTTGTTTATGTAGCTAATCTGTGTCTTTATGTCAGCATCAGTTAACGTTCATTAAAATTATTGTTTAAGTGTTTTTTTAAGGTAATTTGAAGGTTTTCAAATTTTTGGCTGAACTTGGCTCACATTTCTTTTGTACTTAAAGATCTATTAAAAGAGTGAATTACTGATTATTCCAATTGCATGCAAGCCACTGCTGCAAATACACTGACTTTATTTTTACTGTTATTTATCTATATCTTAAAACATAATAGGTTTTAATTCTGCATTTTTGAAGAATATTGGCTTCCAACTTTGATCATTTTTTTCTAAACCATAAAATGATGCTTGTATTTTTTTAACGTATACATCATAAAGCTGCAATAAATTCTACTTAAATTAACCCCTTGATGCCACTTCAGCTCCAAAATCACCTTAACTTAGCATCTACTTGAAAGCAAAATCACAAGTGATTTTTTTTTTTTTTTTTTTAATTGCTGGAAATATATTCAAGCTTTAAGGTTTAAATAAAATCCTTTGATGGATGTGTAATTGATTGTTATTGATGCAAAAATGCATCAAATTGCCAAAAATTACCTTATTTTAGCATCTACTTAAAAACAAAGATATTAGTATTTTTTTTTTTAATAGCTGGAAATACATTCAGCTAATAAGGGGTTAACTGTCAGACAATGAAAAACGGCAAACACCTTGTGACGATGTTTCCTTAAATTGTGACAACTGTGCTCCAGTTTTAGTCTGATTCTTTTACATGGACCTACCAAGGCGTCTCTGTTCTCCGGTGAAGATCTGAGCTCAGAGTCGTACTGATCATCACAGATATATTACTCCCCTGCCTCACACAGCTAGTGCTTAGGCTGTGCCCAATTAATTTGCACACAGAATTTGTACTTTTTCCTTCCACAAAAGGTACTGCAGTGGTGCCCTTGATTATCATGCTGTTAACTCTCTCTGACTTGGAGCATTGGCAGTGAAACTTCCAGCTCTGTGGGGGAACTCCTGGTTTTAAGTTGACTACTGAAGGATGGGTTTTCTGAAAAAGTGCATGTGTGTGAGGGAGGAGAAGAAATGGAGGTTGAAAAGGTTGAAAAGGGAGCTTTAACCCCCCCCCTGAGCCACTGACACCATGACCTGCAAAGGCTGAGGTTTGACTTTAGCCAGCATGTGCATCATTGGACTGCACAGCCAGATGGAGGTCAATGCCTTGGCGCTTTGTGTGCATCGTCCTGTGGGATCATTTTCACTTAACATTGAGTAATGTAATTTTCATTGGCGTCATTCTGTAAATTCAGTCCCTTGCAGACCCACGTTATTTTTAATTATCCCTGGAAGCGATGACAAAATCTGATGGGATTCTCAGGTTTTCTAAAGTTAACTTTTTTTGACAAAGCTTTGTGCATTCGTAAGCAGTGATTTGTTGATAACACACGTAAATGCCTCTTTTACAGCATTTCAGACGTGTGTGGTCACACAGTCAATGGATCGGGTGAGCCTCGGAGCGTCAGACAGGTAGAGAAAAGCTTTGCTTTTAACCTCTCACTTTGGTTTGGCAGTTTCTTCACACAGTAGGAGGTGCAAAGCTTGTGAGAGAAGCTGTCAAGTTGATTGGTTTGTGGCGCTCATGGTGGCTTGTCAGTGGAATGCAGGATGCAGACAAGGCCTCTGTCATTGCAATAAACTTGCCGGTGTCGTGCATGATCAGATCACAAGTGGGTAGAAGCGAGTACAGGTGTGACCACACTCTGGATACATTCATTGCTCAAAGTACGTTTTGGGACACTTGCGGCCAAATGTTCATAATCATCTGAATACAGATGAGTGCTGGGTCACAGAGAAGTACTAACATTGCCTGTGTGTCTCTGTACAAGTTGCTGTCCCTCAGTAACATTTTCTCGCTCTTCAAGTTTATGAGGGGAAAAGTGCATTTCATAAAAAACTCACAGGATTTAATATTCACAGAAAAACCTCCTGCTCGCTTTTTATGTAAATTTTTTAGCAGAACAAAGAAGCTGCAAATGCAGAACCAGAGATCCGTGCCATTGGTCATGAAAACTGCCTTTTAATGGGCCTTAAATCTACAGGACTAAACTGAACTTTTTTCTGCCTTCTCAGAGTTAGTGTTTTAATGAAAGAAAGCAGACGTGAGAGGAGACATGCTGTTCAGCATTACAATGCAGCTAAAGCCCTTTGACAAATCAGACAGTAAAGTTTTCATCTACGCAATTATCATTTCACCAGTTTCCATAAGTCTTACAATTTGTAAATGGAGAAAATCAGGAATTCTTTCTGTAAAATCTGATCAATTTACATGTATACTAGACATTGCCAAAGTCCGGCCCGTGGGCCAATTGCGTCCCTCGTTCAAATTTTCCCTGGCCCGGAGAAAATCAATAATCTGCAGCACCCAGCCCTTTTCAGAACTGTGTGGATGATTGCTTCCAATGCCAGGTCAAGTGGAAACTGGCATATTTTTTACTTGAAGCACGAAACAACTATGTCTGCCTAATATGTCAAGAGACCGTGGCTGCTTTAAGGAGTTTAATATCAAAGATAGAGATTTATCCGTCATTGTCACAGGTACAATGAAATTAAAAGTGCTTCCTGGTCAGTGCGACAGTCATCTTTAAAACAACCCATGGTAAAACCTAAAAGCCACTACCAGATGAGACGTGCTAACTTTGACACTGACAAACTTTGACAAACTTCAACGTACCATGGCTTGAAAAAGTATTCATACCCCTTGAACTTCTCCACATTTTCTTAAATTATGACAAACAAATATATTTTACTGGAATTTTATGTGAAAGACCAACACAAAATGGCACACACTTGTGGAGTGGAAAGAAAAATATACAAGGGTTCCATTTTCTTTACACATTAAAAACTGAAAAGTGCAAAAGTCTTCAACCCCCCTGAATCAGTATTTTGTGGAACCTCCTTTTGCTGCAATTACAGCTGCAAATCTTTTGGGGTATGTCTCGACCAGCTTTGTACATCTAGAGACGGAAATCTTTGCCCATTCTTGGATTTGGATTTGGAAATGGTTTATTTCAAGCAGGCCAGAATAACACATGTAACACAATCTATCACCAAAAGTTTACATCCATAAAAAAACATGTCAAACATAGGATAACAAGGAATCCGTCCTTGCAAAACAATTCAAGCTAACTTGCATTAGATGGAGAGTGTCTTTGAACCGCAGTTGTCAGATCTTACCACAGATTCTCATTTGGATTTATGTCTGGACTTTGACTGGGCCAACCAGGAAGTAACAAATTGTTGCAGTACCTCAAATGACCAGAGAAGCTGCTGCTTAGAATGAGCAATTCTCCATCAACTCCCAAGTTAAAAGTCATTTTCACCCTTCAAATAAACCAGTTTAGACGGCCTATATCATGCAAAATTAACTTTTTTGAGCTTTAAAGTGTGTTATGATGCTAATTCTTAATGAAAAACACCCCAAAGTGGAATTTTGATCCATTCACGCATCTCCAAGCATTCCTCTAAAAATCTGTGCTCTGAGCCCCAGCTCCTCCTATTTCATGAAAACGAGCGGTTCCTCACAATGTCAAGTAGATACGTGAGAACAGCCCCTTCCAGGAAGCATCAGACCAGCACTGCCTCCAGGCTAACGCACACACCCACTTTCTCCATGGACCTAGCTGTGATCATCAAAGCGCTTTTATTTAATATGAACTATATGCACATCCCATCTTTGCAAAAGTTAAGATGTTGTTTTCATTAATGTCTTCACATTAATATCTTTAGTTAGTTTTTATTATTTTCTATGTTTAAAAACATTGAAATTGTGTCAATATCTTCATTTAAGATATTTTCTTCATCAAAGTCGTAATATATGAGAACAAGATTCAGAAATGCTCCAGTATCACCAAAACATCTATATATAAAGTGACTGACATCACACAGATGATCCAGATTTTTAAAGTAAAACTATGAAGACACGCAGAAAACTCAGTGTACTTCAACAGAAACACTTAATTTAATTTAATCTTGTAATTTTAAACAAATTATACCCGTTTAATTTTTCATTTTTGTGTGTTATTTTAAGTTCAGTGTTTGTCTCATATGTTCCTCTCTAGGCTTGCATCTTGTCATGAAACATTCAAGTATTCAAAACATCACAAGCATTAACCACTGACAATTCAGTGCATTTTATCCTTCATTTAAAGAAAGTAGGGACCTCTATAAACAACCACCTGACATGATGGAGCAAAGATGTGATGGAATTGTGTTTCAATCATGCTGAGTAAAAAATAATTTAAATTGAAAATAAATAAATAATTAAGGAAAAGGTTTTTTGTGACAAATGTCATGGTTCCAGAGCATCATCTATGACAATCCTGTCTATTTTTGACATTTTAAGAGCCTAATAAATTATCCAAAAAAAGTATATTTCTACCCATTGAAAAAATCTTCAGTAAGAAATTAAAAATAAGTTCAGTGCGGGGGTAAGCATCGTGCAGTTGCTGGATGTGCTCTTTCACCCTGAAGACCAGTTCCAGAGTCCTGAAGTGGCCCATTCATTTGCTCCACAGTGAATGATGAGAAAATCCCAAGCTCCTCTTCCTTGTAGGCTTGAAAATAAAAAAAGCTTTAAGGCCACTCCACCGCCGTCTGCCCCAGCCGATGTCGGTGCCTGCCGAGACAAAGTCACTGTGGTTTTGTTGAGCTGCACTTTCTGATGCCCGACAGACATGACCATCACTGTTAATCAAAACTGTAAATATAAGGGGAATAAAATAGACTTTACTTAATAAATATTTGTACAGGTGCTCTTTTTTTATATATTATGGATGACATACATTCTATTGGTTTGGCGTTTAGTTGTACTGAGGATGATCTGTCAGGTGATCAAAGGGTGAAGCGTGGTCCCACTCCCCCAAGTACTGAATAACACATTAACTGGATTTCACTACAATTGCAAAACAGGATGTGTGCCATAATCCTTGAAACTGATGATTTTTAGTGCAAAAGAAAGTGTCTGCCTGCTGCAGTTAATCGTGCATTGGATTGCCCTACATTCAAATTAGTTATTACATACTTTAGTTTTTTTATTCAATTGTGCCTTAAATACAGAGTTTGCATCAAGGCTCCAGGTGAAATCCAATAGGTTAAAATCAGAAACAAATAAATGTCCTAATTTAAAAGTTCAAAATGCAACTCAAATGACTGTTTTTTTTGTTTTTTTTTGCCTGTTAAAGGTGGACCTGGATGCTGGTGAATAACAACAGTG
This sequence comes from Adrianichthys oophorus, assembly GCA_036245035.1. Classification (NCBI taxonomy): domain Eukaryota; kingdom Metazoa; phylum Chordata; class Actinopteri; order Beloniformes; family Adrianichthyidae; genus Adrianichthys; species Adrianichthys oophorus. The sequence goes on along the minus strand of BSAI01000030.1, from coordinate 20,511,988 downwards.
TTTAAATAAGGAGAGATCTTAACCTGCAATCACATTCAGGGGTGTCCAGTTTCAAGGTTAAGTAAATGGGCATAATTATTTGGAGATCCTGCAGCACGTTTTGAGCATTGGGCGCAGCTGTCAGGCGCAGCGTGTTTTGGACATCGTAGCACATTTTGGCCGAAACACAGCACATTTAGAGTTCAAAAATCTAAACTCTGATAAGGAAGACCTGTCACTTCAATGAATCAGGGGCTTGGCTTTGCCTTGTGACGTGTTGATGTGATGAAAGATTTAAAGATTGCTTTTATTTGTCAAATGCACAACTTTCACTGACGTGTAATTCTGTTTCAGTACAACTTGAACAAGATCAACTTTGTGGATTCATCCGAGAGAGCAGCTACGAGGCATACTTCCCAGATAACGCAGGATGGTGGTGAGTAGTAGGAATACTGAGGTCAAGAAGGGATGAGCAGCAAGTGTCATCCCTCACACGTCTGCTATTTACATTCTGTAAAAGTGGTTATGTTTTGATAGAGTTGAGGGCAGCATCCTCAGCTTGGTCAGATTGGATAAAATTGTTTTAGGAACCAACAGTTGCTTGTTCTACCCATGGAGACAACTGTATTGTGATTTTGGGCGATATAAATAAAACTGAATGAAATACTGGTTGTGTCCTTGACTGGTCTTGCACAGTCTTGAGGCAAATTTTCATCCGAAATGTGGGCAACTTAGACCAGTCTTTCCTCAATCCGGGCATAAAGTTGCTCCAAGTTGGCATCCATCTTTCACACAAGTTCAAGGGTGGCGAGCACACTGCTGAGATGGCCAGAGAAAGTTTGTCTCCGAGTCTCTCCTCCCCCGAAGGATCACTCCACAAAGCTTCGACAGCTCGCCTCCCCGTCTTCCGCTCCCAGACTGCCCAATAAATCAGAAGTCTTCCAATCCCAATAAGGAGGACTCCAATTATCAGAAATCCGAATAAATACAAATCTTTAACATCTTAATCTTTAACAACTGGATTAGACACACCAGCCCCCAATTGCACCGTGGACCGTTGGTGTATCCAGCCACATGAGTTCCATCTCGGAAGGAGGGGTCCGCTATCCCGTTCTTAAGTGTGGAAAAAACTTTATTGATCGAATTTAAAGACCAGCTGATCAGATCCATAGTCAGAGTGCAATAAGCAAAAGTTGCAGGAGAATGAAAAGTGTAGGCTCAGGGGCAGACAGGACAAAATGCAGGTGGAAACTTTAGAAAATCTGTTGATGATTGATCAGATGACGTGATCACATTGGTCTCTAAAGAGTCTTGTGGGGGCACACATTTAATGCAAGGTGCAAACACAAGGAGTGATGCTCTTGTGATGAAATCAGCCTGTGAGCATGATAATGCTCAATCTGACCAGCCCCTGACTGATTGTGAGGCGGTGTGTTGAATGCCAAAAGGCCTCCTGCAGATCCCCTTATCCATACATAGAGGGGAGGCGTTTTCACCATTCCCTCACACACATTCATTTCTTTCATCTGGAGAATGTCAGGATGATCATGAGAATGTGATTCACGTTTACCTCCCATGCCCTTCACACCCATTGGTACGTGTCTTCATCTCCTGCTGCTCAGTTAAGTAAAAAGTGAATCAGTCCGGAGTTTGATTCTGTGTGATGAGTTGCATGCAAGTTGCAAGCTGTTGCCTCAGCAGGGCTACACGCAACAACACAAAAAATAAAACAAAAAAATTGTGGCATTATGAGTTGTTCATTCCTACATAATAACTCCATTGTGGAGATGTGATGTTGGTGAACAAATAGAATGTTTGAAGGGCTCATTCACATGAATGATGGGAATCGGCTTATGATCAGCTGGGAACCGTTCTTCATTTTGTTCTTTTTTTCCTCCCTCTCCTGAGTTTTATACATTCACATACAAGCTCAAACAAGCTCATCCTTCCAACTTCAGATGCAAATATCACATGAGAACACCGGATTCACGGGAGTACCTCCATGAAAAAAATAAGAGGACAGAGCTTTTAAGTCACGACGCGTGCAGTGTGCAGGCAACAGCCACGCGCGAGGGTGCACTCAGTCGTTCTGGATTTGTAGTCAGAAGTTGGAGCTGTTCTGGTCTGTTAAAAATGTTCTTGCGTTAAAATGTTTCACCAGCAGCTTTTGCATGAAGCTTCAAAGTAGCCTGATTTGTTTCATAGTGTACCTAATAATAGGTTTTTTAGTTACTTTTTATTATCGTATTTATATTTATTTTCTTAATGAGATGATCTTATAATAGTAAAATAAACTTGTTTTTAACCACTCCTGACAGGACACTAAATTAAGAGGCCTTATGTGTTTTATCAATCCTCTAAAATGCACGTCAGATGATTCCATTAAATCTATTGTTGGAACTGTTTATTATTAGAATAAATGTAAAGCACATGTTCTTTTTTCTGCTGCACAGCAGTACCTATAGTTTCTGTTCAGAAGCAAAGTTCCTAAATGAGAGAATTGCAAAATAAGTGCAAGTAAATTTACTGCTTTACTGCGCTTCAGTATAGACGTCTGCTTCTAAATTGATGGTTCCATTCACAACAATAGTCATCATTATGAATACAAATGCAACAAAAAAAAAAGCATAACGATGATATAAGAGAATTTTAAAAGCTACACAGTGTGCAAAAAAAGGAAATCAAATCTGGAAATGGAAACAATCGGAAATCTGTGCAGAACCTTTGTTCTGCGTCTGTCTGGACATTTTCTTTGAACGCGTTTTCTTGTTGAGAAAAAGTGTCTGCCTGATATGAAACACAGCTGTTGGTTCATTACACTTTCGCCAGCTTCACTTTGACTCTACCTCCTCGCCATTGATTTCCATGTGGGAGGGGAATCAATCGTCCCTAACAAATGCCCAGACTGACATAAATGTCTGAACTTGACATCATCTTGAAAGAACAAATGTTGTGCCCACCACTTTTTTAAAAGGAAACACCAATCCATGCCTTTCCTTTACATGTCTCAGAGCCTCAGTTATGTTCTGCAGCATAATCATGCAGACAATAGCACCACTGTCTTATACCATAAAACAGGTTTAAAGCTTCATTTTCCCTTTAAAACATGGTGGCGTGGCTGTAATTCAGATGATGGAGGTGGTGAGAGTAGGAATCTAACATTTTTTTTAAGAGATCAAGCTGTTTTGTGTTAGCTTAGCACATAGATAGATTTTAATATGGTTGATGACAGCAGAATATCATGGACCATGCTGGCTTCATTATTGCTCGAGTAGGGAGTTACCTATTTTTGATCACAATCCACCTTTTTTGGTATTATTTTAATTTGAAGTTTCTGTTTCTTGGGTATATTCTTTGGTGAAGCGCTTGCCGGAGGATATAATTCACTTTGGTAAAAACCATCTTTTGTCAACAGATTGCACTTGTTAACTGTGTTAACTGTCAAAGTCTGAAAAAAGTGATGTTGAAGTTTGGTACGAAAACAAAGTAATTTATATAAGAAGAGCTGTTGAGAGTCCACAGAGTACCTGTGTCGACCACCTCTCCTTTGCTGCTCAGCAAATTTGTAAAATAAAAGGGTTTTTGATGGCCAAAATCCGAGTTCTTAATGCCCCTTCTTCTGGCGATTTATGATACTTTAGCTTGACGCCTGTTCAAAAAAGTGTTTATAAACTCAATGCCCTGACAGCATGTGAGAGGAACTACTGCCAAATGTTTACAGCCTAATCGCTACATGGAGCGGTGTCTGTTTATATCTCATTTAGGGATGTCAACATTAATGCGTTAACGCACACAATAATTTTGAAAAAATTCATGCATTAATATTTCTTAATTCAGATTAATTACACGTCAGAAGCAAATGTCTTCCGCTTTGCGTCGAGCGGTTCAGGCTTCCACGGCATGCGCTGAAAATGCAGACTTTGCTGGGCACTATCCTGCTTATAACATGGTCACTTACAATATAAATAAATATTCAATCGATTTTTAGTACTTTACTCTTGGGTTTTTTTTGGTCAAACCGCTTTTTTACAAAAAGCACGAGAATGTGTCTGGGCCGGCAGACCTCAACTACAGTGGCAAAGGAACATGATATACGGTATATGCTGATCGTCACAATAGTTTCAATAAGGCATCAGTTGAGACTTAAGAGAGAAAGTTTACCTCTTGCCACTTGTTTTTGTCCAGAAGTTGAAATACAATTTTAAATAAAAGTAAATAGAATTAATCAACTTCAATAATTGATCATTCATAGATATATTAAACTTAAAATGATTTGTTGGTATTGTTTTATTGAAGCCCCTGACTGTGAGAACATTTGTTTTAATATACAAGCATTTCAAAAATAATTACTATCCATGGATTAAGTATCCCACAACATGCAGGTGACCCTGTGACCCTTTGCTATTAGCAATACATTGACCTTGTTATTGATATATATGTAGAAGAAAATCAGAAAAGTGAAGGTTCACTTTACATTCATTTTGAGCCCATAAAAATACACCAAGGTGAATGCTACACACTCTGACACACACTGCTGTGAAGGGTGCCCTCTCAGCATGCAGGCAAGCACACACACACACACACACACAGGGGCTGGTCAAACCTTTACCTGTAAATGATGTCCATTCATTTCTCTTTCTGGACATAAATCTCTATGACTTCAGCGTAAAAGTCTTCTTATCTTCTTTTACTTTTAGAAGTCTCAATAAAGATGTGTTGTTCAGCATCAGTCATTCATTTATTATTACTTCATGTTTTGAAAAAAAGTTCAACTTTGGATAATTTTTTAATGAGGTTGCTTCCGCCATTTTTGCAGTCAGTCAAAGCAAAACATAAATAGGGGCTTTTATTAAACTTTTTTAGTAGCGAATGAAAAACAAGTGCAAACTCACAAGCGCCCTCTCTGTTGAGATAACGCTACTGCATTCCTCACCTTCGGTCTTCAGTGCAGCTTTAACTCAAAATAGATGATAGACAAACATGAAAAACATTTAGTATTACATGGAAAGCGATGACATGCAATTATTTTTTAAAATAAATTATTAAAATCAGGTCTTTATATATTTAGTGTTGCTAAGGGGTTGCTTTGTCAAATTTTGCATTTGCTATAGCAACCCCTTGCCACCCCCTGGTGCCGCCCTTTGATAATTCAACATGTACTTTAGTTTCAACTGAAAAAGGGAAATACAACTATGTCTGATCTAAAAAACTCTTAATTTTATATAACTGTGTGACTCTCAAAAATGAAATACAATGGATTCTGTAAAAAAAACAAATGAAACAAAGAACAGTTTTTTATGCACGTTACAGAAGTTTTAATTTTTTATACAACCAAGGTTTTATGCTAAAGGCACAAGGTATGTTTTTCTCTTCCAGAAAAGGATTCTCATGGAATATTCTGCACCACGTCATCATTTTTTTTTTTTTAAGCCACATAATCTCCTGAAGCCACTTTTCCACAAACATGCACTTCTTTTGTGATTCAGACACAGTCTTATATTTCTGTGAAGATGGAGGAGCACCAAAACAATTGCTCAATGAAGCTTGCTTCTTCGGCATCTTTGAGGCTCCAAAACAGTCTGTCATCCCCTTCGAAATTGCATGCTGCAACTTTTATCTGTTGTGCTTCTTTTTTTTTCTTAACAGCTCATGTGCACCTGCAACCACTTATGTACATCCCAAATCTAATTATACTTTTTTTTTTTTTTCAAAACAAAAAACCAAACCCAGCATCATCCTTCAAATGAAAAAGTTGAACCTTCAGATCTTCTCATTTCGGAGCCGCATGTTTATGAACCTGTATGTGCATTGAAAATTGTGAGAGCGCATGTGTTTATGTGGACTGGCACGTGGGACTTCTTTCCTTCCTGCACAGGTTGCTATAGAAACAGTTTTTTTTCCTTTGCAATAAAGCTTTTATCAGCGGGTAACATTTAATCTTTGAAAGGGTGCTAAACTGTATGTTGCGTCCCTTTTAAAGACTGCAGCTTTTTTGGTGAGATGCCTTAATTGAGGATTTTCTGGTGGAGCAGCAGGAGGGAGGTCTTATATTACTCTAAAATGGTACATTTTTTATTGCACCTCCTTGCTGCATTTTCATGTCATCTCACTGTTTGAATGCTGTATTTTCACATGAGCCACAGATGAGCTAAAGCCATTTGTTAAAAAGAAGAAGAAAAAAAGAAGGAAACAGAAAAGAGGAAATCTAGTGCAAATAACTACAAAGTGATGTAAGAACGCACAGAAAGTTTATGAATTATGGAGCACTCCCGACTAGGTACAAAATAATCAAACCCTGATTAAAATAATGTTGCAAAATAAACTAAAGTGAGGTCACAAAATTGATATAAAAAAAAAAAAAAATGACAGGGACTCAAAAGAAATCAGACAGTATGATTACTAAAACAGTTAGAATCAGAAAAAAATAACTTGGAACAGTCCAAAATTCCAATCATGAATAGTTGTAAAATTTGACAAAATAAAAGACTTAGTCACAACCACTGTTCCCTCAAAGCTTCGCACTCGCACAGCTCCCAAGCCCTTTTGTGCACATTACAATTTTTATTTTCTGAATTTTGCTTGATTATCAAATTGTAGTGACACGACAATATAAGAGGCTAATCCACTAGCAAATGTCTTCAGACTTTCTAATGAACTCAAACTGTTTTACATCACAAGGGGTCATCATCCTCCCTCTCACTCATAGTGCAGAAAGAAATAACCTAAACAGAATAAGATAACTAAAGGCATGGTAAATGGCGTTTACTTATATAGCGCTTTTCTAGACTATTGAAGGCCCAAATCGCTTTACAGTCACAGACCCATTCACCCATTAATACATACACTGATGGTGACTCCGCTGCCAAACACTAGTGCCGGCCTTCCATCAGAGGCAATGTGGGGTTCAGTGTCTTGCCCAAGGACACTTCGACACATGGGCGGTGCAAGGCGGGAATCAAACCTGCGATCCTTCAATCACAAGCCGACTGCCCTTTCCACTGCACCACGGCCGCCCCGTGGCCTAACTGAGTAAAACAGCCAGACAAAAAACATATACACAAAAACCCACATTTAAACCCCATTATGACCAGACAGGCAAAAGGAATGGTATCCCACAATTCCTTGCGCTGCCAGACCTCACAGCAGGCCCAATGTGCCTGTGACCATCACTACAATGTAAACCGGGTGCTCATTACATCGATCGTGATCAACCAGTCAATCGTGAAGGACTAAATAAACCAAAAAACTTTTTTTTTTTTTTTTTTTAATCCGTCAACGACGACTCATCCTCAATTGGAGGATCACTCTGGCCCCCAGGAGATTTACTGAACTCCAGGTCGCATTTTTCCTCTACTGGAAGCCAGACCGAGTCGCCTCGTCTGACTCAGTCGTCCAGTTTCCAGTCTAAGAATAAAGCTACATTAGATTTTGGAGAAATTAAAAAAATAAAATGACAAGAACCAAAAAACAAGAAACAACGACAATGGCACCAACAGGATTGCAACAAAAGGGAAAAAAGAAACTTGGAGTGTAAATGGACTCAAGCCATCGTTTACAGGTGAACGTGTAATAGGTATGTTTGTCCACACTGGGATGGAATCACACTTTGCAACCACAAATCACAAGATGACAACAGAATTTTTTTTTCTTTGGAACCATGTCCACTTGAGATGAATGCAACTGCAGTTCATGAATTTACAATACCCAAGTCATTTAACCTACACCCATTTTTTTTTTTTTATTTTGTCACTTTGTCACCCTAAACATTCATGGGTGACAGAAAAGCAGAGAGGGATGAGACAAAGTAAAGCAGAAAAGCAAGAGGACATTGGAACAGGAAGTGGTGAACTTCCTCCATCCTTCATTCTTGATAAGAAACGATAGAAACCATGTGACTGCATGTGTCATTACTCAGGTGCACATTTCTATGAAAAATAGAATGGTCAAAAAAGGTGATGTCACTTCAGCTGAACAGATAAATGTAACAATAAAATATAAGGGTAAATTAATAGCTAGAAATATGATTAGTGTGACTTATGAGAACAGAGAAACTGGTCGTTTTAAATGAATTTGTCAGGACAGTTGATGGATAACAATGAGAAACACGGTTCCATTAGATTGTGTACAGATTTTTTTTTTTTAATTGGTCATCTCTAACAACACAAAATTCAACGTTTGAAGTTCACAAATGAACATATAAACAAGCCTGATGCATTTTGGAAACAAATTCTGTGGACCAACCAGGTTCAAATGGAACTTTCTGGCTGCAATGAGCAAAGGTACGTTTGGAGAAGAAAGTGTAAAAAGTTTAATGAAAAGAACGTCTTTCCAACCGTTAAGCATGGGGGTGGATCAATCATGTTTTGGGCTTGTATTGCAGCCAGCGCAGCACAGGAAACATTTTACGAGTAGAAAGAAGAATGGATTCCGCAAAATTTCAGCAAATTTTAGACACTAACTTGATGCCATCTGTGAAAAAGTTGAAGAGAGGATGGCTTCTACAAATTGATCAGGATCCTAAACACACCGTCTTTCCACTTCATTTTGGTTCTTCATTGTCAGTGTACAACTACCTTTCTTTTAGTTCACTGGTATTTCATAGCTTTTTTACAATATTTGTTATTGGTGACTTTTTTTTAATGTTTCCACCTGAAGGAAACATAGCCAGAAAACCACATGGAAGCTGTGTCTGTCTCCACGTTTCGGGATGAAACAGTGGCTGTATGGTGGAGTCTTCTATGATGAGGTAATGGATCATAAATCTGTACATCAATTAAAAATATTAGGAGTTTTTAGGTGATTGTCTCAGTCTGTGGAATACTCAACCCCCTATCCATCTTTACAGTTCTGCTTCTCTTCTCTGATTAGACATTTGAACTTTAAGTCAGTTTTGTTTCTTAGATACCGGTAAGCAATCATTTACAGTATTTTCCATACCACAAGGTGCACTTAAAAAACAACAGGTCCTCTGATAATCTAGAGTAATTTTTATATGGATTCATTCTGCTTGTGTTTATTGATGTTGACACAATGTAGAGAGATAGACGAAGCTCTGTCAAAATGTCAGTCTGTTTTTTTTTACGAGTTGCAGACAAGGTTGGGTGTTATTGTGAAAAACCTAACATTGCAAACATGTAGCTGTGTTGGACTGTGATTTTTTTTGTCCCGTGTTAATAACAACATTGGGAGTTAGCGTAATCAGTAATGTTTATTTTAGCAGTATCAGTCCGTTTATTCACATCTTGCACACAAAGTTGGGTGTTATTGTTAATATGCAAAGGCAGTTAAAGTGTAGCGTGTCGAACTGCAATTTTTTAATGTGTTACTAACAAGGTTGGATGTTATTGTGAGTATGCTAACATGGCTAACATAGCGATATTGGACTGTGTGTTTTTTCATAATGTGTTACTGTGCAGTTTTTAGCCAAAATCAAAAAGCCTTTGTTGTTTTGGTTTTTTTGAAGACATTTTTTATGCCCAGCGGCAGTAGCTCATTAAATATACAATTCTGGTTTGTGGGCGGGACTGTTGGCTCAGAGCAACCCCGCTCCTTCCCCGTCACTGAAAGCTCTGTTTGTGCACCCACATGCAAGCTTATAGCCCAAAGCTATAATAGTGGTGCAAAAATAATGGTAAGCATTATTGGATCAATCCAGCTGTACAGTTTTGAGTAAGAGACCAGCTTAGACGAGGAAAATTAATGCATACAAGGAAAAGTAGGATAGGCTTTGACCCGCCTATTTCAGTAACTGCGTCATTAGCCCTGGCTCTTTCAAACATCCAGTTTCTGATCCAACGCAATTTGAATTAGGAAATACTCAGAAATACAGTTTTAATCATAAATTATTTTATATAGGTCCTCTAATATGAGAAAATGCAACAAGAACAAGTTGAAAACACAAAAAAATACTATTTTCATTGGAGGGGGTCTTTAAACACCTGAAATAAACATTATTTTAAAAGGTTTTTTTTTTGTAAGAATTCCTTTTTTTTTAGGGTCTTGGGACCATTTTTGTGTCCATCCTAGTAAACGCTGCAATCTATAAGCAACTGTGCTGATGCTGTCACTTTGCTCGACTTCATCTGTTGTCCCACCGGCTCCATGAAACAAGTAATCAAGTTAGCTGAGCTATTGTCTAGGAACTGCAGCAACCTGCCTGGCAATTGAAAATGAGTGAGTGCAAGGCGGAGAGACTGTGGCATTGGTTTAAATTTGGTGAGAGACAAAGTTAGAACAGTAAGGGGGGGTACGCGAGGTGTGTGTTTGTGTGTTTCCAGCTAGATTGTTAGGGATGTTGCCACTGAAAGCTTGTTGTCCCTTAAGATTTCCCTGCAGTAATGGCTACCTGTGTCTGTCTTCCTTGGGGACCCGCTGCTTTGTCATCCTACGCACTCACAGCCTCCTGCCTCCCTCATTTTAGGTGTGTTTTGGAGGAGTCACACACATCCAAACATGCCCACAATCTTTCACAGTTGCAGACGCATTACCATATGTGTGAATTTGCTTTGGCAGACATTCACATTCTGTATATACACATGCAATGGCTTTTAGGGTTCAGCTGTTGCCACACCGTGGCACCCATTATTGCCCAGCATGAAGAAAGCAAGGTCATTCTCTCAAGGAGATCTGCATTTTTCCTGAAGTGACACCGTTATGCTGCCCCCCTGCACAGGATTGATGACTCTCTCACCAGTTACTCATTCGTGACATTTTCAGCACAGTTGGTGGCTGGAAATCTTTTCAGTATAGCAATATCATTTTAAAAGCAGATCAACAATTGATGTATTTTTTTTTCCTGTGTTGCTGACTGTTACCTGCAGATGGAGACAACAGGAGAAAATGTGATGTGATGGGAAACTTATGAACTGGATTGGTAGCACGTCCAAGGGTAGAGGTGCAACTTGACCTTTAAAACCAAAAGAAACTTTTGGTCAATCAATCAAATTATCAACTTTAAAAATCGTGCAAAAGACCAAACGTAACAGCAGGTGTGTAAGGTACAACAAAATAAGGGTTCCTAAACTCAGGAAAATGAGGAGACCTACTCCAATGAAAATATTGTTTTTGGTGGTTACATATTCTTGTTCCATTTTTTGCTCCCATCTTTGAACGGTGGCGCTCTGGATTGTGTGAGTGCGGAGAAGAGAAGGAATCAAGTGGTTCATGTTTTGTGTGGCTGCAAATTGAATGGAGAAGGAAGGCGGCAGCTGGAGGATACAGTAGAGTTATCAGAGAGTGAGGGGTTGAGTTTAAAGAGGCTTTTGGGAGGGGAAAGGAGTTTCTATTGAGTGGTTCTTGGTTTTTTTGAGAAGGACTGGGTTGCTGAGGAGAACTGGAGTGTTGTTGTTTTTTTTTTCCCTTGGTCTAGTTTGGTAGCCCCCCACTCTGAAGCACACTCCTACACAGTAGGTGGTGGAGATGCACATCAACTTTGCCATTTAAACCACAAGAAGAAGAACAGTGGCGCTTGCTTTGCCACGCCAAGAATGGCAGAGCTCACCTCACAACACAAGAGTGCCACGCAGGATGCGGTGAAACTGCCCCCATGGCGCTGGGCATGGTGGAGCTAATTGCTCACTAAACCGCCCCCTAAGCAGATGGCTTTTCGCTGCAGGATGGGGAAGCAGCCTGCTTGGGCCTCCTGAACCTCATGATTTTTTTTTTTATTGAGACAATGATAAAAAGATTTCCTGGTTACCTCAAGCTAACACATTAGCTAACCTCACAGTCTCACTGAGAAAAGCAGCTTTGCGCTATTTTGCAATTTCAGTGCAAATCTGATTTAAAAAGCTCATTTTTTCCATGTCAGAATCAGCTGATACTACAAAATGGTAGAAGACCTACAGAAAATCAGAAGGTGTGAGTTTTTTAGGTGTCGTCATCGACATCCTCCATTTTAAAGGGTTGAGGGTGAGGACAAGTTGAAGACTGGGTCATGACTCTGTGAAGCCAGTGTTCTATTTTCAGGACAGACAGACAGGTTTGCAAAGTAGAGTCCAGTAGCTATTGCTGCCCTACTATCGTTTTAATTCATCTGAATCCTATGGATGACATCAAAGAACATGGATCAAGTTAAAGTGTGCCTACAGAAGAAATACGGCTTTGACTACCAGTCTTTTTCGAGTCAAAGTCACTGAGTAAAAAAGTGTAGGATAAAAAAGTCATTTTGGGCCTCAAGTATCAACAGCCCAAAAATTGATTGACCGTTTTAAATCGATGGTAATTAAGGCCAACAATGTATGTTATTAATCATCACACATTGATATGTACATGGGAGAACTCGACAGCTGGTGAGGTGGCTCATCACAAGTACTTGGTGTCTCCACGCCATCTCCCTCTTTGCCTCAGTCCAGCTAAGTCCCACAAAAACAAAGCAGTGTTTTGGATCGGGAAAGAGAAGGGGCTTTAAAGGAGAGACGGGGGAAAAGAGAAGTCCAGGAAGGGATGAGTGCCAGCTCCGCCTGCAGCATCCATCTGAGATCCCTCAGTCTTTCTCTTCATCATCTCTCTTCATCCTCTCCCTCCTTCCCCTTTCCCAGCAGCTGGCCAATGAAAGACCTCTCTGATGGTGCAAACTGAGACATCTGAGTGTGTGCCAGCAAAGAACAGATACTCTCACTAAACTCTCCATGAATTTGTCTGCTCCCTCCTCCTCCAGTTCTCCCACATCGCCATCTCAGCCCCCAGTTCCCTCACTTCCCCCGTCTCTACATGGTCTTTGTTTCATCCTTCAATCGCTCTCATCGCCCCTCCTATACTCCCAACTTCTTCTTATCTTGTCTCTATGTTTCTCCACAAATCTCTATCCAGCTTTTCTCTCCCTGTCGTACCCCAGCTATCACTCCAGTCCCCACTTTCTTTGGACCAAGCTTTCAGTCCAGTTATAATTGACTTGGAGTGGCATGAGGCTGAGCCCAAAGCAGCAGTCCTCATGGAGAGGTCATTATGTACTGATGTGAAGTGCCAGCTCCACACCACTGAGTCAAATGCAGCTTGCAGAGGTTTACTCAACTAAGGTGCTTTTTCCAGAGAGCTTTTCCACTCCACATTTCCAAGGCCTGCTGCAGTACTAAGAATGGGAACAAGAACCGCTGTCTTCTATTTTCGGATATTATTTAAGAACCTTTAAGTCCCACTCCAATTATCTTTTTATTAATTCAAAACCGGTTCCAGAAGTTCTGGACTTCCTTGACAATTTGGCACTTTTTGAAACCTTTAACCCCTTCACAATGTATGTAATTATTGGGCAACATACTTTTTTAATCCAGGGCTCTCCTTAATTTAGCATCATTTTGACCCAAAATAAAAACATTAAGAATCTTTTTGATATAATTGGAATGAAATTCAGGCATTACAGGGTTTGAACACAGGTAGGGAACTCCAAGTCTCAAAGGGGCAGTGTTGAACGCATAATGCAGGAGATGGCAAAACTTAAGCAGAACTTCAATAAAACCACCACAAAACTGATTGACAATGCTTTTTGCTTGTACCAAAGCATAAACATTGTTAAACTTTTCAAGTCAATCTCTACATCACATAACAGAAATTTAGATCATGCAGCTAATGGTGTTTGATGTGGGTGAAAGTAGAAAAAGAGCTAAAAATTTGTTTTTTTTTTTTATTTTTCTAATGTTGACGGTGAGCAAATCGAGGTGCTCAGCAGGTGTAGAAAATCAAAAGGCTGACAAGAGTGAACAACTTTGTCACACTTTTCCAAACACAGAGCTGGAGAGACGCCTGTTTGAAGGGAACTCTGGAGCTGTGATAGAAAACATCAGGTGGTCTGGTCACGGAAAGCCAAATTTTACAAACACTGAAGCAGCGTTTGAAGGCTTTGTGGGCCTCCTCTGTGAATGCTCCAGCAACAAGTGTCTAAATAGTCACTAATCTACTGCTCCGTTGGGATTTTCACCTGTGGGGCTTCCTCACAGTGGGTTTGCTGGATTTATTTTAACTCTGAGGCTCAAAGAAAGGCAAAATAATTATTTTTTAATTATTTCATTTAATAGGATTGCATCACTGTCTTGCAGTCAGTAATGGTTGAGTTGCTCAAGCCACAGAGATGCATTGTGTCTAATTAGTAAGAACAAATGACATGTTATTTTTTAATGTTGTATTTTTTTATTTCAATCAACTTTTTTTCTTGTGTCACGTATAAAAAATGATTGTGAAGCTACAATCTATAAACTAAAACCACTTTCTAATCAAAGCAATGAGCGATGCCCCCCTCCTCACCCGCCCTCACTGGCTGAGTGGCTGCTAAACCCCACCTCACTCTCCCCCTTTGCCCATGCTATCCTAAACATAGGTACGAGTAACAAATTCATGAAAAATAAAAATATAGAAATTTTCAAAATGGCGGCTTTTCTGTTTGTTTTATCTCGTTTTTCATTTCTGCAACTGACAAACAGGTCACAGCCACTGCAACCAGTGCTTTATTCCGCATGGACCCGGAGCAGGGAGGGGTGGGGGTTACTGCTACGGTTACATTAATATGTGTGACCGACAACATTTAGCCTCTGATGCACTTAAAATAGGCGGGCAATGCAGCAATGTGCATCTTGGCCACAAGTAAACAGGTTTTTTACATGGTTTCACAGGACTGCTCAGAGCGCAGAGCAGCATTTTCTCATTCAAAAGCTCACACACTGTCCTGAAGCCGCTCTTCTGCTCAGAGACACGGTTTTCCCAGGAAACACAGTTCTTCTGAGCCCGGTAGCTCGCTCACGCAAAGCAGCCAGCTGGTCTGCGGTTCGAAGCTTCTTCCAGAGCAAACACTGTAAAAAAGCACGCTCCCCTGCTTGCAGACATGAAGCTAAGGAGTCCAGAGACAAGGTTCGCTCACGCGGAGCAGTGTTTCCGATTATTCCGATTACTTGTGTCCATGTAAATGCAGCTAATGGTGCGGTAAGAAAGAGGAATTGCAAAAACAATCTGGTCCTTGCAGTCCTGGACTGCTGCCGGCAGCAGTAGGGTAATAAATTACATTTTTTAATGGAGATTTGTCTTTAAAAAGCAAAAAAAAAGTCTGTGCAGTAGTTTGCTGAACATCTCAATATTTTTGAAAAGTTCCAGGTCATTCTGATTCAGAAGCTTCACTCACAAATACTTTTCCACTGAGAGGAGAAAAGATGGACATGAAAAGAAAAAAAGGGAAAACTGTTACCTCAAGGGAAGGTCAAATGTTGCTATTATGACGTTGTACACATAAAAAAACCTATAAATTGACACGATACCAGACCTTCAATGACTGTCTTCTGCATTAACAGAGATAAAAATATGTTATTGACACATGGTGCACAGTGCCCAGGGCCATCTCCTATAGCAAAGAGCAGCGCTGAGGCTATTTACAAGGCCACAGGTTTTCAATAAAGAATGAAAAATGAATAACTTCAACTTTTCAACTTTTATTTTGTTGCCCTCCATGTGAACTCAGAAAATCCCAAATTCTTTTACTTCACTTCAGCTCATGTCGTTCAGCTCCTAATATTTAAGTTTTCTGTCCTTCACTGTGAGTTATTTTGTACACACAATCCCCAACATGGAATCTTACTAATGAGGATTTGCAATCTTTTTTTTTTTTTTAATTATTTTAAGAATTTAGGGGTTTATGTGGTTTTTTTTATATTTGATGTAAAATACTTGGTATTTCAGACCACCTGTGCTCAAGCCAATGTTCTTTGTTTATTTTTTTTACACGCAGTAAAAAAAACTTCTGTCCCAGTTTAATCAAGCTTTTCACAAGCTCTATGCTATATTTTTCAGACTATAAGTTACACTGAGGAGCAGTGTAAGTAACAGCAGATACAAAAGGTATAATAAAGACAAAAAAAATCATCAAAGTGGTACTGTGATATCTGTCACACTTTTGGGAGAAACGTATTTAACAAAGTACAGAACCAAGAAAATCAATTGTGTAAAACCAATTGCATGGACAAATGAATTGCCTGGTTAATGTATACGGTGTGTGTGTGTGTGTGCGTGCGTGCGCGTGTGCGTGCGTGTGTGTGTGTGTGGTTAAAATGTATCTGGTTAATTGCTTCTTTGACCTTGTGTAGGTCAGGTTTTTTTTCTGGAACCGTCTACCATTTGCCCCATTGAATGGTGCATGGCGAGCTACACAACGTTGGACCTTCAATTGGAAAGGACTCTGAAAGGTCTGAAATCGAACCCTGAAAAGAACATAAAAGGTCTGAAAAAGCACTTTCAACAGTAAACGGAGTTCTGGATATTCCTTTATGAACTGCGGCACTGATGAATTGATGAATGATCAATAGTGTTTTGGTTGTTGTTTTTTTTATTTTTGCTTCTTCAATACAACAAATTGATTATTTTACTCCAGTGTTGCATTTTGTGTCCACACACTCTGTGCTCTGTGAAAAGGTCTTCCTTAGGTCAGCGCGCCTAGCCAAGTAAGCGTTAGACTTTTTATTGGAAGTGGTTGCTCCAACGAATGTTTCCGAGCTTGGTGTGAACATTGCATTATACTCCAAAAAATACGGCATGCTCCAGCCTTTCTCAACAATAATCTCTTGTTGTTAATTCATATTAATATGCACTTGGTTTTCAAAATGTGCTAAAGCAGATGTGCTACGTTGTAAAACTTTGATTTTAAAATTGAATTAATTTAGTTGCACTTTATTATCTCAGTTTCTTTTTAGGTTTAGCATCCTCGCTTTTTTGTGTACCGTAAAGCATCACCGCTGTAAGACTCTGCACAATTGTTAAACAGGCTGCCGTTAGAGTGTGTTGAATTCAGTCATTTTGGTCTGATCATATTGGCATTGTATCTTTGTTTTGAAGCAATACACAAGCATTTTTTAATTTGTGCTGTCAAAAAAAATTCCAGCTGTACATACAATGGTTGGGCCTATTGTGGCTCGAAGAGGCTGTTTTGGTTTCAGTTGTGTCTTCAGAGCTGATTTTGTGGCAGCAGCTTCGGTCATCAGAAGCTCAACAGCCCAAATGATCATTTCCTCACACCAAGTTCTGTATTAAACCTGTGGTGTGCATTGTTTTAGTTTGTATCCACAATTTTTTTCACGTGCTCCTAAAAAAATCATAGCAGGCAACCCTAATTTCAGTTAAGTACCACAAAATCCTGCACATCGAGTAGCACTGGTGTCCTTCAATCTCTGATTTCAGGCTGTAATCCCACTCAGCAGGCAGGCAGAGAGCCATCTCAGGCGGAGCAGGGAGCTTGAAACACTTGTGTCTGCATGTTAGATTACAGCTACCTTCTGTTCATCTTCTCCTCTGCGTGCACCTTCTGCTTATTTTAGTGCAGCTACTGCATCAAAACCATGTATTAGAGACGGCTTCCCTCATTTTAGTGTTGGATTAGGAGTTCAATCTCTTTAGCTGCCCAGATGTTTGAGCTGTTCACACAAATATCAGCAAATATGAAATAATAATAAACAGAAAGTGTGCGTGCATGCATGCATTTGCATCTTTGCAGAGATTAATTAACTCAGTTCAACTCATTAACCTCTGAGTGTGTTTTCTTTATCAGAAGGGCTTGTGAGCCCTTCCGTATATTGCATCCACATGCCGTGATCCATATGGAGCAACTCATCTAAAAGAATATCTAATTAAATAATCAAGTTTCTCGCGTTTCTGTGGGCTATTTGAAGCTTAGTCATGTGTGTCCTCACTGGTGCTGGAGGAAATGATTCCAGAATTAAAGATATGCCTGTTCTTGTTGCTGATTTGCTCCTTTTTTTATAGTTTTGGAGCAAACAATAGCAACCCATTCTCTCTGTCACTGTAAGCAGCATAGACTTAGTTACGTTAATCATTTTTGTTCTGCTTGGTGTACTTCCTTTCTCCAGTAATTCCTATTTGCACCTTGTTTAGCGTTTCATACTTTTTTGCCTTCCTCGGATTAATGCTTGAGCCGCTCCCTGAATTCATTTTCCTGGAGCTGGATTCTTGTAAACAAAGCACACGTTCTGTTCCCCTAACCTGCCTCCTGTGCCTTGAATTAAGGTCACGTTTTGAAGTGAACAAACAGCACAAACCACATGTTGCAATCCTGTCACCTCTTCTTATGTCTGATAGAATTCAGCTCTCAGTGGCTTAAGAGAAAGCTGCGCTTTGATTTGCTCATGGAAGTTTTGTTTCAAATCCCTAAGCTGAAACAAACCCTTAAAATATCATGTAAAATGATGTTCTTTAAATAGACAATATTCTTTTCATAATTATGTAGTGCAAGTGAATGAGTTCGTTTTCCAGTAATGATGTTGGGAACCAGCTGTTATATGCACTAATATGCCAGAATACTTTTAATGTGATTGTTTTTGACTAATGAATCTGCTTTCTTCTCTTTAGTGCTAAATGGCTGCACACACTCACATGGGCCAATATAAAGCCAGAGGGATGCAGTTCATTGGTCTCTCCCCAGTAACAGTGTTTTGTTGTTTTGTTTTCCATTAATAATTAGTTGGGTTGAGAGTTACCAGCGGTCCTGTTTTCGATTTTGGCTTTATTAATTTTGTTTCACAGGGACTGGATTTAAAGGAGCGGCAACAATGCAAAAGTCCGCTGCATGGCCTCTTTGAGCTTCTCTTGTGGTGCTGTTTTTAGCACTTGGTTCCTTGAGGCCAACGTTGGAATTTAGAGACTATAATAGAGGCTTGTTTGATTGCAAAGCCAATCAATAAGTAGTTTTTGTGTGTTTTAAAAAGGGGACATAATATTTTACAAAAAATAATTTTTCAATCAGAGTGGGAAGAAAAAAAAGGAGCTGACTCAATCAGCTCAAAATGTTTTACTCAGTGATTGTATTTGAGGACTGGATTGAGTGTGATCTCGACCACAGAAAACGACTTGCTTCCAGCTCCAACCAAATAAACTAAACACAGTTGTTACTTTCTTGCAATACAGACACTGCCATGTTGAAGTCAGACAATGTCAGTAACCATTGACTGCACAAGAGAAATGGACTAAGTGACTCCTCACCTTAGTAGGAAGTACCCACTAGTTTCATAAAGATCAAAATCCCGTAGAGAAAATAACAGCTATTTTCCACAAAATCCTCCCCCTTGGCAGGTGTTGGTCATTCAGTTTTGTCAGAATAATCATTTTTGCTCTGCTACCTTTTTTAAATGTTCTTGATAATCCTGAGTTTTTTCAAGATTTGCGTTCTTTTTTGCAAGTTATTCAAGTTATGAACTGACCAATCAGATGCCTCATTGAAAGTAGATGGTCTCGCGACAAATTTTTGAAATGTTTGATTAACAGATTCACACCTGTTAGGTGTATGGCTTTCCAACACGCTCATTCATGATTGGAAGGAGTGATTGTCATAGGAACATTGACTCAGACCAATCACTGCTTACTGACTTACATGGCTCCAACATGGCAGCATTTGTATGGTGACGAAATGGCTTGACAAAATAAAAGGAAGTGACCTAATTTTGTTGGAGCTGGGAGTGAATCATTTTCTATGGTTGACATTACACTCACTCAGTCCAGTTCTTATATACAGTCAATGTCATTAGGCAGTAATTGCTCCGTGTTGGTCTGAGTCAACCTTTCTATGGCAATCACTCAAAGGGATGAGCTTGTTGGAAGTCTACACCTCTTCCACTTGAAAGCAGGCTACAAAGAATCTGTCAATCAGACTTTTCAAACGTTCTACATAAGACCGCATACTTCTATTGAGGTATTTGATTGGCTAGTTTATAACTTGAATAGCTTGTGATGAAGAAAAAACATCATGAAAAAAAATTTGATTATCAAGAACATGTTAAAAAAATACATCAGAACAAGAATGGTTATTCTGACGAGAATAATGAATAAGCAATAGCTGTTTATTTGTCAATGAAAGTCTAGGATTTTGGCTTCTTGGAGCCAGCAGGTACTTCCTGCTTGGAACTTGAAGGGGTAGGGGTCACTCAGTCCACTTCTCATATAAAGTCAGTTTACTGCACCAGAAACTGATTACAGCTCTTTTTTATGTTTCAATTCTATCAAAAATTTAGAGATATTGGCAGTTTAAAGGTGCAAATTTATCTATGCAAAAGACTTGTTTTTTTAAAAAAAAGAAAGAAAGGGACCAAATTAGCCTTTCATCCAAAAAAAAAAAAAAAAAGAGTCATTTGATTTTCCAAAAGCTGCAGATTTTAATGTCAGGTACAATGGTAATCTGAGAAAATCGCATGCAGATCAAGATAAGCCATTCAGGTAGTCAGGAATGAAGCTGTATCCATGACAACTGCAACAGATGGTCAACTTGGCTTAGCGTGTGAGTAAAAGAAAGACTGTGGCAGCTCGATGAGTAACCCCTGCTGAGTGTTGGAAAGTTTTTGCAGCATTCAGTAACCTTCAGTAGATATCAGACCTATTCAATAATAGGCTGACATTCAGACGCTGCTTGTCGCTGCTGAAATCTCATTACCTCTGTTGGATTATGTTTCTTTCCACACATTATTGGATATGAGATTGTGATGATTTCTTATATTGTCTCATGCACCAAAGCACCCTCTGAAGCCCATGTTTTTTTTTTTTTTTTTTTGTAAGACCTGGGGGCCAAATTCAGCCTGACACAAAGTCTGCCATCCTCCAGAGAGCTGATTTGTTAGAGGACAGCCAGGATGATGGTTCGTTTCATGCATCAAACAGTAAAGGTAACCAATATGTCAGACTCCAAACACTGTCCAGTTTGTGTCAGGTTATAATGGTGTAGCGAAAGCTGAGCTTTGATTTGCTCATGGAAGTTTTCTTTCAAATCCCTAAACAATAGACCAGGCTTGGTGACAGAAACTTAAACATTTAATAAATACATTTAAACATGACAAAACCATGAGAGCAACAAAAAGTTGACAAAGTTGAGCAGACCAGATGACCTGACAAGGTAAAGCTTAAAACCAGACACTTAAATATACTGAGGGTAATTGACAGAAATGAAAACAGTTGTGGATGATCAGCATAATCTGAAGTGACTGATAGGGAACAACTCAAAACATGACCAATTCAATGAACACAAAAAACCAAACAAAAGCACGGAATCTTTACAGTACCCCTCCCCCAAAGGGCAGATCCCAGATGCCTAAACACCTGAGAGAAGGGGACCTGGAGAAAGAAAAAAAAAACAAGTCCAGATGACAGTTAGGCTTTCTGCAACCAAACAAATATTAGGGGTATCAGAACAGGTAAGAAAAGTAGCACTCTCCCCCCAGGGACAGGAAACATGAAGGGCAGCAGCATCAGTGAACTTCCTCTGGAACCGGAAATACAGCCAAGAGGTACAAACATTGGCCATTCTGTAGGACAAGGAACATGAAGTGTGGCCCCGGCGACCCTCCTTGGGAACAGACATGAAGAGGAGCAGCCCCGGTGACCCTCCAAAGCAGCAGTGCCCAAATCCAGGCCTCAAGGGCAGGTGTCCTGTTTGTTTTCCAACCAACCTGCCACTGAAATTCCTTATTGGCTAAACGCACCTGATCCAGGTAATCAGCAGTAGATAAGGCAGGGTTTCTGGAAAACTAGCAGGAGGCCGGCCCTTGAGGCCTGGATTTGGGCACCCCTGCTCCACAGGAACAGGAAGCTCGGAGGATGGTTCCACAATCTTCCTCAGGAGCGGATTGGGTGGACATGGCATGGCATGAACATGTTTGCAAGAAAACCCATCGGATGTTATGCGACGTTGCATGGCATGTCATGGACTGCAGTGGCAGAAAACTATTAATGATGTGACATTCTGTATCGAAGCTTCGAGGCATGTGCCAAGTAGTGAAGGAGTAATTACTGCAAAGCGTGTATCGAGGCATGCCTCATATAGAGGAGGAGCTGAAAATTATGATGTGCAAAGCTTCATTGTCCAGCTGTACTATGTGACTGATTCATGAAGTGGTTTAGATTGTACCGCAGGTTTGACATCAACATGAATCCCCCAGGCCCCATGAAAAATGTGAACATTTGATGAACATTTGCGGTCATGTGGGAATCTGGAGATTGTCAGCAAAAAGGAAGGGATAGTTTGGAGAAAGTGTGGAGATTTAGGATAAACTTTTTTTTTTTTTTACACAAATATCAATGCGTCTCCTGAACAATCACTGGCCTGATCTCAGTGTGATAAAAGCAGGATCACTCTCCAAACCCGAACCACCCTCACGTGAGGATGGGAACCAAAACTTGGTGCCAAGTCGATACTGGTGCTGTATAAAAAAACGCAGATTTTGATGTTTTATTTCGGAGATGTCAATTAATTGCTTTCTCTTCAGTTTTGCTGTACAAATCTAGTCGATCATTTTTACTTTTTTTGTGATTGTGGGTGGGCTCACAAAAGAAAGAGTAAAGTCAAACAAAAAAGCAATTTAAACAAAACGTATCTTTTGTTTTCTTTGGAGCAAATATTATAACCCAGAGACACAATTTTAATGTGCGTTTTTATAATTATTAACAACTTTATTCAGCAACTAACCAAGCTAAATCCAGCTAGCTTGCAGGCCAATTATTTTTGCTTCAAACAAAATACAAAACGTTTCCATTAATATTTTCATTCACTGTTTCCTTTAATCAACCGCTTTGGTGAACAAAGTGAAACGTTGATTGGAGGGTATCTCCTTGGTGACGGTGTTGACAGCAGCATCCACAATGAACATCAGAATCTATAACCACAAAACATAATCATAAAAGACAACTCGCACCACTACCAGGCACAATCAATTATTAATTATTTTTCTTGAAAAAGCGGAGGTTGTGCTGTACAACCAGCATTGCAGGGAAGGCTGCAGCGGGGTTTGTGTGTAAACTGCTCCTCCTCATCTGCATAAAAATTACTGTTCGCTCCTCATAACGCTGTGTGGAAAACATGTTGCTGCCTCCAGCCATCCCCAAAGATGAGGTGTAACATAAACTCAGAAGAAGGCCACTCTCAGCCCTGTGTTTTCCTCTTCTCATGCTGAGAGAAAAGACTCAAAGGCGATTTGCTGTACAAATAGCACAAAGGCCCAGAGATTCACTTTTATCCAGAACTGAGACAAAGAACTCATTACAGTGTATCAATTTTGCATTACTCATGATGTCCCAGTATTTCTGAATATGTGTGGTTATTGTGCTTTAAACCCCATCTGGTGGTTTTTTTCTTTGTCCTGATGCTTTTGTGGTTCAGCTGTGAGAGAATGCAGTCTTGTATGATCGCATCATAAGAGGATATCTCACATAATCTGAGCACACAACAAATTCAATACAAAGTGTTCTACAAAACAATACAGTGCTTGTTTACTTGGCAGCAACAACACAGTTATCAATTTCTTTTTATATGAAGTTCAAAACAGTAGATAATTGGCAACAACTGCTGACTGTATAAGTGAACTGAACTGAGTGAGTGTGATGTCATCCATATAAATGGCTTACTTTAGGGTCCAACCAAATTTAGTCACCATTTTTTCAGGACACTGCCGTGTTGGAGCACAATAATGCCTGTAAGGAGGGTTTCGGTCTGAGTCATTGTTTCTATGGAAACCATTCTCGCCAATCAGGAGTTAGCATGTTAAAAGGCCACACCCCTACCACTTGGAAGCGTGCTCGGGAGAATTTTTCAAACAAACATTTCGAACATTTAATGTAAGAACACACCCTCTTACTGAGGCATCTGATTAGTTAGTTTATAACTTGAATAATTTGTACTACAAAAAAGTATCATGAAAAAATTAGGCTTAGCAGGAACACAAATGAGAACAAGAATAATTAGTCTGACAAATAGAATGACTAGAATAGCTGTTTATTTCTCTATTGAAGTCCGTGGGATTTTGGCTTCTCTGAACCAGTGAGTTCCTATTTTGAATGCGAAGGGAGAGGGGTCACTCAGTCAATTCTCATGTACAATCAAGGGCAACAACTCGTTTTCAGCTGCAAAATTGATGGCTTTCTTGTTTGTGTGTTTTTTCTAGTTATATAAAGAAACAAAAGATGCTACAAAGTCCATTACCTCATCATGTCAAGGTCATCCAGGAAAGCATGCATAAAAGTACTCAGTTAAATAAATGCAAACTAAATGGATGTGAATTGTTCATTATAAATGCAAAGATAAAAAACAGCATAGCTCAAATATTTTAACAAAAAACAGCATAGCTCAAATATTTTAATCAAAACATGGCCTTTTTTGAACTATCATAAAATAATTCTTACATAATATTGCCATGGCAACCTGCATCTTTAAAGTCCCTCTCCAATCATCTTTTGATCTACTGTAAAAGTGTTCCTAGTGGTCTTTTAATGACAATAATTGTGGTTTTTATTTAAAAAAATTAAAAAATGTCTTTTTCTAGAGTACCAGATGTCAGTTAGGACGTGGAAAACAAAGATGTGTTTGGATCACTGCATATGTGTCTGGTTTTCAGTTCTTCAGTGTTAGGTCATCTCCTGTAACCTTTTTTGGTTGTCCCATGGGTTTTATCGTGTTTAAGTATGTTCATTGGGCCTGGTCTTCTGCGTATTAGGTTCTTCACATAGACTGAACAGAACTGGACAGTGTGACCCTTCCCCCCTTGCATGCCAAAGAGGAAGTACCTGATGGCTCCAAGAAGCCAAAATCCTATAGACTTCTATAGTGAAATAACACCTGTATTAACAGTCATATTATTTGTCAGAAAAACTATTCTTGCCCCTGATATCTATTTCTCAACATCTTCTTGCTATTTCTAATTTATTTTCATGATATTTTCTCTTCATCGCAAGTTAGTCAAGTTATAAACTGTCCAATCAGATGCCTTGGTAAAAGCAAGTTGCCACTAGCCCCCACCTGGAACGTTTCATTGACAGATTCTCCTAAGCTGCTTTCAGTGGAAGGTGTTTGGACTTCAAACAAGTTCACTTATGATTGGCCACCAGTGTTGGGTAAATTACTTCTAAAAAGTAATTGATTACTTAGTTACTGGATCCAAATTCGAATTAAATTACTTTACTCATTACCTATTTGAAGAAGTACTTAACTACTCGTTACTTTACTTTTTTTCCACTTATATACAAATTCTTAAGAGAAGAACAGCTTAGTACAAGCGAGATCCTCTTGTCTTTTGTTTAACAGAGCTCCTATGAAAAAGAGATTTTTAATTTCAACAGGACGTCTGTGGTTAAACAAAGGAAAATAAATAAAAATAAAATAAAATAACGATATTTTTAAATCAATAACCTTGTGCAATAATCTTGAACAAGGTTCAATACATAATATGTGGTCTATGCCACTATTCAAAGTCAGATGTGGACAGTACTGTTACGTCTATATTCCTCTCTATCCAATCTGAAACTACACCAGCCTTTTGAAACACAAAGAACTGTTAAATGCCTCCATGATCTTTTTTGGCTGACTTTATGTATTCCATTACAATGGAACAGTTTCTCTGTCTCTCCGCATTTGCCTTTTGTGCTCAGTTCTGCACTGCTGCGAGTCTACCAAACTATGCACCCCCCACCCCCCACGGAGAACATTGAGTGCAAACTCATATTGACCACTAGTCATGTGCAGCCCAGAGAGAAAAATGAAGTTAAGACGGAGTGAATTAATATAGAAAAAAACGGCTCCCAAAGAAGCCAGCTCTTGTCTTTTTTGTCTTTCACACCAAAGAGCGGCTTTACAGTTGTTTAATTCATAATCGTCAGTTGATTACACGAGGCAGGTCTCTGCTCACCTGCTGGTTTTAGGAAAGACAGAACTCCTTGCAGCCTCTCTTTTTGTCTCATCTTTGAGCCAGTTTGGAAAGCATTGTGACTGTAGCAATGAGGGCATGTCTGTACTCTGACCGATCCCCAACTCTTTGCGCACGTGTGCCCAGCTGTAGTTCATTACATTACTTAGTTACGGACAAAAGTAATTAAATTACAGTAATTGGCAACTTTGAACAACTCGAACCAATCACTGTCATCTGGCTCCAAATGACAGCGTCCAGGTAAGGTGTTTTTTTATGGGTGATTTCACAGGAGCATTATCCATCTCTATATACTGTCAATGGTTCTTCATCACCCTTACATGACAGAGAACCGTCATCCACAAGTGTATGTTTAGCGTAGGATATGTCTCTCAATCTTTTTCTTTTGGCATATTCCTCTAGGGGTCGCCACAGTGAAGTCATTGTAACTGCTTTGCACAGGTAGTTTGGCAGAGAATTTTACACCCGATGCCCTTCCTGACACAACCCTGTATTTAACCGGGCTGGGGACTGGCACATGGAGGCCCAGACTTGGACCCCCACTGGGATGTGTCTCAACATTTCAAATAATTTAACATATTTATAGTTGTCAAATAAATAGTAGAAAAGCAGAGTAGAAATAATAAAAAGTAGTAAAAACAAGCTTCAAATTAAAATGTTTGTTTGGTTAAAGAAGTCAAAAAAAATTAAGTAGATGTAAATCTGATCGCTGACCTGGAGTCAGTCAGGCTCACACACTGCTGCAGCTTGCTCCAAGTGGTGAGAGCAGTTGATAACAGTTGGGTGCATACCTCGTGGGTTGAACGGCAAAAAAGTGACAAGGCAACTGCTGACTGTAACATTTGTCCTCTGTAAAAACAACACTCCTTTTTGGAGCAACCAGCAGGAAATGTCACTGTGTACCGATTTGTAATTGCGGCAGCAGTAAGGAGTGACGCTGAAACTGTCTAAAAAGCCCGCAGAGCTTTACAAGCAGCAGCCGAGAATGGTGACAACGCATGAGATGAAGGAAGAGGTTTGGTGGGTCAGGGGAACGTGCTTTCACAAACTCCAGACTGTCAGACTAAAAGCAAGATGAGATGTAAAGACAATAAAGGTGAATAGCTCATTTGATTGAATACCAAACACTTCAAGAGCATTGAAGTGGCGACATAATGAACTTTAACTAAAATTCATGAAAGCACAGCTTTTACATTCACAAAAAAATTACTTTTTAAAGCTTATGAGCAAGTAGGTCAGGAAAATAATTACATTTACTTTTGATATTTAAGTTTTAGAACAAAACTATTTTTTCCTCACAGCAATATCCAATAATAAGCTTAATTAAGAACAATTACTCATTGTTAAGTTGCTGTTTTCAATTCATGAACTAAAATTGCCTCCCAATAAGAGATCCACATCAAACAATCGGTCTGGTTCGTATCAGGCTTGCTGTCTGCTCGCTTACAGCCAAACAGGAGCTAAATTGAGTTACTGCTAATGCAATCATATCCTGCTGCTACTTTGGATTTAAAGCAATCACCACAGAGGAAACAGCAGCCTTGAGTCTTCAACCATGAAAGTCTCACGCTCCAGAGTTTGTGTCCTCTTGGCATAAAATCCATACAATGCCGCATATTCCAACTAATTGTAAAAAATAATACTTTTAAAAAAGTGTCAGGAAGTTGAAAACAATCTCAAGTTTTACTTCCAGATTGAAGCATGCTTGAAAAGGTAACTGTAGACAGGCTAGTTCACCAAGTAAGCACTAGGTGGCTTGTTACATAACGAGTAACGCCGGATTTACACTGGTCCGTATGCAGTGTGTCTCCTTTGCATTGGGTGGGGAGTCTTTCTCACGACCATCAGTTAGACTATACCATCTCTGTTCTGTCTCTGCTGTTCCCCTTGGCTCCCGGAGAAGTGGTTTGTCCTTCCACCACTGTCGAGTTATTAATCCAAAACTTTGCTAATCAGGCCCATGCCCTCTCCTTCTTTACTGAGTTCTTATAAATTGCATGTTTTGTATCATAAATCATGTTGTGCTTTTGTACTTCCAAAAATAAACATTTGTAGTGCCTGGCAAAAGAGGACAACGGTGTAATCCATGGTGTTATTTCGAGGGCACGTCATCGTAATTATAAAATGAGATTCTAAAAATGTTTATTTTGAAAGTACAAAGGAAATTTTTATTTTGAAACTGGAACCAGTTTCCTTTCACTCTGTCTTTTTGCTGCAGAGATTCAAATAGAACTCCTGCGTAAAGCTCGCATTGTGGAGGGGCCGACACCAGACGCAGACATGACGGAGGTGATGTAAACATTCTGATTCATAAATGAAGCTTCTATTTTTTTGTGTCAACAAAACACAACAGAGACACAATGCAGATAGACCAGAGTAAATTATCCTTATGTGTCTATTCCCTCCAATGTAAAACAGTCCATGTTTATGATAGAAATAAACTAAATTTGTAAAAAAAAAAAAAAAATCTTGTTCCAAAAACCCACACATCTGTGGCTACATAAAACGCTTTTTCTTTTATAAATGTAATTTCAATTCACACTCAAACAGCAGTGTGCTCTTTGGTGTAACCCTTTTACACCAGAGCTGTTGCTCATGACATTTCCTTAATACATGCTGTTTGACATACCATAAATGCTTTGACCAATTACAAAATCAATGTGAATCAGCTGATTCGGATGCAGAGAAAATTGGCTTTTCCTATCGGCTTTACACCAATATCCAACACATTACTAACACAAAGTGTTTTAGCAAATAAAAACTGCATTATTGTCATTAAAAGACCACTGGGAACACTTTTACAGTAGATCAAAAGATGATCGGAAAGGGACTTTAAAGATGCAGGTTGCCATGGCAATATTATGTAAGAATTATTTTATGATAGTTCAAAAAGGGCCATGTTTTGGTTAAAATATTTGAGCTATGCTGTTTTTTTTGTTGTTTTTTTTAGCATTTACAATGAACTTCATATCAATTCACTACAAACCAATTGGTGACATCACACTTTATCCAACTTGTTGTTGGATAAAGTGTGATGTTTACTTGTTGATGAGCACCCAAAGTGTTCGAAATATTGTATTGATGCTTATGCACTTTGTATAAAATATAATTTAATATAGTCTTATTTTTATGCTGAAACCTTTTTTTTTTTTTACAATTGTACAGTGAAAAATGTCTGAAATTATGTGCCTAAACAGAAATAACTGTGTTGATTTAAAATGAACACAAGAAGGACAAATCTTAGGTTTAAAATAGGTAAAACAAAAGAAATATTATTTTTCCACTATC
Source organism: Adrianichthys oophorus (assembly GCA_036245035.1). NCBI lineage: Eukaryota > Metazoa > Chordata > Actinopteri > Beloniformes > Adrianichthyidae > Adrianichthys > Adrianichthys oophorus. Next base: position 20,483,069 of record BSAI01000030.1, on the reverse strand, counting down.
AGCTGTTAGCAGATGGCTGCATGGTGGTGATGTGATTAGTGATAGTTAATGTGTTTGTCAAGCCTTAATAATGTCTAAGGTAATCATTTACTGTTTTTTTAATGAGGTAGCACTAAGGAAGTAAGGTTTTACGTTTTGTTTTTATTGAATTCAGAAGAGCCTCCCAAACAATAATCAATCATAGTTAATGAATAAGAATTATTAGTGGAACCTTATTTTAAAGTGTGAACAAGTATCACTTTGAAAACACTTTATTAATGCTGAAAAGCTTCACACACATTACTTATGCATTAATTAATCTCAGTTTATTAATTAATCTCAGCTTATTAATTATTTAATGCATAATAATAATGCTTAAGTATGCATTAACTAACAATAGCAAATGGACACTAATTTTAAAGCGTTACTGAAATTTCAAGTTAGGCTGAAGCAATGGCATCAAAGAATTCAGGAGTCTGTTTTAGTGTAAACATGAGCGGCAAAAGTCCTTGAAATCCCCATGATTACAAAGATCAACCTCCAAATAGGTAATTATCTGAGCTGATATAGGGACCAAAATCATTCTAACAACTGGTTTTGGTTGAAAGAAAAACTTACAGTGGATTTTTCTTCCAGTTTACAGATTGTCGACCTGTCATGATGATTTAAATTTTTTTCAAATTGGAGAATTTCTTGTTAAAAATCATCATAAAGTACAATGTAACAACTTCCTATCTTGGGATCTAAACTGAGGTGATGAAGCTGAGTGAGCAAACAGGGAACCTGTTTATGTTTTGAGTCCTCTGTCAATGGCAAGTTTTTGGCCAGTCACCTCCAAACAAATATTGACTGGAATGCCAAGCCAGACTAAAATAAAGCTACCGTGCCAAGATAAACAGCAGTGTCATCCCTGCAAGGTCAGGCTCTGATGTTAGTTTGTAATCTTCAGAGCTGACTGTTACAGCCCTTTGCCACAGAGTGCACAAATGATGCACATGGAGCACAAGCTGGGGCGCATGTCTCTGCAGGGACAGCAGACATAAGTGATATTAATGCATGCCATTATAGAAATCTTAGAAGCACAAGCCTTGGAGGAGCAGCTGTGAGTGGCACTGTGCAGGCCGGCTGACACATTTCATCGGGACAGCGTTGTCTGTCGGAACGGGAGGGAGCACGAATGAACACAACAAATTTTTGTGCCACGTTAAATGTCGCCTTTTGGCTTTGCCAGGATGACCCCTGTGGCCAATTATAGGGGAGGCTAATGCTTTGGCTGACATATCTATTTGAATGGATGAGATGTTTTTCTCGTTTGCTGACACAGGAGATCACACGCCTATTATCATCACAATGTTCGTATACACAAGCTTATGTAAATGTCTCCTCACGCAGTAGTGACTGTCAGGCCCGCCGCATATTAGCTTTGTGTTCAGAATAATGCCGAGCATGAAGAGAATAGGAGGGATAAATTCAGGGTTGCTGGGCTATCAGTGCCTGTGCTGTAAGGGCTACACACTGAGATAACAAAGCCTTTTTTTTCAGCGGTGTGTAATCAAATTTAATTAGTTCATCTCAAATGATTTTGCAGCCTGCATTTATGTGCCAAGTGTGTTTTGTTGTGCCTCCAAGGGCAAAAGAAAAAATAAGAATCACATTTGAGAAACAGGAGATATTTAAAACCAAGCGGAAAAAGAACAAATGCTTTTTTTTTTTTTTTTTTTTTTACCCTTTCTCTAAAAAATCAATTGCCAAGGTCTGAAAGGCTAAATTTGAACATGCTTCCGATGCCAGACAAAAATTGAAAGTCTTCTTGTCCCTCCCTGGAGTCTTTCTGGTTCGTCCATCTGCTAAAAGCGGACGTAAAGCACCTTGTGGACCGAAGTGGGGCATGCACAAAGGCCTTAGGCACAGGAAAAGATGGAAAACAGCGGCAAATAGTACAGCTGCTCTCACTCACTCTGCTGGGAAATGACCCTCAATTAGGCCTCTCCCTATTCCTCTATGCCAGCACCTGAACAAAAGGCTCCTGTAGGCTTTTGGAAGATTTCATCTGTAGAGCCTTTCTCTGAGTGCCATTGTTTTGACTGCGATATCGTTGGCCGCCTGCCTCATTGTTTTCTTCATCAGACCTCTTCATCAGACCCCAATTAGCTGCACGCACGCTGAAGGACGAGACAGAATGACCAGGAATACATAGGAATGAGAGCAGTGCGCACACCGCTCTAGTGTGTAGATGTGTTGGCACGCATTTGGCACACGCATTGTGTGTGTTCGCGTTGAGCCCGTGAGCTGCTGTCAGTAGTCATCGCATCTGGAGAAGTTAACTGATTTGCCTGTTTGATCCCGCTGCTTGCTCAGCCGTAAGCTTGTTTGGTGACCTTTGGCACACAGATAATAGGACTGTATAGATGACAGAACAAGCGTGGTGTTTACTGAGTTGGAGCTTGACTTGGGTGTAAATCCACACTCAAACATTTCTTCTCTTGTAATTACCCTATTTTTCTGAGTATGAGTTGCGGATTTTTATAGATATAGCTTTATGCTGTATTGCGCAAAGTGGATGATAAGGTGCACTGTCAATGAATAGTCTATTTTCAAACTTATATATAAGTTATTTTACAAATTGGTACACGTTATATACAGACCTATGGTGCACCGAACTCTAGAACTACGTTAGCTGCGTTAGAAGTGTTAGCCACGTCACAAAACCTGTAACTCGCAACACTTAATAAAACAGATTGATACTGTTAAAACAAAAGTTAATGTAACTACACTAACTCTAAACCTTGTTAGTAACACGTAAAGAAAAACCCAGTCATAACGCTTTATAATAACTGTCTGTTATAGCTAGTTAATAAGTAATTAAATTGTTAGTTATTGAGTTATTCTGGACTTGTTACATAAAAGTTAACAGTTTGTTAAGGATTTTTAAATTTACCTAGATAGATAGACAGTAGATGACTAACAAACTTTTAGCTAGCAGGTTATAAATGACTTGTTACCGTTGTATTTTTTATTTTTAACTGGACCTTATTAATTAGTAATATATCATGAAGAAGCTGTTTTTAAATTACTGAATGACTTGTTAAGAATCAGTTAATACATGGGATAACTGGGGTACTGGGACGTTATTTTAATGTTGTAGCTATTCCTTATTAACTGTTAGTAAATGAGGAACATTTCCAACTAACCCTAATCCTATTCCTGACCCTACATTTATAAATCCTTAACAAACTGTTAACTGTTATTTAACAAGTGATTTATAACTCGGGTACAGCAGTACAGTGACCACATAATTTTGAATAATAATATTAATAATTATGCGGTCGCTGTACCGGTCTGCTGTGGTGAAGAGAGAGCTGAGCCAGAAAGCAAAGCTCTCAATTTACCGCTCGGTCTACACTTCAATGCTAACCTATGGTCATGAACTCTGGGTCTTGACCGAAAGAACGAGGTCCCGGATACAAGCGGCAGAAATGAGATTCCTCCGTAGGGTGGCTTGGCGCACCCTTAGAGAGGGGGGGGAGAAGCTCAGTCACCCGGGAGGAGCCCAGAGTACAGCCGCTGCTCTTCCACATTGAGAGGAGCAAGTTGAGGTGACTTGGGCATCTTGTTTGGATGTTTTCTGGACGCCTCCCTGGGGAGGTGTTCCGGGCATGTCCCACAGGTCGGAGGCCCAGGGGAAGATCCAGGACACGCTCGAGAGACTATGAGCTGGAGGAAGTGCCCGGGCAGAGGGAAGTCTGGGCATCTTTACTTAGACTCCCGTCCCTGCGACCTGGTCTCGGGGCCTGCATTCATCACCACATTTCAATGAGTTGCTGTGTCTCATGGTTGTGGTGTTATGGCATTGTTTTTAAGAGAATTCTGTTTAAGGACAAAGTAGCAGCGGGTTCCTCGTAAGAAGACACAAAAAAGCATGCAATACGTGTTTTTAGCTGTGTTAAAATAAACTTTCTTACAAGTAAGGAGTTGGACCATTTTTCCTGTCTGATAACACATCAATCGTTGCTTTACATTGGTCTGCAGGTCAACTGTTGCACTATTACTCTGTTAACATTCTATGATGCTTGACTAAGGTGGACATTTTGGTCCAGTTATTCCGTTCCAGGAGCGAATTATATCCAGACTGAGGAACCTCAGAACAAACCAAAGCTCTGTCCGATTGGAAACAAACCGAGACCACTTCAAAAGATTGGTCTGAGAGCAGTTCCTAGTCCCGGACCAGGCTTTGCTTGGGTGTATTCAGACTGAAAATGTGTTTCGGATCATCAGGGGAAACAAACTCTGGTTCACTTTAAACAAACCAAGCGTGTCCAGTCTGAATACACCCTTATACTCTAGTGCGACTTCTATGATTTCTTTCTTCTTTATTATGCATGTTTTGACTGCTGTGACTTATACTCTGGAGCAACTTAAAAGTGCAGAAAATACAGGAGACATAGACCTAAGGTTAGATGGTCACTTTTGCTTTCATTTAACCATGTTAATTTAGTTAGTTAGTTAAAAACATGCAAAAAGCTTTAAAAAGCTGTCCTCTTGTCCATATCATTTAAATTGGCTTTTTCAGGTCACCACTTTGATCTCCACATGAAGCCTGCAGAGCAGAGGGAGGGACAGCTGCAACTTTTTGCACATTGAGGTTTCATGCACACTATAGAGAACAGCAGAAATCCAAGAAAGTGTGCCACTTTTCAATTTCCTGAGTGGCAGGACCTCTTTTTTATTGACCCCTACAACCCGCTTCCACATCTTCAACATCCATCCAGCTCCTCTCACTCATCAACCAATCTCTGGCAGTGATAATATAAGCAAACTCCAATCTTTGAAGGTGGAAAAAAGGTGCTCTGTCTCTGTACCATTTTGTTGTCTTTCCTGGGAGACATCGCTCCACCTGTCATACTGGAGGATTTTTTCAGCCTTCTGCATGTGGACAGAGTGTTTGTAGTCATTGACTGCCCCCCGCTGGCCCTATAAAGTATTATATGGCATTTGCATACTCCCCAGTAAGCAGTCTTGCATTGAAAAGGAGATTAAATGTAATGGTTGATGTAGCAGTAATAGTTTTTCTTGCTTGTAATCTTGAATGCAGCCATCTCCTAAGTTTGTTGGTGTACTTTGTGATTGACTTGGCGGAGGAAAAAAGCAATCATGAGTCAGAAGGTTCTTAAAGGGCCCACACCATCATCATCATCACTTACCAGGTGTTGCTGTCAGACTGCAGTGGCTCAGTGCATTGGACGAGTATAGTACAGTGCAAAAAACTCAGTCTTTTTAAAGTAATTAGTTGATCTCACATTTCCAGACTTAAAAAATATTCTTCTCATTATTTTTAACAATATTAATGAACTTTATTTATAAATCATTTAAATTTTCAATGCAGACTTGGTGCTATACAGTAGCAGAATAAAAACTTTTAAAGAAATTAGTAAAAATAGATTTTTAAAAAGTGTACAAAGAAATGCTTATAAAGATATTGTTAAAACAAAAATGAAGCATCTCAAAACATTTGATAGAAGAAAATACATATTTTGTTTGGGTGTGATAAAAGAGTCTTCGATGTGTATAAAAAGCCAAGTTAAAAAAACTGGTTGGTTTCAAGCAACGCCTTAAAAACAGCCACTGGTGTAGACTCTCTTACATGAATTAGGAGGATGGAATGTTCTTCCAAAAAACTCTGTAGCTGAATGTACACTATCATTTCAAGTACTTTAGAGGTAAAAGCTAGTTTAGAAATTGTTCCTCTTCCATAAAAGTTCCACTTTATACATTCATGTCTAGCTGCACGAGTTGACTCATTGAACCAGGGTTCAAACCTGGTTTTAAGTTTTTAAGTGAAACCGTGAACTGAGCTCTTCCGCGGTGCCAGCCGTCAAAGGAGTAGCACAAATCTGATTAAAGGTCGTTTATAAGTGAGCAGCAGTACAGGGATTAACGATAGGACAGAGCCGGTGACCAGTAGGTTTCTGAACAAGTTTGGACACATGAGGAATTTCAAATAAAACAGGCATGTGGTCAGAAAAAACTGGGTCACAAAAAATGTTAAAAACCAGATATCTGAAGCACATTAATAAAACAAGACACTGGCCATGTTCATGGGTGGGTCCTTGTTGAAGATTAGAAGAATCAATAAGATTTCGAAAATCTTTTACTCTTGGCTTTTCAGGGCAGCATACTTGAAAGTTAAAGTCTCCCATTGTGAGGATCTGATCATAATTTGACGTATTTTCACACAAAAATTGGAAAATTAATTGTGAACAATTTACTGGGTTTAGGTGGTCGAAATACCACGGCACATAGCACTTTGTGAGGGTGCCCAAGCAACTCAAATAAAATATCAAATATATTCAAAGCTGGTGAAGTCCAAGACCAATGATAAAATAAGATGTTTGCGTTTATAGTAATTCTTAAAGACAGTCAGTAATCCTCCTCCTTGACCTGATGTTTGTTATGAACTAGAACAGGGATGGGCAACTCCAGGTCTCGAGGGCCGCAGTGTCTGCATGATTTCCAGATATCCAAGCCCTACTCATGACTGATTACCTGCTTCAGGTGTGTCCAGCCTATTAGAACATGCCAGAGTATGGTATGTTGGAAAACATGCAGGAATACAGCCCTCGAGGCCTGGAGTTGCCTTTCCCTGAACCAGAACAGGTGCAATCAGGAAGCAAAAGTTCTGAAAAAAACTGGAGTCACCTACAGGCAGCCATGTCTCAGACACACACATGGAATCTAAGCCTTTGGGTGAGAAGAACCCTTTAGGAATGAAAGGCTTATTCCCCAAGGATCTAGCATTAACAAGGCCAAACTTGATAGATGTGGGTTACAGTTCAGCTGCACTAGGACCCTGGGGAGTTTGACTGATGGTTTGCATGCTACAATGAATACTGTGAGTGGATGGGTGACCAGAGGAGGTTGAATAGTAGTTTGGAACAGATCTTGGATTATAATAATCCCTCCTGGGCTGTCTCTTGTGGGTTCTTTGCCACAAGTTATCAGTAGTCTGATAAATGACATTGACGGCGGGGGGACAGTGACTTTACAAGAGGGGTGGGAATGCAATGAACAATTCTTCAAGTCTTAATTCTGTCGAAGTGCTTTTTATAGAAAGATGTTGCAAGGTTGGAATCAATTGGTTGTGGATAGTAAGTCATAATTTGGAGGTGATTTGGACTACACATTCAGCCTACGTGATAGAGCAGGAGCGCAGGACTGTGGCGTTGGCACCGTGACGTCGGGTTAAGGTGTGCTATGCCCTTGCGGGGTTGGAGCTAGAACAGAACTGCCAGTTTTTGTTTTTGTTTGATCCGTGCACCGCTCTGGGATCGAGAAGATGCGGGTGGAAGGCCAAGCCAGAGTAGCATCCACAGCGGAACCAGGAGGGTCAGGGGAACTGGCTGGGGAGTCGCACTGGGCCTGCTCCAGGCACATCCCAGATGAGTTGGGCTGGATTGCTGCCACCAATGTGGAGGGGTTGTTTCCTTTTAACAGAGGAGTGTAGCGATTGAAGAGAGCCAGGTGAGCCACGGTGGTAGTGCTCATTAGGACTGCATGGATCCCGTTGCTACAGCGTGCCACTTCCACCCGTGACAGCTTGGGTGTAGAGGAGTGAGCCAGACCTCTGAGTTTTGTGTCGGCATTGGTCCTAGGACTCAGCGAAGTCAAGGCGGCCTCTGGACAGGTTAAGTTTGTGACTTCTCTGACTCCATCAGACAGCTCTAAACCGTTTATAGGGCCACATGTCTCCACATCACCACGTCTCACATATCTCCACAATGTGGCTTTAAGTGTCAGTGATGCCAGTTTCTGCATTTGCTGTGCCAAGCCATGAAACCGACCAAATGCAAATGCCATTTTCGCTGAGCTTTAAGACAAAAACTGTTTAGTCAAAACACAAAGAAAACTGATAAATTGTCTCATTAACCCCCCTTTTTTATGTATAGATTTCTACAGCCTACAAAATGGGTCAATATCTGGCTAAGCAAAAAAAAGGCTCAAGTCATCACTTCTCCACCACCATGTTTTAAATTACGTATGACATTTTTAAATTTATTTTTTAGGTTTTTTTCCCCAAAATTTTATTTTATCCTTAAAACCAAGCTTTTACTTGAAAGTCTTCAATGAAACTGACTTATTCTGTCAAAAGCATGTCCTTCAGAACATTATGCTAACTGAGGTGTGCAGAATCTAAAAATGAATCACTTTTGTCAGTTTCTCTAAGAAATGAACTTTTCATTGTTTGCATAAATTCACTATAAAGACATTTGAAAACTAATCTAGACTTCTGAGGAACTATGTCAAAGAAGATGATCAGATGAACTTTCAGATAAGTAAATCTGGGAAGTTTCTCCTTTGTTAAACAACTGCCCTACAGGTGAATACACACTGTCTGTGGATGAAAAATGTGCAAATCAGTAGTTCACACAAAATATGAAGTTTGTAGACCGTTCGGTGATCCTGTAGAGCGAAATTTTTTGTGCATATTTTTTCTCAGTGCGTGCTGCAGGCGACAGGTCATAGTGAACACTTATAGAACACCGTGACGGTAAGTAAGGCTGAAGTAGGTGAGACAAAGGCACATACAGTAGGACGGATTTTTCTTTTTTTTAACCCCCCAACTCCTGCGGACTGCGCAGGGAGCGTGTTAGTGCTGTTCAATGGGTGAGTGCACACAGCCTGACTGTTAGAAATGAGAAAAATGAGTGTAGGTCATGTGGGCATCCTACAGGCATCTTATGTATCATCTGTACACCCCATACATTCAGCATTTGCATGCTAGTAAGTAAGTACGTTAGTAAGTAGCTAGAACCTTACTAATGACTCGTTTACCACACACCACTAAGGGTATCATATGACAGCATCACCTGTACGTCATGAGTATGTGCAACTTACTTTATCCTTGCAAATACTTCACAAAACCCTTACCACATGCATGAAAAACAGTTTGTTTTATTTTCATGATGTCCCTTAAGATGTAGCCACTCTTCTCTATGACCCCTCATAGGTCCAGACAATCCAAAAACCCATACGACCCATACGGATCAACCCCTGTACAGGTGCATGTGAGTAAGGGTTTACGAGGATTGAGAGGTGCAGACTGACATAACTCCTGCTATATGGAAGCGGTCACTCCTGCTGAAAATCCATTCCTTAAAGTGGAAACAGCAGCATCTAGCTGTCACTGCAGTCATCAGTGTTTCATAATCATAATTAAAAAAACACTGGGAACTCTTATACAATAGATCAAAAGATGATGGGAGTGAGTCTCCACATTTCTTTCTCACAGAATTTATGTTTCTTTATCTTGTTAACATAGAATTTCTTCTACAATGAGACGTCACAATTCACAGGAGAACTTGATCTTTGTTTTTCACAGAACTGAATATATTTTGTTTTGAGAACGGTTAAAGAAGAAACAACACACAAACTTTGTGGAAGGTCTTTAGATCTTAGGCAAAGTTCAGATAAGCATGAAATGTGCCGCAGGCGTTCATTTGTATTCTGCTGACAGCTACCGCTTTGTTTGGGGATCCAAGTCCTCTCCAATCATCTCTGCGTGTCACCATTTTGAAAATGAGTGGCTTAAAATAGATCCAACCATTTTGGATTTGGCTGGATGTGAAGCAGCTGCCAAAAAAAAAATGAAAAGAAAAGAAAAAGGGGCTTCAGACTGACTGCTGAGCCCCGTATATGTGTGAACACACAATGACAGTTATCCTCCATGGCAGAGCTGCCATCCAGCTGGCCGGAGAATGACTGCACTTCTCTGTGCAAGAGGCTGCTCCTCAGCACAGAGGTGAGACATGAAGGAGGGACAGCTACAGCCCTTTGACTGAGAGCTCCTAACAAGAACAGGAACCCAGAAACGAAGCTCTCTTTCTCATCCAATCCACAGCCATAATGAGACCTGGCATCTGATGGATTACCCAGACTTATTTAGCAAAGGCTGTGTCGTTTTTTTTCTTTTTTTCCAGTTGCCCTTTGCCACCCTTAGCTCTCCCACTCTGTCGAACAAAGCCTCAGCATCGTGCTGCCATCATGTGCATCCGCTCCCTGTGTGTCCTGGTCATTAATCCTTCAAAGAAAAGTGTGACACCATTTTCTGCCAAAGAAAAAGTACAAGAACCTTGATAACTATTCTGCACAAATTAACCTTGTCAAGAGAAAAAAAACACTCAAAGCTTTTTAAAAGTATTTTTGAATAACAGCATTCAAACTTACTATCAATACAAAATTTAATTCAACTTTTTACATCCTTGCTTTTAAATGTCCAGATTCCATGAATTAAAGTCATTTGTAATCGGAAGTTACTGTTTGTCTTCAGATTTTCCCTCATTTATTCTCTTTGTCACAACTTCCCTTGTGAGTGGAAATTGTCTGCTTACAGGCAAAAAATTGTCAAACCTGTGCACATAATGCAGATGGCTGACATAAAATTTTAAGATTACAGACTGCTCGGTAAACCCATATAAAGAAAATGCTCATGCACACATTTTCTTTGGGTATGCTGCAAGTGACAGGTCGCACCAAATAACATGCAAGGATAAGTAAGGGTGAAGTAGGTGAGACGCAGGCGTGTCCTATGGATTGTTCATCTAATCAAAATCCTGCGGATTGTGCAAGGAACCTGTTAGTGCTGTTAAAGTGATAAGTGTGCAGTCTTTGACCACTTCTTACTTGCAGCCTGACAATTATACTGCGGTCACAACAAGTGCAATTCATGGGTCAAATTCACTGTTGAGCAAAAATTTGTTCATAAACTTGACACTCCTGCTGCATGTAGGAGGAGCTACAGTTAAAGGTTTTTGTGCTCTTTGCTACATGGAATCATTAACTGTCTGGCTCATAGACAGTGCAGTGAGGTTCACCACCTACAGCAGGAGATGTGTCTGAATGACGACTGCTTTCAGCAGTACTTCTCTCTCACTGTGACCCAGTTTGTCAATTTGCTGTCCCGCATTAGTCTGAGAAGAGAAACATTTTAAAAAGCATAAAATTAGAGGATCCTTTTATTATTTCCTCAATATAAATAAGAAAACTATTGTACAGTTCTGGAGCACGATCAGATTCTCCTCCGAGCTGGTTTTGAACTCCATTCATTGATTACATCATCAACACGTCAGGGGCCAAAGCTGAGTCCCTGATTGGTGGACATGATACAAATGTTCAGACATTTGAACTGCTGACATACCACAACACCTAAACCGTGCACCTAAACCACTCAAAACGCGCCACAGGACTTTAGATCATGTCTGTACATTGACTTAACTTGACACCATTGACACGCAAATCCCAGTCAGGGTGAACGTAGCTTAAGAAATGAGTAATTTAGACAATCAGAGAATGTTTTGAGCAGGCATCTTACAGGCACTTGCATATCCCCAGCACACCCAGTGTGTGCAGCATTTCCATGTGGTAATTAAGGAGCCAGTACACTAACAACTAGAATATGAAGTACAACAGCATCACTCACGCATCATAAGTGTGTACCACATACATAATTCGTGTGAATACTTGACAATAAATAAACAACACGCGCAATTGTACGTTTTATTTTCATAACATCCCTTAAGGTATCTGTACAAACCTCAAGGGACCGCAAAACAATGCACTCCCTTTAAGATGCAGCCGCTCCTCTTTAACCCAGACCCCAACCACAGACCCAGAAAACTCCAAAACACCTGTAAAGGTGCATCTAAAGACTGCACATCAGAAAGTAAACTACATGAAGTCACAAAACATGATGGATTTCAATGTATTTTGGGGTTAATTTGAAAACATTCAATTGTTGAAAATAAGTGTTGCAGTCCTCTCACTATAAAGGCTAAAAGCCTTCTTTGTTTGGGAGTTTATCATGACAAAGTCTGATTTATTTTGATGATTCTGGAAGAAACCACTGCTTTAAGAAAATACTTTGACATCTAAATTAGTGAGCGTCTTCTTTTGTTTGTTTTGTCTTGTTTGTCTTCAGTTAAGAACATCACAGCTCTCGTTTGAGGTGACACATCATTGTGTGTTTTGACAACCGCTAAATGGTTGTATTATTTGCCTTTAAACCGTTTGAATTCGTAAATGGCACAAAAAGAAAATAAACGTTTGTGAGACACTTTGATTTCAAACTCGCCACCATTAGAGGCTCGACTGAAATGGAAAACAGAACTATGAAAGGATTTGATTGAATGGAGAAAAAATTAGCCATTCAAACCATTTTCTTCTGTAAAAGCTGGTGGGAGAAAGCTGCCACGTTTGCTTCATTAGAGATGATCCTTTCAGTTTTAGAAGGAAATATGCTAATTCTAAATCATGTATAATAGTTACATCATATTTCTAAATGTTTTCTGAAAATAATTGACTCTCCAGTCAGCTGGTTGAAACTTAAGTCTTAAGCTCCCATGTTTCAAATTTTATCAGCATTATATCAGGGAGAAGTATACATGCACTAAGCAAATACATACATATCCTGTCAAAAAATGTAAATATGAAAACATGGGAAAAGCTGCTTTGAGGTTAATTCCTCTTCATAATTTCTTATTCAGTGATAAAGAATCATTCAAAGAAGAAACTCTGTCAAACATTCCAATGAGTGGAAAAATGATCTGATCTGATACCTCTGGTTTGTCATCCCTGGGTCCTGTCAGGGGCCTCTGTCAGTCATTGGTCACAGTTCCCCTGTCAGGTGACCGATCTCAGCTGCCTCCCTTTGTCGGTGTTTGGTGGGGCTGGTGGGCCAGCTGCTGAGGTTACAATGTGGGCTGGTCGTGGGTGACTCTGGCTCGCCTCTGGGGGTGGTGGCAGGGGATTTCAGGACTCCTCTGTGGTGGTGTGCCTCTCATCTGGGCGACGGTGTGGGTCTTGGGTGATTGGGGCTCATGGTGAGGATGGGTGGAGGTGGTTGATCTGCATCTGTTTGTTGAGGTTTTGGGGGGTGCCGAGTCGAGTCGAGCGACTGCGCTGTCTGCCGTGGGCTCTTGGGGGCTGCTGGGCTTCCTGCCTTCAGTGGAGCATTCAGTGTGCTCAAGTACAATCCAGGAAACACACAGTCATTCAACTCACCTTCTCATTCCCTTTTTATAAACACGGGCATGGTGAATATTTGTAGTGTTCCTTAGACCCGTCTCCAAGAATGTTGGAGATGCAATCCTACGCATGTCTGTCTGTGTGCACAAAGAAATACCAGTTGGCGCAATTTGTGACATAAGTCTTCTATAAATACTATAAATTTGTATAAATATACTTGTATAAATATACGTAAATAATTGTGTAGATACTGTGAAATGGTGTGTGTGCGTGTGCATGAGCAGCAACACATACAATTTACATATGACATTCATCTCATATCGTGACTGTATTATTATCAACTCCCCCCACCTTGCCCTGTTTCTGTCTCTCATCCTAATTGAGCAGCTAAGACTCAATAAATAAAGTTCCGTTACAAAAGGGATTTCTATTAACACACTCGAAGGAGTATGAAAAACCTCAATTGTAAGGCCAAAATATGTCCATCACAAGAGGCACTCAGCTGCAATGTGCGAGTTCCCTTTACTGGACAGGACAAAAAAAAATGAAAAACAGATCTGAAGAAGCCCTCGCACTTGGAGTCTCCAATCAGCTAGAATGAAACAGCCAGAAATGACTTGCAGGGGCCTTGAACTGCTTGTGGACCCACATATTTTCTACGTGTTTGTGCACTACCATTTTGTATTCTGTGGATCAGTGAAGGGTGATCTCTGCCTCATTTTTCTTTGGTGTAAGGCAAAAAAAAAAAGATGTGGAGAAAGGAATAAAGCCTGCCACCCCCCTAAAAAAGAAAGAATTAAGCTTGGGGTTTTGTTTGTGAAGGACACTCACGGCTGCGCTTCCATCATTCTGACCACAAGCTCGACCACACTAAACATGAGGGTGAAGATCTGTGGTTTGTCTTAAAAGGCATTCCTGTAGGCACAAACAAACAGACATAAAAAAAATGATGAGATTTAATTGTGTGTGTGTGTGTGGTGGGGGGGGGGGTAATTTATCGCCCGACTTACTTATTAAATTGGATCTCTGACCAGCCTCCACAACAACACCATAACTGCACCGATCGAGCAAATCATCGCTGTGGGCACAGTTTGAAAGAGGGGAGGAGGGGTGCTGTGGGGTCAAAGTGGTTGAACGAGAAAAGGGGATGAGATAAAAGCGGGATGAAACACATGCCCCGCTGCATAACATCACTGATTCTCCAAGATCTGATGCCACAAGATATAAAAGTTAAAAGAAGTTCACATGTAACCTCCAATTATTGCAGCAGAGTTGAAGAGGAGGAACTCCTAGGGGACGACGTGCCTTTTTCAGGAAAGAAAAAAAAAAAAAGCAGACAGAAAGTTGAATTATCTCTCATATAATCATGCACTCATACAGCTTGATGTGATATGTATTGCATAAATAAATTCATGCATTTTAGTCATTTAATAGAAGTTCTAATACCACAGTGAGCATGATGTGATGGTTTCGGTCCCACAGAGTCTTCACATCACAGTCTCAAATGGTAAAATTGTCAGCGCCTCAGATATGTTATGCTGTTTCATAAACCCACCCAAGCGTGCAGACCTGAGTCCATCCACGTGGAGCGCAAAGACAGAAACTTCTGACACGGCACCGGGTCGAGGAGTTTTGAAAATCCTGTCTGGTGAAAAGGACAAAGTTTCCCAGGAGCCGGCAGTACGTTTGGCTTTTCACCAGAAGAGCATGAATGCATAAGTGAAGATGCATGTTAAGACACAACTTCTGAGCTCCTGCTTGCTGTAAGTGCTGGCATTTCCATCACTGACACCACAGGGAGAGAAGCTGCAGGAGACGGGCCACTTTTGCCCAACAGCAGATCACTGCCAGGACGAATCCCTGGATGTGACCAGGCACCATCATGTAAGGAAGCTCAACATCCATTTGGTAGGAGATGAACATGCCATTGCAAAATACGTTCCCTTGTGATGCCACAGCTTTTTTCGTCCACATATTGATCTGACAGCAGAAACGGTTGCATTCTTTTGTGTGGATGTTCAATTAACAGCTGCAGCTGGAGCTTTCTGTGTGCAGCAGACGGCGGCATATTCATCAGTGTTCGTTAACCATCACCCTGGTTCACAGCATGAGATTTTTTTACTTTATTGATTTTCTTTTGTCCATTTTCTGCAAGACAGAAATGACAAACGTGACATAGTTGTGGGGAGAAAGTCCGTCACTGAGGATGAATTTAGATAAGACATTTAAAGCTCACAGCAGGAGCATCATACATCAAGTTATTATCTGCTGTCACCTCCACTCCCCTTTTGGCTCCCCACAAAGGGCAGTCTTGTTGCTTTTTTTGACAACTTTTAAATCTTGGTGGCTTGACAGCAAGTTTCATCTTGAGTGGGTTCATGCAGTTTTGCATATTTCTTTTAAAAGTTGAAAGACCCACTGTGATGAAAATGGTGTTTTTCACAAGTTCTTGTGGCATTTTTCAGATGATGGAAGACATATAAAAAGAAAATTGAACTTTAAGTTAAAATTGATATTTTTTTTACTATTTCTTTATTAAAATTATTGTGAATCAGGAGCAGACGAAAAAAGGCCATTTAAAAAAGATCATATTTATATTGTAGAAAATACGCTAGGTGGGCCACAAGCTTCCTGCTCTTCTCCATTCCATTGCATCCACTTGCAGACAAATAGATCAGTGTACGTCTTCGTTTTCCTCTTCTGAGCTGGCATCTGGCTCCAAACTGTACGCCTGGATAGCTCCAATATGGCTTGCACTTTTTGTTACACCTTAGGTTGGAGGTGCGGGGGGTTGTAAGCCAACGCGAGAGAGAGTAAACAGATGGGTGACAGGAAGGGGGCGGGCTTACCCCGCAACAACTCATGGGTGAATTTCAAATGAACGACTGCCGATCTGCACATACTATGAAAACATTTTGGCTAAAAGTGGCATAATCGTACTTAAAAGACCACTGGGAACACTTTTACATAGATCAAAAGATTATCGGAGTGGGTCTTTAATTGTAAAAAAAAGAAATAATAATAATTTTTTGTCAAAATTCTGCATTGCTTCATATTTTGTGAGTGTTTTATAACTCCTTTGCTTCATGATTTTATCCTGTATTTTTTTTTTAAATCAGGTGTTTTACATTGAAAATTTTACAAATTCTGATACAAAAAACATTGCATTCAGACTGCTGCTCGAAGTACAGCACTTTTGTTATGTTGGCAGATTTATTTTTGTTGTTTCAAGTAAAAGTTGCTGTTTGTAGGGTTCATTTTCAAGAAACAAGTCATTTTATCACATTGAAGTAATACCTTTTTAAAAGAGGAACATTATAAATTGAGAGGTATTTTTATGTTTGAATCATCTAGAGCAGGAATGGCCAACCCTGGTCCTCAAGAGCCTCAACACTCCCTGTTTTCCAGTCCTCCCTGACTAGCTGACTCAAGTGATTCCACATCCTGATTAATTGAACACATCTGTATTAGGTTGTCAGCATCAAACAGTGCAGGAAGAGCTGGAAATCAAACAGGGTTGAGGCCTTTGAGGACCAGAGTTGGCCAGCTCCAATGAAGAGTAAGAACAGATGTAAAGCGGAGATGTCCTTCTGTTTTTGGAACCAAACTTTGGAATTGTTCAGATGAAGATCTTAAAGTCCCACACCAACTATATTTTTTATAGTAAAATCATTTCAATTGGTCTTTTAATTATGATTATGCAGTTTTTAGCTAAAATCAAAAAGCCTGTGTTGTTTTTAAGACCCAGCTTATTAGAAATTCGCCTCTGAGTTGTGGGTGGGACTGTTGGTGTGGAAGTTAGCCTCCGCTAATTTTCTCATAAGCCCTTTGTTTATGCTCTCTCCTGCTAACTTATAGCACCTAAAAAGCCCAATTTAAGATAGCAAAAAAAAAAAAGCAATATCAGAGCAATTGAGACGAACAGTTTTGAGCCAAATGGCAGCTTAGATGAGAAAAATTGAGATGTCAATGTCAAGCCCCATGCAGATGATGTCATCCAGGACAATTACACAGACAGTCCAGTGGAGACATCTTAACACAAGCTCCATGAGTCCTTGAAATGTCAGGGGTGAGTTTTTTTTCAACTCCAGGGGTATAACTTTAATCAGGCAAAGAACATCCCCTGTGTTAAACGCAGTTTTAGGTCTGTCATTGGGGTCCATTTCTACCTGCCAGTATCCGCTTGACATGGTCATGGTGGAGAAAAACTGAGAACCAGACAGTGCATCCAGACTCTCATCAACTCTGGGAAGAGAATGTGCATCAGTGACTGAGTTCAGTTTTCTGAAATCTACATAAAATCCATATATGCCATCTTTCTTTTTGACCATGACAACTGGACTGGCCCAGAGGCTTGAGATGTCCTAAACAAGAGCTTTAAGCTGCTTCCACCTGACGACAGATTTCCACTGTCATGTATGGGGAAGTGCAACATGCCCTTTGCAATTTGTTGTGATCTTGTGTGTGACTAAATGTGTCCAACCAAAATAATGGGCGTGTTGACTGAAAATATCAGAGAAAGAGTCCAAAGTGTCTTTTAGTCTTTCTTGTTGTGACTTTGTGAGGTCAGGATCATATCCATCAGGGAGAACAGTTTGTTTAGATGGCATTGACATATGGACATCAAGGTTACAAACTGAATTGTCCAAGACTGTGCATTCATTATGATTCCTGCCCGATGTCACATGAAAGGTGCCTATGTGTGTTCCAGTGTGCAACATGACAGTCTCACTGGAGGGATTAGCAACTTTAAGGTAGACGAAACCTTTTTCTAAAGGTTTGTCAAACCAGTTGTTGAGAGGTTGTTGTACAGTGATTCAACACACCATCATAATTATGTGGAACCAGCCTTTTAAGGGGCACATCCACTGTTGCAGCAATGACCATTTCTGACATACAGGAACACTGACCTGTAATTTCATTGTCTGTATAGGCCTGGGTTAGGTCTGTAGCTGGCAAATGGCCCTCATTGACAACTACTTGAAATTTACCTGGTTGGAGCTGCCATTGGGAGGGGAGCTAAATTTGACATGTCCAGGGCTTGGAGGGTGGCAAGCAAACCGTCGGTCAGGAGAGCATGCAGGCCATGAGTAGTCTCTGAGCGATGGACTGTAGTCACGTGAGTAACATTCACATGAATCAGGATGAGGACGTCTGTCCTGCCTGTCATAATGTTCATATTCATACCTTGAGGGCTTGTAGGAGTAATCATGAGATGAGCTTTCATGAGATGATATTCTTTCATATAAAGAATATCTATAGCAGTCCCTCTCTAAATAGCGGTACCTGAGGTCATGTCCGGTGTCAGAACATCTCTGACAAAATCTCTCGTCTGATGAACAATGGTGAGTATCAGGTCTCTGGTGTTGGACTTCCAGCTGTAAGCGTTCCACTCTCTCTGACAAAGCCTCGGGTATTCTTTGCGTCTTTTTGAGATCTTCTGAAGTTGCAGAATTCCCACTGTGATCGTTAGAAAATGGAGGATGGTGAGCAGCCGCAGCAGAAAAGGGGTCCAGAGGTGAATGGAAGGCAGAGAAAAACTTTGCAGAGCATTGGGAATCAAAAACACCCTGCTAGCCTGATGAGCCGTTTCAATTTGAATTGCATACTTCAGAGCAGCCTCTAGTGTTGTAAGTCCTTCTTCATGGCAACGCAGTTGAAGGTAAGGGTCAATGCCAGCAATAAAGCGTCTGAATTTTTCACCCTTTTTTTGGCATTATGTTCATATGAGGGAAAATCTTCTTCCACTAATCAACATATTTCAGCAGCAAAAACAGGCAGTGCTTCCCCTGGCAAACGAGTGCATGCGTTGATGTATCTCTGAAATGTTGAGAGATGAGCAGTTTGACCAAAAGCAGTCTTCAGTTTCTCTTTTACTGTTTCATAGTCAGATTTCACTTCAACAGACGAGCTGTCCTAGTAACTAAAAGAAGCGCCACTAAAGTGTGTGTGGAGCAATTTAGCCACACTGTCCTCTTCAAAATTAGGAATAGCTGCAACAGTCACTTCAAACTGTCTGCACCACTTTAGACAATCTTCCTTTTCATCTCCCATAAAAATATGAGGAAAATCTCCCTTCAAATATTGTGACATATTAAGTGTAGGGCCAGAAGCAAAAGGAAGTTCGTTCCAAATGTTTGGACTGGTCATGGTGTATTTTGCAGGTAGAAGTCAGTGTTTGTACTCACAGTGTTTATTGTATCCAAAATAAAGGCTTTAGGCCGGTCTCATTCGTCATAGCTTTATGAAGCTAGCAGGTGCACCTTGTAGTTGAAGCAAAGTAGAACAACAGTAAATGTATGCGGGACACGTAGCAGTCACAAGCGTATCCTCAGTGAAGCAGAGAAAATCCACGCAGCACCACAGCCAAAAAAAAAGGTGTGACCACGTTGGCAGCCATCGTACTCACTGTTTCTAAATTTCTTTAAATGTCTTACTTTTGTTGAGGTAAAAGTCTTAATATGTCTGTTGTTTGCAACCAGCATCAAGCGTTTATTAGCTGATAAGCATGTGGCCTCAAGTAAGAGCAGCAAGGTCTACCCCGGCAAAAAAAACTCCTGCATAAAGTTGCAGTCCGCTGCCACCAGAGTCAGGACACGATATCTGAGCAACCAACCTTACATGCCACTTTCCAGGGCTGTGGGTAGGAAACAGCACCAGAAGGCCTTCTTTGCTTTTTGGGAAGACATCTTTATATTTTCTGCAAGCATAACACAACTTCCTCGACCGAATCACTTCTTTGTTCTTTTTTTTTTCTACATATCCCTCCACCAAACCATAACCATGGCAACCTTATAAATAAAAAAAATACTTTGCAAAGAAAACAAAAATCTCATCTTACACAACTGTATTCCTATCCATTCATCCATCAATCTTCAGAACCCGCTGAATCTTGTTAAGGGTCATCGGATTGCAGCAGCCAACCCAGCTACTTTTTGGGGAAGGTGGGGTACACCCTGAACAGGTTGCCAGTCTGTAGCCCCACATTATAGGACATTATTTGGAATCACCAATAAATCTTGCAAAAGGACTGATGCATGTTTTTGGACTGTGAAAGGAAACAAAGAGAACATGCTAATTCCACACAGGAAGAGCCCAACCTAGATTTTAACCAGGGCCATCTTGCCATGAAATGAGACACAACGCCACTGTGTGGTACTGTATTCACATTCTATAAAATTAAGGCTTTAGGAAGTATTTTTGGTTATTGCAGTTTCAATAGCATAAAAACAGCATTAAAAACACGTCATTTCAAACAATGAAACTACAAAAACACAAAGAGGTTATTGTAGTTTCATTTCTACAGTTCTAATGAAAGCTTCAGAGATAAGAAAACTTCTCATGCTGTTTCTCACTGAGGATGAATGTGTCATTTGAATTTTTGTTCAACTAAATTTAATTAGCCTGTTGCATAGCAACTAGGTGATGCGGCAGTTCTTCTTTTGCATTGTATTAGCTGAACTTTTTGCTTGTTTCAGTCTTTCAGGCTGAAGTGCGCTTGCTGCTTGTCCCCAACATTTACACCGATGATAATGTTTATTAAGCTAATGACTGCATTACATGTTGACAACTCTTGTTTTCAAACAACACAATCCTGATAATATGAACTCTTTATCTTGCAAGGCCTGAAGGAGCTGCAGCAAATTCCCTCTCACTATTATCTACCTGTTTACAGCAAGTTGCTGATCAACAGAAGCCAATTATCTGCTTATAGGAGAACCGCAGTCCAGACAGCACCTTTATTAGACATGATGTTTGTGTTTGCGTGCAAATGAGCGTGCATTTGTATGTCTGCACATTAATTTGTCACTGATTTCACCATTCATTTGCTGTTCAGTTATTAAACACTATGTATTTAAATGTTCCATCTGTTTGCATCTTTGTTTCACTTCATCAGGGGATGACCAGTTACAGAGAGGTAGAAAAAAAGCAGGTAAATAATGCAAATGAAGGTTCAAAAAGGCAAGTGAGAGTCCGATGTGCTAATGCAGTGGCAATTGTGTGATTTCTTGTTTGTACAAAAATGTTATAAAGGAAGACTGAGGCAAAAATTAAAAAAGAGAAGAAAAACAAAGCGGCAATTTTTGATCAGTAAAAGCTGACTGGCTGTGGCAACCCTGACAGGATGTGCTGTGGAGATCTTTCTTTAGGAAAATTCAAAAAGCAGATTAAAATATACATTCCGAGTCTAATCTTAGACTTCAGTCTCAGAATTTTGTCTTTCTTAGATTCTAAATTCCCAAATAACTGTTTGTCTAAGATAACTTTTTTTCTAAAGTCTTGACTGTATATAAAAACTGGACCATGTAAATCTGACGTTACCAATAGGAAATGGTTTACTTTCAGCTCCAACCAAATGAAGTCATTTCAATTGCCATTTTTTTTTAGAACATTGGCATGTTGGTGTGAGCAATGACATAGTTACATTGGTCAGTAGCCGCCCGGGCACATTTTGAGGTCGCGCTGTGGCAATCCAGTGATGGGTGGGAGGCAGAAAGGCAGCAGCACAATAATTGACTGAAACTAGGGTCTCCAAAGTCCCCAAAATCTTCTGATGATCGGCTAATTTCCGACTGCCACCCTCCAGCCACCCCTCTGTCCCTGACATCCCACTACCACCGTCTGATTGTTAGAAATCAAACAGTCACTCGACGAGGGCTGATGACATGGGCAGTGGGCCCGGCAATGACCAGATGTCAATCTGGAGATCCTGGCCACCCTGGATCCCTGGGCCAATGTTCCCTCTAATTTTTCATGTATGTGCATACAAACAAGCTCCCTGAGCACATTGAGGTGCACTGTGAGCAACTCCACCCCGCCCCGCTCCACACACTGCTGTTGATCACACTTGTTGCGAGACTGAGGCTCTCCTTTTTTCCTTTGTTGCAGAAGTACTCGCATGAATCAGGGGTGCACAACTCATGATAATATCTTGTGCGCTACAAACGCACAATGTTCTTGTGTGCTAAGAATGTGCACAGTTTTGCAAGCATTCAGCTTTTAGAGGGAACTTTGCTCCAGGCTACCGGATGGTTGGTGGCCATTTGCACTTTATATGTACGGCCATTTGTGACCTTTATTGTAACAGATTAAACTTTGTTTTCTCATCATTTTAACTTCATATTCAGAAGTATAACTTCAATCAGAGACCTCTAACTTCTGTTTAAAAAAACTAATTTTTAAGGCAAACTTAGTTTCTCAGAAGTAGTCTCAAAGTGTTCCTTTCAATGTTAGAATTTTGGCATTTATTCTAAATTCTAGCATCTCAATCAAAGAACGAACAAATAAATAATCAAAGAAGCATTGAATGTCAGATGAATTAAGCAAGATGTTAAAACAACTTAAAAATAGCCACAAGAGAGCATAAAATGAAAGTAACATCTTGGTAAAATGCAGCAGACATCTTAACTCTTATCTTAACTCTTATCTTATCCGAGCACAGATGGCAAAGTTGAGACATTAATGCCACTTTGAGCTCCTGTTGTTCTTATTCCTGATCCTTGGATGATTGGAGATTTTTGGCACCATCATTAAAGTGGTCCACCTAAAATATTTCCATGCCACTTGAACATTCACATGTCAACAGCACACCCCTGATACCCTAAAGGGGTTGAGGTAGCCAGATGAGAGCAGAGTGTGTTTGTGTGTGTTTTTGTGTGTTGCTGCTCACCAGAGCGACGGGCCAATAGTATGCAAGCAGCCCACAGATGGGTTGGTGAGACCTTTCCACTGCACGACTTTTCAAGCCGGCGTCAGATGATTCAGTGTGTTCCGGCATTTGGAGAACTGTTTAGGGGAAAGTTGTGATGCTGCACCCCCACCAGCCTGCTAGGATTTGAAGCTGTGTGAAACTGAGTCTCTGTTTCCATTCAGTGTTTTTTGCTGAATTGATGCCCACGAAGCAAGAAAAAAGAATCTGTGTACTTTAATTCAGTAAAAACAAACCACAAGTGGTTCAAAAAAAAAAAACAAAGATAGTAAAAGTGTCAAACTCTTCAGCTCTTAACGATTATTGTTTCAATTTATTTGTAACTGTTGAAATGACAGAGAAGGAAAGGCCTGTCAAAAATATCATATTATTCTCAACCCACAAAAATTGTTTCGCGTATGTGTTAGTTTAGTTTTCTTCTTTGTTTTCCAGCTGCTCCCTTTAGTGGTCGCTACAGAGAACCATCCACTTTTATCTAACCCCGTCATCTGCATTCTCCTCACAAACACCAACCACTCTCATGTCCTCCTGTACTACTTCCATGAATCTTCATGAATCCTCCAAGCCTCTATCTTTGCATCTCCAATCATTACTATCCATCTATCCAAACATCTTATTCTACTTCTCTAAATCTATCTCCAAAACAGCTACCATGATCTGTTTCTCTGGTGATTTATGCTAGATCCTATTCTTCATTGTCTCTCCCAAAGACATCAACATCTTTCTATCTGCTACTTCCAGCTCTGCCTCCTATGTCTTTCAAAGAGTCTCTAGGCCTGGTATTTTGAAATTTTAGAATAGGATTAAAGTATATAAAATAATATATAAAATAATGAATGCAATTAATTTTTGAAAAATATTTTGGAGTACTTGAGTGACAGAATCCAGAGTGTAATGCTCAAATTCACCACTAGAGGTATGTGGGAGTTAAACGTCTCTGGTGTGCGGTGTAAAATATACACGAAGAAGACACTCAGAGACGACGAGCTAAGAAATAGAAGGTATAGATCGAACCTCTTCTTTTCAATTAATATGAATCAGTGACTCTTACATGAATAATAAAAGACAGCATACTAAGTTTAAACTACATTCAGTAGATTTGAGTTTTTCTTGTATTGCTAATATTCAACTATATTTCTGTTTACATCGCACTGAAATTCTGAGACGTGATGATATATTTCATTGTTTTTCAAAACGTAACTCTACAAAGATGATGCAGTACTTTTTATGCTAATTTCAACTCATTTAGAAACGACATTTCTAGCTGATATGATTCTGTAGAGGTTCTTCTTTGCTGTATTGTTTTCATTAGAATTCATTCGGACGGGTGGCGTTAGCTGTGGTTAGTGTCCATTTTTTTAATGACATCACATATTTTTTGTGTCATGTTTTTATGTGTCAAATGTAGATAATAAAACAAAGGACACAAGATTTCATATAAGCGTTTTGAACCAAGCTCGTTGCTATCCTAAAGCTAGTGCTAATTTAGGACTAAACTAGCGGTTAGTTTAGCAAATTAATGCCCTAGTTTTCCATTATTAATGTTTGAATTTGAATCAGTAGATGGTATGGCTCACATCAATTTTTTTAGTGCATTGTGAGATTAATAGCCTTTATTTTTCTTTCTGAAGTAAGCCAGAGTGTCATCAGCTAGCTAGTGTTCGTTAGCATTTTGGGTACGTTATGCTACTAGCTAGAGCTAACTGGGTTTGTTTGTTTGTTTGTTTTTGCAGTTCCGGTACATTTCCCCGTCAATCGGCTCTCAACTTATCCAAATTTTTTGAGTTTATTGTTATCATAAGTTTCTGTTCGAACGATTGTCATTATCATTGCACCCCAATCTGGTTAAATTAGCTATTGTGTTGCTAAAAAGTAAAAAAGACAACTGATTTCCGGATGTAAAATATAATTGTATGATTGTTTTTTTTTTTTTTTTTTCCCAAAATATGCATAGACTCATGTTTTTTTGTTTGTTTTCTGTTTGCTTGTTTTTCTTCTTTCACATTTGTCTAGACAAAATGAGACAACCTCTGATTTGCATGTCTTTACAGACGTTTTTTTTAGAATGGAATACTTTTGACTGTTGTGCTAAATCATAGATCAAATGTCAATATACATATGACAGTTTATATATATATTTGTGCTACACATTTTCCTTTTCAACATTGAAAATTCAACAGGGGTCCATGTATTTCCATTTAGAGGTGCTTAATGGCACTCCAGGTGGTGATAAAGGGGGAAAAAAAACCTAGAAAACCAAATTAAATGAAAATACACAAGTTCGTTCATAAACTATATCATCTTTTACCTTTTTCACCCTAATTTATAAACCTTAGTCTCCTCCATGGGATCATCATGGGATAGAGAAGAAAACTTCTTGCAAATCTAAAAAAAAATTAAACAGCTTTGTTTTTTAGAATGTACTGATGTTAGGCTTAAGCTGCAGAGCTATGTTTATCTTAATTGTTTTAGTTTATCTTTTGCACTCCCAGTCTACTTTATTGTTTTCATCTTGTGTTTCTTTGTGGCTTTGTTTTTGCAAAAACTGTTTTTATAATTATTATAATTTATATTAGATTATCACAGTTATCACTGTGTATGAAAGGTTCTAAATAAGTAATAATACCTGTAAGGAATTTTTGACATTTTTCAGTGTTTTTTGGAATTAAAAAAAAAAAATCTAAAGTAGTTATGTGCAGGGCCGTTTAGCTTTTTTTTTTTTTTTTTTTATGCTTTGTTTTTTCTACAATATTTCACATTACATTACAAGCCCAGTTTTAAGTCTGTAGTTTTTTTCCTTCAATGTGTTGTTTTTAAAGTGTGGTTATGACTTACATAGTCTTTAAAGAGATCTACAGTACCAGTAACTACATCATTCAATATGCCTCGTAATGGATAATGTTTATTTGGTCTTAAAGGGCCTATATCATGTTATTCTAAGTCTTTCAGAGTAAACTATATCCATATATATATATATATATATATATATATATATATATATATATATTTTCCTTTGACACGCAAAAGAACGATTTTATTTAATGAAGAATGAATTATTTTTGTGAGCTCTTTTTACTACCCGGAAGTAAAATGACTTAACCTCTGAGGCACCATCTTTCACTCCTTGTGGGTTCCTTTCATTTCATGACATCATCCTAGAACCGGCCTCAGCACCGTGTCTGCATTTCATCCACAAAAACAAACAGCATCCACACTGTTGCAAAGATAGATGTGCATATTGTGTGGTGGTGGCAGCACAGACTCTTCCTGGAAGGGCTGTTCCCCGTTTGTACACATGAACTTGGGGACCAGTCATTCACTGGGCTGGGAGGGGCTGTGTTCAGAGGGCAGGGTTGGAAAGAAATGCTCAGAAATACGCGAATGGATCAAAATACCACTTTGGGGTTGTTTTTCATGAGGAATTAACATCATAATACACTTAAAAGCTCAAAAAAGTTGGTTTTACATGACATAGATAAATGTGCAGGAATGGTTTAAAAAGAGCCCATTCCCAGCAGAGGGCACAATAGCATCACTTTCTCATGGTAACTGAACCTCTTATGATGGGGATGCATTTTTCTTTTTACACAATTTTGAGGTTTTAGCATTTTTTAGGTACTAGCTGTTGCAACAATTGTAAACAGTGAAATGAATAAAATTTTCAATGTGCATTATTCACCAATGTCTTTGGAAACAGATGAGCTGAAACCATGACCAGGGCACAGAGATTATTTTTCTGTGTTGAAGTTTCTGCTTAAGTCACATGTTTTTTAAATTCACTCCTATGAGTTAAATTACTTCTGAATGATTTCCTTTACTGGTATAATATTAGTTTTTAGTAGGAAATAGAAATCCAGAAAGTGTATAAAGATCAGGCTGTAGTTTACTTTTTTTTTTTTTGTTTGATGTTGACAAAACTTCTGTGCCTCAAAAAAGCTTTGACAAGTGATTTTCAGCAGAGTTCAAACTGAATCTTTCTTTTCTGTTATCTGCAGCCTTTTAATGGTATACATGGATGATAAATGACATGTGTTGCGGCATGTTTTGACTTGATTTCTTCTCCCTTTCAGACTTCTGTTGTAGAAATGGATGAACAGACGGGGTCTCCTGCAGCCAACACTGACACCAGCACCCAGAGGAACGGAGATGAGGTTCATGAGACAGTTTTGTTTTTCACTTGGAAACTTGAGTCACCAAAAATAAGACAAATCAGTGTATTTTAAAGGGGCCATAACATGTAAAATAGGGGTGTAACTAGCCATGGTTCGGCACACACATGTACTGTGGATTCCACCACCCCCCCGTGTGCACCTTGCGCGTGCATCATTTAAACTCTCCATCCACACCAAACACAATTTGCTTGTCAAATTCACATCCACCGTCTTTGTTTTTAAAATGCGTCAAAGTTAAAGCTTTATATTTGTCCAAAAGAGTGTTAACCTGAAGCTCCCGCTGCATGTGGGAGGAGCTTCTGTCAAAAGTTTTTCTCCATCTCATCAGGACGCGGATGATTAGAGATCCGGTTTATTTATTTTAAAGAGCTTTACAAAAGCATCAATGAGCAGTCCATGTCTCCATGTTCGGGTTCATGAAATCATTCAGACTCTACAAGTGAGGTGCATAGACATATAAATGTATTTATAAAGGCAGGTGGGCAGGCAGGTGTCCCGCACTGTGGCAGGAGAAACCCACTGCTCCGTCTGTAACCAGTAAAAAGGGGTTTTATAGCAGCAGGGCACACTGAAGAGACCTGAAGTGTAAATTCTGACATCCTCTGCTTCACTTCCTTTTATTAACGTGAAATTTTGTTTCTTGTTTTTTTTTAACAAATTTTATGTCTCATAATGCACTTTGTTTATATAGGCATCTGGAAGATTTTTTATAAATAGGAATATCTTGAGTTCAAATATGCCATTAATGTTTTTATAATAAAGGCCTCAATGAGCAAATGTTTTGATGTTATAATACAAGCGGTACTTTATATTTATATACTTTAAAAATATGTTTTGAAACTTAGAAAAAAAAAAAGAAATTGTTGGCTTATATATATATATTTTTTTTATCCAAACCGTGGATTTTGTGATCCATTACACCTCTAATAAAAAAACAACTATTTGAGCTTTTCAGTGTATTATACTGTTCCTTTCTCACTATCAGTGGTGATTTATAAAACGCTTGCATTTTATTTGGCCAATATACAAATCCATCTTTGCAAAAAGTTCAGATGTTGTTTGCATGCGAAGACGTGCGCAGACACAGTGAGGCCAGCTCTAAGATGACGTTGTGAAATGGGTGGGACCAACAAGGAACGAAAGGCGGAGCCTCAGAGATCGAGTCGTTTTACTTCTGGGTATAAAAACGGTCCACAAAAATAACAAATATTTCATGAATAATTTGATTTTTAGTGTTCCAATGGTAATATATGATCATTTAAATGGATATAGTTTATTCTGAAAGGCTAAAGAAAATCATGGTATGGCCCCTTTAAGGATTTTAAGAGCAAAAGGATTGAAATAGTTTTTTATGGGTCTCTTACTTCCCCTAAAAATTAATCACACTCACTTATCTTTATAGTTTTGTTTTAGTTGGTTAAAGTGTAGGGATGTCTCTACTGCTCAATTAAAGCCGTTTCAGGGGATTTCAGTTCAAAAACTTGAAAGCTAAATTCTCAATTTCTTTTAATTTGTTGATGTGCAGATGTTTTTCACAAGATCTAGTTTTGGGTCTTTGCAATACGAGGAGGCTTCAATTTACCACACATTTCTCTAATTTTCCTGAGAATCAAACAATCTCATCCCAGAAGGCCAAGCTACAGCAAAGAAAATTCCCATTTTTTTATTTGCAGAAACCCCGGCGAGGCAGCTGGACCAAAGGAAGGAAAAGAAAGAAGCCAATGAAGGACAGCAACGCTCCCAAAGCCCCTTTGACGGGCTACGTTCGCTTTATGAACGACAGACGGGAGCAGCTAAGGGCAGAGCGTCCAGACGTCCCATTTCCAGAAATTACCAGGATGTTGGGCAACGAGTGGAGCAAGCTCCCCCCAGAGGAAAAGCAGGTCAGTGAAGAACATTATCAAGTTTATAAAGTTAGAATGAAAAAGATGGATTTCTGAACTTATTTCACTTTATATTTGTCATTAATGCAGAATTCTCATCAAGTTACTGTCTCACTACCTATCTTATATATTAAATATCCATACAGGAATATGGTGTCAAATCAAAATCAGCAGAAAAACCAGATTGATAAACAATTTGGACATATTGTAAACTTGAAAGAATTATTAAGAATAAAAAAAAAGTTTTGAGTTTGGAAAAAATACATTTTCAACTTAGAAGAAATATTGTAAATTTTAAACCAAACTTTGGGAGAGCATTATCAATACTGTACACCACATAAGAAGAGGGATGACACAGGTGGTGTTAACAGCAGTTTTGAATGAAGTGATAACCTCTTTCACCAGATGTCAATAACGTCCTGGTAGACTATGGTCTTAAAGTCCCACCACCATATTTAATATATTAGTAGGAAATATATGGTAAACATATGAATACATATTGTAAATGTAATAAATACACAATTTAGTAATAATTTACAAAGCTTTGTTTGATTATTATTCTCTTGCAGAAATACTAATAATAAGTAATAGTGTAGTCTTAAGTCAGATTTTTTAACATTACAGAACTGTAATGTTATTTTATCAAAAGACACTTCTATTCTCTGAACTTTTTATGAACACATAGACTATATTACTTAGAGCATTGGCTCACCATCCAAATGATCGGGTTTCCTAATCACTTGTTCTGGCCACAGGTGTATAAAATCAAGAACTCAGGCGTACAGACAGTTTTCACAAACATCTGTGAAAGAATGGGACGCTCTCAGGAGATCAGTGAATTCCAGCGTGGAACTGTCATGGGATGGTACCTGTGTAACAAATTCAGTCGTGAAATGTCCTCTCTCTTAAACACATTATCTTAGCTGTTTCCTAGCACTGCTCCAATTACCATGGGAACCACTGTCACCTTCCAAGCTTTCTCCAGTTCTTCTCTGAGTCCCTGGTATTTCTCCAGTTTCTCATTATCCTTCTTCATAAAGTTACTATCACTTGCTATTGCCACATCCACCACAACAGCTTTCCTCTGTTCTTGATCCTCCAATACAATATCTGGTTGGTTCTCCATTACCATCCTGTCCATCTGTATCTGGAAATCCCACAGGATCTTTGCTCTCTCATTCTTTACCACTTTCAGAGGTGTTTCCCATTTTGACTTTGGGGTTTCCAGTCCATATTCTGCACACATGTTCCTGTTTACTATTCCAGCCATTTGGTTGTGGCGCTCCATGTATGCTTTCCCGACCAGCATCTTACACCCTGCAGTTATGTGCTGGATTGTTTCAGGCGCCTCTTGAACAGCCTACACCTTGGGTCTGACCTTGACCTTATGACCCCAGCTCTGAAATGTGTGTTCATTGTGTATTTATGTTGTATTTATCTGCCACATCTTAAAGTTTGCTTCATGAAAATATTGTCTGACATGCAATTCATTAGCAAAGCATCAGGATCATAGTGTAGTGAGTGTCGTAACAACACCTGTGTCTCCACATCAACACTTTTATTGAACCTTCTGGTTAGTTTAAATTCAGCAGCTTTATCCTGCAGTTCTTTTTGAATCCTATAAAAAATAATCGGGGGGAGGGGTCCTGTCGAATTGTGTGTGCTTGTACTCCTCTCATGCAGACAGTAGACATGCATGAAAAAAATCACCAAAAGGAGTAGAATATTTCTCAAAGTGAACATGAGTGTATTACTACATCATACATAGATTATTTGCTTTGAGACACTAAATAAAACTTTTTTTCGTTGTCAAAAATGAGCCGACAAACACTTCACTCATAGGCAATGAATTGTCACCATCCTTGCTGTCCAAATCAGAGAAGATTTTTAACATTTTTACCAGTGCAATTTTAATAATCGTAGTTGTGATAGTTTTTACATTTTCAGCCAGATTTTCATCATCTTAATTGTCATCATTTTGCAGCAGTTACTCTGTTCTGTAGTCAGTTTGACCACATTTTGCTTTGTTTATTAGTCAATGAGAGAGCAAAATTGGTGCTATGGATTTCACTTTTTCAATGTTTTATGAGCTTTGTGTGCCAATAAAAAACAAAGCATGTTGTTACTTCAAGTTTTTCTCATCTGTCCTTCCAGTTGAGCAGAGCTTAGAGGTAAAAATATAACACATTTGAACTGACAAGTGTATTCTAACTACCATAATCATTGCATTCGAATAACTTTAGAAGCTTTGAAAGTCCCACTCCAGTCATCTTTTGTTGTGTTGTTGAAACATTCAGAGGTCTTTTAATTTTGATCTACGGTTTTTAGTCAACATAGAAAAAAACCCTGTCATTTTCAAGGACACTGAATCTGCAAAGTGGCATTAGTTTATTAGAGGTTAGCCATTGGCGAGGAGTAATCCCGCCTCCACATCCTGTCATCCATCTTTTTACTCTCTCCCGCTAGCTTAAAGTCACTCACAACCCCCAACTGAAAATTACTGATGCAACAAAAATGGCCAGCAACATTGAAGCTATCCAGCCGTATAGTTATTAGCCAGATACCAGCTCAGACGAGGAAAACAAAGACTTGCATGGATTGAGTCGTCTGCAAGTGGATGCATCAGAATTGAACAGAGCTGGGAGCTTGTGGCCTGCTGATAGTAGTTTTGCTAGTTTACTTTTTCAAGCAGCATTTTTTTCATCTGCTCTTTATTTTTGTGGCATCATAAAAATGCCAAAAGAACATGTTAAAAACACACTTTTTATTGGAGAGGGCCTTGAAATACTACAGATTTTATTTATTATGACAATTTTGTAACACCTTCTTCCTCATTTCCTTCATTTTTCTCATTCTGTCCCGTCAGAGATACCTGGACGAGGCAGAGCGAGACAAGGAGCGCTACATGCGTGAACTGGAGAAGTATCAGAAGACAGAGGCCTACAAACACTTTACCAGAAAAGTTCAAGAGAAGCAGAAAGGCAAGAGACACAGGGGAGGTGAGAACTGGTTCAGTTTGCGCGGGGGGGCTGATGTCAACCACTGAAATAGCTAATCTGCCAGATAACCTACTTTCCCCCTTTGGGCATCCTGTTACAGAAAAGAAACTTCCTTTCTCAGATGTTTATTAGAACAGTCTTTGTTGGTGGTCAGATTCTGTCCAGGATGAGTCACGTTAAGTTTTTCCAGTTCTGCACACTCAGATTAAAGTTAAACCTTTTCTAACTCATTATTTATTTCTTTAAATAAATGTATGGGTGTCAGGAAAAATGTTGTCTGTCTGCTGGTTTGGCTACATTTATTTTTACCTTCCTCTACAGATGCTGGACACCAAACAGCCAATGAGTCTCTTCATGAGGTCAGTGATACTTTTTAGCTCGATCTCATTCAGAAAGTTATACATAAGTCTTGAAACATTTCTGTCACTAAACGTCCATCTGAAAGGTAGAAATTGTCTATCTGCCTGTTTACATGCTCAAAAAAATCAGATACCTTTGAGTAATCAAGTATTTGCTGACTTGACGATAGAAATGCGTTGATTAGAAAATTCTGCTTTGGATTTGATTTAATTATCTGATATATTTCAGAGCTTTGTACATATGTGCATCATCTTCTTTTTGATTCCACACATGCAGATGTAAAGCTACAAGTGTAACAGATAAAGGTGGATGCATCCAAACAGCAACTGTCAGCTTTTTTGTGTTTGATCCAACATGTTATTAGACAGCTGTTGTTACTAGATAAATAACATCCAGTTTTTGTGTCCATACGATTCTAAAAAAATCTGATATTTCAAGAATTTAAGTAATGATAGGATGTTTTGTGTGCATGTAAACAGACTCAATGTTTCTTTTTATAAATAGAATTTCTGTCTCCGTGTTGCCTCTCTATTGCGTTCTGTAATCTCCTCTGAGGAACAATAATGAATGAGAACTGCAGCATTTTGGTTCGAGGCTCTAACATTCTCATATGGTTCAATTTGGTAAAACTGATGAGAAACATTTTAAGAACTTCATTTTTGACCTGAAATGAGTCAAAGCTGCATTCAGGGTTAGGAGTCTGACCCTTAACTCTAACACCTTTCTGTAGTTTTGGGAGGAAGACGAGCTCCTTATCTGCTGGTGGCTTTTGGTGCTCAGCGTTTCATGTGCTCATGTTTGTATCCGAGGATGTTTGACCGGTCATTTTACATGTCCAGTCAAGTGACATACTTCTCGGCAAGAATGATGATTGGCTGATATCAATTTTCTTAATATATACAGTGGGGATCAAAAGTTTGGGCGCCCCAGGTAAAATGTTAAGTTACTGTGCATAAAGAACCCAAGGAAAGATTGAAAAATCTCCTAAAGGCATCAGTTTACAGATGAGACATTCTTTTTATATGTAAAAAAAAATGTGGCTTTCTTTCCATCATTTACCCTTTCAAAATAACAGAAAACAAAATAATGGTGTGGGATGCCCAAACTTTTCATTCCCACTGTGTGTGTGTATATATATATATATATATATATATATACATACACACACACACATATATATATATATTAACACACACACACACATATATAGAATTTATTTTTCTTTTCTATATTTAGTTTTGATGGCACCCTTTCTCTAGCATCTTTATTCACCCTTAAGGAAATACAGTAGCAGCAAGCTGCTTGC
The DNA here is from genome assembly GCA_036245035.1 of Adrianichthys oophorus. Classification (NCBI taxonomy): domain Eukaryota; kingdom Metazoa; phylum Chordata; class Actinopteri; order Beloniformes; family Adrianichthyidae; genus Adrianichthys; species Adrianichthys oophorus. The sequence continues at coordinate 20,449,644 of BSAI01000030.1, read as the reverse complement.
ATGTAACAATACTTCCACATCAGGTAAATTGATTAAAAATTCTATACAACAATATCAAATTTATCATGCGCACACAAAGTTTCGTGCATTTACAAAAATGATCCATGCAGTTGTTTATTTCATTACCTGTAAGCAGTCCTTCCTTTGTGCCATACCTTGCAGTGACAGTCCCGTCATGTCTCTGTGAACAGCAGCAAACAGGGATGCTCTGTGGAAGGACAAACTAGAGAGGAAACAAGTTCTGAATGGCATCTGCTGAGATGTTTGTTCTTTTTATGATTATCTCTGTCAGGGTTCTCCTTCTCTTGTGTGTCGTTCCCTCACCTCAGTGAAAGGTTACTCGTGTTCCTTTGAGTTCAGTTTATTAGTGTGAAATAAATACATTTGTGAAACAGGAGATCCACCTGCAAAACATGTAAGAGTTTGTTTATACACTGAAGTTTGACATTAAACCAAGGTTCATACGGGCATGAAAAACCTGGAAAATTGAAAATGCACCTTCTAGGCCCTGGGAAAGGTTGTGAAAAATGAAATCTTCTGTAAAGCTTTGGAAGTTGTGAATTTTTTATTTTTTGGATGCAAAAAAAAATAGTTTAACATGAGATTTTAATTTAAATTGTGGCAGATGTTCAGCATCACGCTATTGGTGATGGGAGTTTACATTGCCGTAAAGCATGTTGAGTTCATTTCAGCGCATGGTGCTTTCAACATGCTGTCGGACATGGATTGTGAAATGTTTCAAAATGCCAGGAAAATGTTGCTTTAACAACAAGTGACTTTTCAAGGAGAGGTATCAACTGTGTCTACTGAATGACCCAGACCAGAAACTTGCAGAATGCAGTCCTTCGACATAAGCAGCATGGGAGAAGCGGGGCTGGTGAGCCACATGAAAGGGAAGAAACAGTGACGCTGCCGAATGCTGAAATAGCCAGCCGGTCAGAGATTTTTTAAAATAGGTAACAAGAGTGTTACTCTGGAAGTGTATTGCATTAAAAAAGGAGGAGAGAAGGACATGTCTACAGCTTGCATTACTCAAACACTGGTTCAGTCTGAGAGAAAGGCAAGGCAGACAAACTTGGATGCATCAATGCGTGTCTTAGTTTGATTTAGCTGCACTGACAACAATAGTCTAATATATAAGACTAGTTTATTTTTAGTTTTAGAAATTCAATGAAAGGTTTTGCAAAAGTCATGAAAAGGTTATGGAAAACCATTGCTTAAAAAAGTGAACAAACCCTCTTAAAAGAACTTAACATTACCCCGTGTGCTGTTATTTTGGTGGCATTTCTCTCCCTCATGACTCAGACACTGCTGTTTGCCCTCCTCACTCTGCACATTAACTTCTAGTTGTTTGCTCTTTGAAGCCGAGTTAATCAGCTTTGGACTAAGCCAGTTAAATACTTGGCTTTTACTAAGTTTGTATTTCATTTGACTAAGTTCTGAGTGTAATTGAGAGTTTTGCTTATGCAGCTCCTTCAGCGTGCTCTGAAGATTTCTTCAGACCTTCAGCTTCATGAGACTTTGCATGAATTCGATTTTTGTCAAGAAATGAAGATTGATGGTTCATCATTATGATCCAGGGAAACCTGCATCCTACTTTCTTTTCATATTTTGAAACACATTTCTCTACCTCTGAAGCAGCAGTAATGAGATTACTTCTACCTCTGCATTTTGTGGACCACTTTATTTCTCTGGTGGCCAGATATGAAATCCATTATGAACCCACAAAGATGAATGACTGCATGTAGCGAACATTCTTCTTTTCCTGCTCATCTTCTTCCTTCCTCACATTCTGTTAACAGAAAGATGTGGAGGGGAAGGACAGGACTGTGTTTGACATTCCTATATTCACCGAGGAGTTCCTCAACCACAGCAAAGGTAACGAACTCACAGTCACAACATCACAAGAGAACCATGCTGTGTTATAACTCAAAAGTTTTTTTTTCCTAATAAGCAAGAGAAGCTGAGATGAGACAGTTGCGCAAGACTAATATGGAGTATGAGGAGCGCAACGCAGCTTTGCAGAAGCACGTGGAGAGCATGCGGGGGGCAGTGGAGCGGTTAGAGGGCGACGTGATGCAAGAGAGGGGCCGCAATGGGCTCCTTCGCCAGCACCTGGAGACCCTTCGCCAGGCACTCACTTCCAGCTTCTCCTCTGTGCCTCTGCCAGGTCAGACTAGCCGAGACCAACTTCAGTCACCACAACGACATTGGTCATTTAACAAAAGTACATTTGTTCAGAGGCACTAAAGATTTTATTATTATTTTTTTGTCAATTCAGTCGTCTTTTTTCACATTATGGACACCGCCATGTTGGAGCCCGAAATTGTTTGTAAGCAGTGGTTGGTTTGAGTCATCATTTCTATGGCAACCACTCTCACCAATCATTAGTGAGCTTGTTGGAAGATCTTACCCCAACCAAAGTAAAGCAGGCTTCGGAGCATCTGTCAATCAAATGTTTCGAACGTTTGCTGTGAGACCACATACATTGAGACACATGATTGGTCAGTTTATGACTTCAGTAACTTGCATTACAGAATAAATATCGTAAAAAATTGTTCAGATTATGAAGATCATATTCAAAAAGATATCAGAGCATAAATGGTTATTCTGAGAAATGTAATGACTGCACAATAGATGTTTATTTCTCAATAGAACTATATGGGATTTTAGTTTCTTGGAGCTAGCAGGTACTTCCTGTTTGGAACGCGAGGGAGACAAGTTCACTATTGTAGGAAAAACAGAACTCTATGAAGACAAGCTTCCCTTTTGTGTGATGAAAAGGAATTGCTAGACAAAAATCTAGACAAATGTATACTCGACAAAAAATAAAATGTTAGTTTTCTCATCTGTTTTAATGTCAATCTTCTTAAAATTTCAGCAAAAGTACTTTCGCTTTTTTAGTTTGGGCTACACGGTGGTGCAGTGGTTAGTGCTTTCGCCCAGGTTTGAATCCCTGCTGGGACCCTTCTGTGCAGAGTTGCACGCTCTCCCACTGCATGAGTGGGTTTTCCCCAGGAGCTCCTGCTTCCTCCCACAGTCCAAAAGCAGGCTTCATATGTGAATTTATGATTCCAAACTGTTCCTAGATGTGAAAGTATGATTGTAGCCTTGTAACAGACTGGAGACCTGTCCAGGGTGTACCCTACTTTTGTCCAACACCAGCCAAGTTAGACTTTGGCAGCCCCATGACCCTAAGAGGGATACAGCAGCTTAAGGAAATAAATGGATAGACGTACCATATAGGTTAAAAATATTCACGGCCAAACACTGAGGTTTAGATTTTTTCTTTAAATGTAAAAAATCTGGTGAGGGAAACACTGCATTTGAAATATCGTAATAGATAACAAGTACGGACTCGTCTAACATGAAGAAAACAATCAATAATAGAGGTGCACCAATTACAGTTTCCTGGTCCATTGTAATCTTTAAAAGTCTGACCTGCTCATTCCAGTTTCTGCTCAAATTGATAGTACTTAATACTTAAAGGCCAACTCCATAAGTCTCTTTATAGTTTTGCTTTTTTGCCTAAACATAAGGACCAAAAGCGTGCTGCTCTGATGGCTTTAGTCTTAGCTTCATCACTGTCTTCAAATGCTGCATGCTCGGCTTTTTGTTGGTTTTTTAAATACCAAATAAGAGCCAAATGTCAAAGTCAAAGGCTTTTTCTTTCACAACTCTATCCTGATATATAAAATAAAGTTTCTTTCATGTATCTGTCAAAGTTTAAATTTCAATGTGCGTTTTGTACGTATCCCAAAAATGAAAAATCCCACACATAAAAGTGTGCGTAGCTTCACATGAACGTGAGAGCTTTGAGCGCAAAAGCTGACAGACTTTACACAGACTGGTTGAATGCGCATTGCCGAGAGCAATGTGAACGGAGCTTTACAGCAGAGGCTGGTGGATTTTCAGGCCTTCGTGAAGGCAGAAAAGATTGATAGATAAAATCAATTACACATACATTTGGGGGATCACCCATCCCCCAAATAAGGAAATCGGGGCCAATCAACAGTTGAATCTTTTTGTTCATTCAAAGCCAACTTAGTCACATCTGACAAGATTGGTGGGGCTGTAAATGTAACTGGAGTTCTGATTCGGGATCAAGCCTGTGTGGAGCCTCTCTGTCTGTCTGTCTGTCTCATTTGTCTTGATTCTGTTTTTAATCTTAATAACAAAAACACTGGCATTAAATTTTACTTTTTACATGCTTACATCACATAATAATTGTTTGTGTGCACGTCACGTTATGGCCATTTGATGACCTGACCTTTTCACCTCTTCCCATAATTGTTCACAGGAAGTGGAGAGACGCCTACTCTTGAAACCATTGACTCCTATATGAAGAAGCTCCACACGATCATTGTTAGTAACCCTCAGGAGCACGAGAATCTCATCAGCACTGTGAGAGATGTGGTTAACCGCTTGGACAGGTATCCCTCAACCTCTGGATCTCCTCATGTGTTTCCAGAGTCCAGAGTTCTGAAGTTTTTTGTTATTTGCTCTTGTTCCGATCAGATAATTGGACCGAGCTCTGCTGATGCTGATTCCAGATCAACGATTCGCAGGGAAGAGTTGGATCTACTTGACTTCACATCCCAGTTTTCCTGAGAACCCGTTACTCTGCTTTCATTATCTTAGCTCAACGTGGCTTCTCATATTTATTTATTGTTTTTTTAAACATTCTAAGCATTTCTCACAATTGATTTTCAAATTTCACAGAGATTTCCAGTCATTCGTCTTGTTTCATAGTCACCTACATGTGAAACATACCTGTATTGCATATCATACCTGTCAGTTATCTAGTTAGTGGGTTTGTACTTTACTATATCAAAGAAAATATTGTTACTTGTCTCCTGTATCTTTGCTATGTTGGAAAAAAAAAAAGTGCCATTTTTTATTTGTGTGATAAACTTTTGTCTTTTCAATAAATGTTTTGATGACATGAATTTTAAGTTTGTTAGGACATTTGGGTACATGTTTGCACTGAAATGAAAATAAAACTATAAACAAAAGAAACATTGCATTTTTTCGATGTTGTCAAGTTGTTTCTGCTAAATGCATGAAACAGAAATTCCAAATTTGTCTGTTAATGAATAGAAATGCTTGTTTTAAGTTTCTTGAGTTTTTAAGCAAATGCAAGCTGTTGACTTCTGACTGAGCTCTATTAAAAACAGTATTTGGAACCAGGCCAGTTCACCAAGTGGACTCCAGAGATTTGTTACTCAAAATTAAAAGTGATTCTCAGTCACTCTAATACAGTGTTTTTCCACCCTTTTTTGAGCCAAGATGCACTTTGTATTTATTAAAAAATTACAATTCACAGCACCAACTGAAAATTTAAAAAGTATAGTCTGTATTACCAATATACAGTCATTCTCATAATAAAATGTCTTCAATGAAAATAAAAACAAGCCAAAGAAAAAAGTCTTAGGAACTTTTATATTTCCAACTACTGAGTGTGGACTTTTGTTGATAAACACAGAGGTGATATCCTGGCAATGAAAAGGTTATTTTATATATCAATTTGGTGAAGTTGAATAATTTTCCACAACACACCTGGCCATCTCTCAATGCACACTGGTTATACAGCACTGCTCTAATGGATATGATCTAAATAAACACCAGCAATGAACACACAGTGGTTCCAAATCTTCACTCTTGTTCTTAATGGCTGTCAAATAATCAGAAAAAATGCAAAGGAGCACAATTTCATCAACCCAAATTTATTTTCCTTGATGGGCAGTTTTTTATTGACAAGCAGAGAGGTCAAATCTTCATGTCAAAAAGGACTTCTTTGGTTGTGTAGCATCACTGACCGTAGAACTACAACACTACAAAATGACTAAAAGTCAAAGCAACGAAAGCTAAAGGGTCATTTGACCACATCTGGTACTTGTCTCTTGTTCAGTAGAGTGATCACCAGAGGAGAGCCAGACAGATGAACACCCTAAACATCTGCCCTAAGCAGCTCTGAGGATCGCCTGCCAGATCACCAATCTTGATTCAATTTGAGTTGCAGTACACATCACTTTTAGTTTGGGCTGTTGCTAAACAAGGCCAATCCTGGGCCAATAATGGGTTGATGCAAAGTTCCTGTGTCAGCAATTTGTGTTGTTAAGAGCTGCATTTCAGTCCTTTTCTGTTTTTCTGAAGGTGTAGGAAAAGTTTTCTCTAAGAGAAACGAGCAGAGCAGAACTTCTTCACTCCAGTATACACTGTAGGTCAAACAGAAATCAAATATATTTTTAATCAACAGAATTATATATGTATATGTTCCTACAGCAGTTCCACAGTTCCCAGTGGTCTTTTAATTATGATTATGCAGTTTTTAACCAAAAATTCTTTTTTAAAAAGTCATTTTTTGGGACATTCTTTCTGCATAGTGGTAGTAGTTCATTAGAAATTCACCTCTGAGTTATTGCTGCAGAGCAGCACAACCCTCCTTCTTATCACTCATAAGCGAGAGCTCTTTGTTGTAGGAGCTACAAGGAGCTTGTGGCCTCGCCCAGTGTCCTCTCTTGATTCACAACCATTTGAAAAAAAGAAATCAATTTTAAGCTTAATTTTCTTTATAAATGTCTTCCATTAACAGTAAAAGGCCACATGTATGTGTATGTGTTCCTATATTCTGAGTATTGTGTGTGTTGAACTGAGGAACATTATTTCCTTAAAAATCTAGATTTAGCTTTATCTGTGCCTAATTGAATTATCTAAAGAAGTTCCTCTGTCAAAACGAAGGTTTCTCACTTATGATTTTCAAGTATTATTTTTATTTAAATCTGACTTAACATTTTCCACACTCTAACCCTATTTTCTTTCTCAAATTTTTCAGCATGTAGCACACGCTCCATCATTGTCCGTGGCAGATGTTCCCCACCCAGTAAAGTACCAGTTTAATCCATGTAGCAGTGCTGCAGAGTCAGTGATCCACTGTGAGACTCTGGGCTTTGCTTCATTGGATCTGGTGGTAAGGAGAGGACTTTGTAAAGTAACCTTTTGTTGTGGAAATCTTGACATATTTTCCACCACTACTGGATTTGTTACATTCAAAATACTGTAGAATTAGGCAGTGTGTGTTCAGACGCTTTTCTAAATTAACATTTTAAAGTGATTTATCAGAAATTTGTTAAGGTAGCAAACTGATCTTAAAAAACTAATGTATTTTTTTACTGATATAAAATTGCTTTTCTTTTTATTCTCAGGCAATCCTTTAATCTACAAAATGTTTTCTGGTTGCAGTGCTGAAATGCCGACAGGAACAGTATTATGCAAGTTCAAACCATTAATTGATTGCACTTGAACCTCATTATTATGTCCATTAACAGCAGCGCTCTGTATGTAGTTGCTTGTTATCACACGTTTGAAGCACGCTGACAAGTTTACACACACAGTAAATCTGAGTTATGGTTATAGCTGTAGTTAAAGGTCAATTGTGCTTCTGATAGAAGCGCTGCTTTCCTTCCAGTGTGCAATCGTGACAGAGGCATAGAGGTAATGGCTGCAATGTTCTGAATTCACTGGAATGTGGTGACATTTCCCTCCCTTATCCATTTAGGATGATTTATGCCACCAAATTACATTAAACTGAAGCCTAACTATTGACAAAATCACAGACCATTTTAGGATTCATGACTGTAAGTTGTAAAACTAGCTAGGGGCTTAAAAGCAAAAAAATGAAACCCAACTCATCCATTGATGATACGTTTTTTAATTTTTAGGGTGGCTGCAGCAAATGAGATCATTTCCAAATCTATTGGTTGCGGTTCAAGGTTTTTATCTCAACCATCTGCCTTCTTTGGGCCATTCAGTGTTGGTATCTCTGGGGAAAAGGATGTTTTTAAACTTCTGTACTTGTCAGTCTTTGTGTACTTGACTGAAAATCTAAACCTACATCACCCCCAACTGAAAGGAACTCCACTAGCACCATCAGAGCTTGATGTTAAAGGGTTCAATTGACCTAAAATAGGTTTTTGTAAAAAATGACACTTCCCAAGTGGATTCCATAAATGCCCAATTAAATTCCCAACAACCCAACCTGGTGAGCTGTCCCACTAAAGTTTGTTTTTTAAGTTGAAAGATAGTCCTGCTGTGTCTCCAGTCTCTACACTATAAAGGGATTGCGTTTACAGGGGGAAAAAACTAAACCCGAAGCTGCCTCAACCTAGCCTAAGGCGTACAACTACTACAAAGTCATCCATCCATCTTCCAAACATGCCTAATCCTTTTTTGGGTCATAGGGTTGCTGGAGCCTATCCCAGCCCCTGATGGCTGAAGGCAGGGTACACAGTGAACAGGTTGCCAGGCCATCACAGGACTTCCATCCATCCATTCATCTTCATAACCCTCTGAATCCTTTTCAAGATCATGGTTGCTGGAGCCTATCCCACCCACTGTTGGGTGATAGTGGGGCACACTCTAGATGAGTCGTCAGTCCATCATATCGTGACACAACTAGACACTCACATCCACTGCTCCACATTCACTACCAAAATAACAATGACTGAAAAGGTTTTATACTTAGAGCAGCTTGATGGCTAAGAGCGGTAGGACTGCCGCACAAAAAACCTGGGTTCACTTCCCAGGGAGCTCAATGAGCTTAATCCAGTGTGGGAAATACTCTTCACACTGCTGCCTAAACTATGAAACCAAAAGGGGTCCCAAGTCTGGGTTTCCATGTTGTCAGTCCACAGCCTGGATAATATAAAGGGTGGTGTCAGGAAGGACATCCGGGATAAAAACTGCCAAACAACTTGCGCAAATCAGTAAAAGCTGCTTTGCTGTGGCAATCCCTGAAGGGATGTGCTGGAAGGTGAACGAGATAAGATTTTATACTTATCAAGCACACCTGACTACTATTCTTGGTTTAAACAATAAAAATATAAACACTATTTTCTCTCTTTTAAAGGACATTTTTCAAAATAAATAAATAAATGCATGTGTTTGACAATTTCCACTCAAAATCCCAAGGGTCTGAGATTCTTGTAAATATTAATCTCCATGTGTGCAGTATCTGCAGCCAAAGGCTGTCTAAAATAAAGTCAAAGTGGGGTGATGTCATTAATTAAAGCAGTTTTATGACCATATTTTTTATTAACACTATCTTAGCCAGAGATCACAAACAAAACTCTATAATATAAATAATAAAAAGTATAAAGAAATGAAGATGCCCAGTGAGGCAGTTGGGAGAGCTGTTCACCTGTTAGGTGTCAATCAAAAGATCCCCACCTGTTTAGTTTTGATTTCTAATATGATATAGTACGATGAGCTTTTTAATATTAAGCCCCAGCACAGTTGTCCTAAATCTCAAATGTTTAGTATGTTGAGTTATTGGAGTCCATTCATTCCATAAAGTCAACCCAGAAGAACCAGCCCTTACATTTCCTCCAACAGATTTCAAAAAGGAAAATTTCTATTTACTTTAAATGTTTAAAAGCCAAATGTTGTGTAATTTTAAAGTCGTGTCAGACAACTTGTTTTTTTGTTGTTTGTTTATTTATTTTCCATTCCTGACAATTATTAGAGGGGTAATTTTTAATCAACTTTTTGTTTTATTTATTGGAGATAATGTGCATAATTAGGGGTGTGTTTCTTTTTGGCAGGTGGGTGATGGATTCTTAAACAGGAAGTCACAGGGCTGCACATTTTCCACAGACTTTCTAACTTCCGAATTCCTGATACAATGTCTCCTTAGAGCACTGGATCTAATATCTTCATGAACTATGCATACATTTGTTCTTTTTGAACCCACCAAAATCCTTTTCAATGTTGCTGGAGCCTATCTCAACCACAAAACAAGGTACTTCCTGAATGGGTTGCCTCAGCGTGATTGGGTCACAAATACCCACATGCAATCCTAGGGATAATTTAGAATCATCAAATAACTAGGAAACATGCTTTTAGACCGTGGGAGAAATTCCACACATGCACGAGGAGAACATGTAAACTCCACACAGTGAGGTCACAACTGGGATTTGAAGCTGGGCCTTCACGCTGTGAAGCAAGACTGCTAACCACACTGTACAGCCCCACTAAATATATATTTAAATAACCGTAATAGTTGTGTGCAGGACTTTGAAAAACGCCAAAGTTTCAGTTCTAGTAAAGTCTCCAAAAGGAAAGGGCTGAGTACTGGATTGTATTAAACTAGATTTTGACATTTATTTGGAATTTATCGTTTTATCAATAGAAAACTAGGAATTGTATAATGTGTGTTTAATTAAATCAAATATTGTATATAAATCAGAGGGCTTTTTTATCAGAAAGGAAGACTTTTAAAAAGGAATGTTAAAAAACGTGGGTTTGTTAACCATCAGTATTCAGAATCCTGCCTCTCACTTTTTGAGTTGGTTGCATGTAGATTAACAGCCGGAAGAGACTCCACCTTATTAGAGGTGCCTCACCTCTCACTTGCAGAATCTCCTTTCACATGTGCACTGCTGTGTTCAGTAGATCTCAGTGCTCGTTCAGATAATGAGCTTGACTGCAGCCTTCATGCCTTGCTTAGATGATGAACCAAAGCCCAAAAATAGACAGGAAAATGAAGAGTGAGAGCTTATCTCCAACCATTCTGACCCTGTTCCACACACTGAGTTTCATCTGTTACGTAACTCCAGGTGCCCATTCTGCCCTCTGTGTCAGCTGTGTTTCCAAGACCCACTTCGATCCTCTTTTGACCTGTTGTAAACGTGCAGTGGTCTTTTAATTATGATTATGCTGTTTTTAGTAAAAAAAAAAAAAAAAACACGTTTTCTACCTGTGTCATTTCTAGCTCATTGGGGATTCACATCTGAGTTGCTGGTGCAGAGCAACCCCGCCCCCCTTCCCGTCACCTATTTACCGAGAGCTCCCTGTTTGCATGCTCTCCCCCTGGCTTACAGCCCCATCAGAATGGAGCGAAGCAGGGAACTTGTGGCCCTCCAAACGTATTTTCTATGTAACAAATAGTCTTTTTCAAACTGCATTTTTTTCGTCTGCTCCTGATTCACAACTATTTGAATAAAGTAACACTCAGAAATGCTATTTTAAACGTAACGTTCCTTCATGTGTCCTGTCTTTATTTTCCCTCTAAAATCCTTTCAAATCCCCTTAAAAAAAAGAAAGAAAAAGATGCACAACAGACTACAAACACATTCTCTGCCGCCCCAGCAGGCCAGGCCTTTAATGCTGGCTGGGATCCAGTCCACAGAGCAGAGGGTTGAAGTGAGGACAGCAGAACCATGCGGCTCCAGCAGAGAGCCACAGATCCTGGAACAGAGGAGGGAACCAGTGACTCAGGGGAGAGAGGATGAGTTAAGGATCATATTCTGAATCGGTGGAATCTGTGTCCTGAATAGCTTTTCTTTGGAAGGATTGAGCTACCTTTTGTCAGACTGTCAGACTTAATCTGAGCAGCTTTGGGTTTATCATTTGGGTTCATAAACAAGTGAATACTGTTTATAAAATACTGTTCACAATCACTTTTAGAGAGGTTTGAATTTTTTATAAAAGTTATTTTTTTAAGAAATAAAATGGAAAAGTTTAATCATTTATCAAAAGAAAATAGCTCATGTCTGCGGATGTTCCCCTCTGCCTCAAAGCTTCTCTTTGCTCCAAAATAGGAAAAGTTTGCATCATTTCTTTTTTTTTTTTCCAGTCTCATCTCTTTATTTCCTCTACTGCTGCTCCATTTGCCCCCTTTAGAAAAAGATTACTCAACGTTTTGGGTTTTTCTCCACCTATTACACTACAGAGCTCTCTCTAGTGGTAACAGCTGCATTCTGCATTCTTGTAAATTCTTATAAATTTTTTTTTTTTTTTTTAAATCATACTAAGTGGTTTTCAGATTTTTTGATTATGTCTCTCACAGTAGACATGCACCTAAAGATGGAAATTTCCAACCCCTCCATGATTTCTAAGTAAGAAACCTAGCAAAATCACAGGGTGTTCAAATACTTGTTTGCTTCACTGTGTGCACAGTACACATATTTGTATTGTAAGAGTTAAAGTCACAGTTGGGGTTTTAGATTTTTTTTTCTTGATAATGAGAATTAACGACAAACCAAACTACTTCTGATACTTTTTCTTGTAGTTTTTTTTAACTAGATATGTTTTTAGGAATAAATAATGATATTGAGTAAAGAATTAAACACATGACATATTTCTAAGTTTCTTTATACTTAGTAAACATTTTGTGGAAGTCAGCATTTTGTTACAACAGTGTTTCATTTTTATTGCATTTTATTTGTGTTCATCATCTTAGTTAGTAATTACACTCAAAAAGACTTAAATACAGAAAGTGTTAAACCAGAATAAGATCTGCTTAATCATTTTCTACTGTGTATCATATAAAAAAAATATGAGTCATGATCACATGATCACATCCACGAGCATCTCCCAAATTCATAAAACAGTTTTTTTTTAAATCAAGTATTATGACTTATTTCTCTTTTATTTAGAATACTTTTGTAACAAAAAAAATCATGTGCAGTGTCTTTAAAAGTAAAAAATGACCAAATTCATACACGACTTTAACAGTAAATACGCTCATTGTGCCAAATATTTCACGCCATGCAAGTGCTATGATGAAGGTCGGCCAGCAGATGTCGCCACACTCGTTTTAAAATAATTTCCTTAATTTTGTGCTTTCAGAAATTGATAAAATACTTTTTAAATTAGGTAGCTAATCTATGGAATTCAGTTTAGAATCATCTTAAAGTGAATGAAAAACCAGATTGCCAAGCGATTACTATATTATTTGGTAAAATATGTTGTTTGTGTGTACCTGAAGCTTTTTTTCAGACTGTTAATGATTTTTTCAATAAAAGTTAAAGTTTGATAATAAAAACTCACATTGGTGACTATTTTTCTTTTTAAATTCACTCTTACGAAGCCCTGGACAAATAATAATAAATTGTTCTTTCAATTGAAATATCTGTGGCCACGAATTATAATTCCTTTTGTACATATTAACATTTGTTGGTCACTATATTGTATTTTGTTTGGCCAAATGAGTATTATCTGACCACAAATGAGCATTTTCCTAGCATTTTGTGATCCCAAATTGGCAATTTGTGGCCACAAAAGTATTTTGTGAGCAGAAATTACATCTTGTGGCCACAAATTAGCATTTTGTTAGTATTTTTTGTTTGTAAAATTGAACATTTTTTTGGCCATAATTAGTATTTTGTGTGCAAAAATGAGTATTCCATGTGCATAGGCTTTTATTGGCATTATGTGGGCAAAATGTAGTATTTTGTGAGCAGAAATTTGAATTTTGTGTCCACAATTTAGCATTTATTGTGTACAAATTATGATTCTTTGGCCACAATTTAGAATTTTGTGTCCACTAATGAGCATTGTCTTAACATTTTGTGGTCCCAAATTAGCATTTTGTGTGCACAAATTGTCATTTTGTGGCCACACCAGTATTTTGTGTGCAGAAATTAATTTTTTGGGTGCAAAAACTTGTATTTCATATGCACCAAATAGGATTTAATTGGCAGTATTTGAGCACAATTTAGTATTTTTTGGCCACAATTAGTATTTTGTGCGCATAAATTGCATTTTGTTTCTACAATTTAGCTTTTTGTGCATACAAATTAGCATTTTGTGTGCACAAATGAGCATTTTTTTTGGGCACAAATGAGCATTTTGTGTGCATAAATTATCCTTTCTGGCCAAAATTTAGAATTTTGTCGCCACAAATTAGTATTTTGTAGGCACAAATTAGCATTTCACGGTCACAAATGAACATTTCATTAGCATTTTTTTTAGCACAAATTAGCATTTTCTGCAAACAATTTTTTTCCACCATGGACACATATTAGCCCTTTATGCACAGACATTACCAATTAGCAACCACAAATTACTATACTAATGCCAAAAAAATGCAAATTTGTGTACACAATAATTACAATAATTACACATTTGAGACCACACATTTTGAGTTTTAGGAAACTTTCTTTTTGTCATGTCCTGGACCATGTACACTAGAGTATAGTGTCTAGACTATGGATGTCCAAAGTCTGGTCCTAGGTCAAATGCAGCCCCCTTGAAGAAAGAAATTCAGTAATTTTGACGAATTTTTTTTAGATAACATTCTGTTTTAAATGAAGAAATAAAAAAAAGTCTCTCACTGAAAAAAAGTCATACATTTTTTTTTCATTTGTTATTATAAGGGTTTAGAGAATGCAGGCTAAATGGTTGGCCCTCACGCATTTCACCACACAAAATCTGGCCCTCTTTACAAAAAAGCCCCCGCTATAAACAGTTGAAGAAAGTTTGAAGCAACCGCTGCAACTATTGCAGCCACACACAAAAACACATTTTTCTTTTGATAGCCATGAAATCCTGCTACTGCTGCTGCTGCTTCCTCGTTTGCTGTCAAGTATTGCCGCAAAGAGACTTTAAAGTTATCTGGCTAATAAAGCTCACATTTAGCGTCCTGCACTCCTCCCTTGGCAAAGCTTACGCTTTTTACGTAGCATCTCCTTCTTTGGGGGCAGACGGTCACACGTTTCGGCGTCACACCAGCGGTGTTGGCTCGCGGCGGCGCCTCGGTCAGAATCACAGCTCAGAGAGTTCAGCTCCGCTCCTGGATTTTCCTCATTCCCGTCGAGGGAGACCGCAACAAAACCCCGGATTTTACGGCTGTCAGGAAGAACTGTCGACGGAGACGACGCCGAGCGACGCAGAGGTATAAAAGAAAGAAAAGTCCAAGGTTTGTTTCTGTTTAATTGAAAGTGTCTCGCTAGTTTCCCTCGTCTGCCAAGTTCCAGTTTGTACAGCTGGAAGGGGGGAAACGACTTTTTTTAAGGGGGAAGGGGGGCGTTTTCCACGAATGGCAGTGTTTTCCCGGTCCATCTTTAAGGACGGTACCGCTAAGCAAGGCGGAACCGGGTTCGGTTTTCGCCAAGCTCCGTTTTTTTCGGGTAGCATGCTGTCGCTGTCGTGGGGGCTTGTGCCAGCTCAAATATTGGGGTGAACTGCCTCGCGGAGGTCAGAAAAACTCCAAAAGTTTAGCGTCGGAAGTGACTCTAAACCAGAACCAAACCTGTCTGCGTTCGCTGAACGGGACAGGCGCGCCTGACCCGGTTCTGACCGAACAGGGGTCCGGGGGAGACCGCCGAGGGTCTTCTGCAGGGAGGGGTGGGCGAGTCCAACTCCCCTGAGATGTCCCTCTCATCGTTGATCCAACGTGAGTTTGGGATGTTTTATGTTTGCTTGAACCTTTCAAAAAAAAAAGAAAGAAAGAAATAGAAGTTTTAGATAACATTTATTTAAAAAAATCTTTGAAAATAGAATCTAGTTGAAACAAACATATTTTCTCTGTACATTTCACTGTAAACAATTTTATCTTCTAGAAATTTGATGTACTTTGAAGATGTCCTTCAAATTTTCTCCCTAAAAGTGTTATGCTGAAACCATTACATAAATTGAGTGATTATTTATAATTATAGCTGAATCTAAATATGTCAGGAAGAAATAAAATTATTTCCATAATGGAATAGAGTCACCAGGTCAGGATTTGATTCAATCTTGACTATTGTTTTCAAACTTTTTTAAAATGGGTAAACAAAACTGTAATATTACAGACATATCGTTAGAGGGAAGCTGATTTCTGGATTTTATGGCTTTTTATCCCATCTTGTAAGTGGAGATGGAACACCATTAAAGCAGTAGAGCAGGGTTAATGAATTCACTAGACTTCACCTCGACTGTCATCAGAAGTTTTAAGTTGAAAGTAAGTTTAAAGATCTACTCCAGTGAAAACTGTTTTTGTGTGTTTGTTTTTTACTTGTTCTTGTAGCATTTTTCTCACAATGGAGGACATATAAAAGTAATTTATGATTAAACCTGCGCTTTTTGTGCAAATTGTGTTGGATTGGGAGCAGATAAAATCCAGCAGTTTGAAAAAGTTCATGTGGGACAAAGAAACTAACAAAACTGTACGGCTGGATAACTCCAATATTGCTCGCCATTTTTGTTGCTTCATTAATATTAGCTTGCAGTTGTAAGCTAGTGGGAGAAATTGTAGACAAAGGAATGATGGGATCTCCGCAAAGGGTTACTTTTGCGCCGACTTAGAGGCAGATTTCTAAAGAACTACTGTTGTGCTGAGCAAACTTTGTCCTAAAGGACAGGCTTTCACAGGCTTTTTGATTTTTCCTAAAAACGACAATCATCATTAAAAAGACCACTTGGAATACTTTTACAAGACATCAAAATATGATTGGAGTGGGACTTTAAGATGAACTCCAGCTTTACTCCATTTTAAGCAATAGCTTCAGATAAAAAGTAAATAAAATCAAAACAATAAAACCCTTTAAACTAAGTTTCTGTTCTGGATTTGACTTATTCCTCTCTCTGTCATTTAATTTCTTCCAAGCAGCCTGTTAACAGATCTGTCATTATCAGTGTTTCACTTTTAATCTGAATAAAATGCCTTATTTCTCTGTCTGTGAATGTTGTGTGGATGCATGCCCTGAGGGCTGTGTGGGACACTTATTTGTTGGATCATCACAGACATTTCTGAATTGGGAACATGCCTGGAATTCTTGTGGAGAGCAACAGGAATGCGATATTTAGCAGATGACTGTCTGTTTCGCTTGGTTCATGTTTCAAAAAGTGTTTTACTGATTTAAAAAAAAAGGCAAAGTTTGAAGTGTAGAAGATGCACTGTCCAGAGTGTTTCCAGTGGTCTTTTTAATTATGATTTTACTGTTTTTAGACAAAATTTAAAAAAAAATGGGTCACTTTCTAGGACATAGTTTCTGCAAAGCGGCGGGAGTTCACTACAGAGTCACCTCTCAGTTGTGGGCAGGACTGTTGGCGTAGAGCAACTCCACCACCCTTCCCCTCCACATTGTTGATAACTCTGTGTACCTGCTTTCCCCAACTAGCTTACAGCCCTTCACATTGTCAGTGCAACAATCCTGCTTGGAAGAGAAAAAACAAAGTTGTACACGGATTTAGTCATCTACAAGTGGATCCATCAGAATGGAGCAGAACAGGGAGCTTGTGGCCCGCCCAGCATTTTTGCTACATTTATTTTATTTTTTTGCTACATGATAGTAAAGATCTTTTTCAAACGGCATTTTTCCGCCTGCTTCGATTCACAATAATTTTAATAAAGAAATACTCAGAAACGCAATTTTGAGTTTAATTTTTTTTTTCATAAAATTCCCCAAAAACCATGTTAAAAACACAATTTTATCAGATTGGGTCTTTTATCTTTGCTATTGATGCTGATGTTGATCTATATTGATGACTTGAAAGGCAGATATAGATGGATCAATAACCGTAAACTTCGGCTGAACTCAATATCAGAGCTGTTTGCTTATCAGATATTCTCCAAGTGTTAGTTCTCCACTTTTGCCTTTATGCTGATATCAGATCAGGATTCATTGTTCCTGTTCCAAAAGTCAGCAGAGCAAAAGAAAAAAAAGTTGAGAAACATTTGTCTGCAAAAGACATCACTTTTGCTGGGAAATATTATTTTAAATATACCAATTTTATTTATTTTGCATTTCTAGATATTGTAATTTGTCTTCTCTTAGAAAACAGGCTACAAATTACTTAGAGATCATATTTTAAAGAACTGGAGTTGGACACGTCTATGAGACCAGAATGGTTTAATGAATGTATGGCGATTACTTCCTGGCATTTAGCTCTTTATCAAACTGCCTAAAGCCGTTTAAATAAAATTGTACAATGATGGCGGCACAACAGAAGTTCTCTGACATGTAAATACAACTAAACACAATCAGTCCGTGTCGATACATTTAACAGCTTTCAGCAATTCTTGCTCAAAACAGCAGCTAGGTCAAATGGAGATATTTTTTTTCTTGTGTTTTGTCACATTTCAGAGCTCAAACCTGTCGCTTTACTTTTCCATGAAGAATAGTGCCTCATGCTGCAGTAGTTGCTGGGCTGTGTGGACTCTGCTGCTGTTAGCTGATCGTGATGCAAGCAGGATGTAAACAAACGCTTTTGTTTGAAAGGAAATGACAACTAAACAACAGAGTATCCCATATGCAGAATGATCAGGAATAATCCAGAAAGTGATCCTTCATTTAGTACCTCTAAATGGAAGGAGGAAATATGGAAAGAAGAGCAAAATACAGACAATAATAATAATAATATAAGAAAAAAACAAATGTAATTTGTTAAATAAGTGTAATTTATACATGTAGTATTTTCACTTTCTTTTTTGCCTCCCACATCGTTAATCCTTTGCTCTGCTGGATTCAGTCTACTTTTAAGCACCCTTAACCCTTATATTGTGTTCGGGTCAAAATTGACCCGTTTTCAAGTGTGAAAATTGGTCATTTTTGACCCAAACACAATATAAGGGTTAAGCTACGCACACACTGTACATGTGACCTATATATATGGGCACTTGCCTGGTAGGGAAGGGCTTCTTCTTTGTCTACTGTTTACTAGCGTGTATCCGCCACCTACAGTTGGAAGAAGCTTGATGCAAAATGTTAAAGCGGTGCAAATCTTGCTCCAGGCTTTTTCTTTCACAGCTCCATTCCGATTTATGAAAGACTTGGTATCGTATAATTCTGGCCGGGCACAAACTGCAATTATTAATTTCTCTTCCATGATCAATATTCAAACGGTTGGCACTTTTGTGAATTAAAAGGAACGCCTTACATACACCACTACCAAATCCGTGTCCCTGATATGCCGAAGTTTGACCTTGTTTTAATTGTAATGCGCTTCAATGGCTATGAATTTTGTACATAGAGCCCAAAAACTGTTTAAAAACTTGCGTAGCTACGTGTGAACATGAGAGTTTTAGACTCGGAAGACCGAAATGCACATTGACTTTTTATTGGAAGTGACACTTGAACGTGCGTTGTCGAGGGTGGTGTGAACATAGCATTACTTTGAAAGACATTTAAGTGGGAAAGGAAAAAAATAGTGGGAAAAGTTTTTGATGAAAAATTCTTTGGTCTTTGTTTACTGTTAACCAGAATTGACTAAAACAATGAAAGTGACTTTTGTAAACCTGCACATTTGTTGGAATTCCATTCTCACCTTTTTGCTTGTCACCAGTTTGCTGTATTCACGTTTTTCTCCCCATTTGTAAAGCTGCTGCAACACCAGGAGTGCTCGGAAGCGTCCACATTGTTTGAACAGCTTGTTTTGGCTTGTGGCCTTCATCGGCTATGTCTGTCATAGTATCTGAATAACGGTGTTTAATTCTTCATTTCCGGTCCACGCTTGCCTTTTTTTGATTCAATAAACTGCGTTTAATGTTGACCCCGATAAAGCCACAAGTGGAGACGTGTCAGTCAAGTAAGGATTTTTTTTTAATCTGCTAGTAGAATAGCTGGGTTTTTGGCCTCTTTGGATCTTTTTTTCCCTTCTGCTTGGAAATGCTGTAGGTGATGCTGTGCCAGAAGCTCCATTACCACTGCAGCCGGCATCATGGCAGCTCATTTGTAACCGGAGATGAGAGGTGGGTTTAGGCTCACCAGGAGCGGGGGATTGCATAAAGAGCGTGCTACATGTGTTGGAGCTAGCAAGAACGCATGTGTGCAGATGAGCTCAGAGATGCCATGTGACACCCTGACCCCCTCCCCACCTGCCCCCGCTCGCCCTGATCCCGCTCCTCAGTGTTGGAACAGGTGTGACCCAGTGGTTTTGTCCCACACATGTAAGCCCGTACACAAAGATATCCATACAAGGAAAGAAATCAATAATAAATCCAGATTCAGATTAATAGTAATTAATAATAATGGATTGGATTTATCTGCTCTTTTCCAGATGCTCAAAGTGCTTGCATTGTATATCCCGTTATTCATTCACACCTCATTCATACTTGGTGATGGTAAAACTACAGATGTAGCCAAAGCTGCCCAGACTGACAGAGGCGTGGCTGTCAGTACGTGCCTACGTCCCCTCTGACCATCACCAGTACATTCATACGCATTCACACACCAGTGGAACCACACTGGAGGCACGGAGGGTTAAGTGCCTTGTCTCACTTTTTGGCTGGAGGGAGCAGGGATCAAATCGCCAATTCTTTGATCATTGGCGGACCTCCTCAACCACCTGATCTACTCTGAGGTTTCTCCTAAGCAAAGAGCTAGAGTCTTTGTTTTTTGTTTTTGTTTCCCTTTTACTCAAATAGAGAATCAGTTTTCCAGAAAATATTTTTTTATTTGCTTTTCAGTTTTATTTTGTTTTCTTGCGTTATACTTTGCAATTTTCTTGGGCTTCATTTAAATAGACAGCTATTCAATAAAATCAATTGATACATTTTAAAAATAGTAAATGCAGACACTGTGAATTTTCAGTGTAAATGTAAACAAATTAGCAAAGTCCCGTCTAACCCATTGACTCTATATGAGAACTGGACTGAGTGACCCCTCCCACCTTTGCATTCTAAACAGGAAGCCAAAATCCCATAAACTTCTGTTGAGAAATAAACCTCTATTACTTTGTCATTATATTTGTCACAAAATACTTGCTCTGATACCTTTTTTAACATGGTCTTGATAATCCTATTTTTTTTTCATATTTTTTCCTGTAGTGCAAGTTATTCAAGTTAAAAACTTGCCAATCAGATTCCTCAATAAAAGTATGTGGTTCCTGCTGACCTCTACGTCTGACGTTCTAAACATTTGACAGATTCTCCTGTGTCCGCTTTCAAATGTTAGGGGTGTGGACTTCCAACAAGCTCACTCCTGATTGGGGATAGTAGTTGCCATAGAAACCTAAAACTCACTTGAACCAACAACTACTTACCAACGATGTCTGGTTTCAGCATGAAAACATCCATACTGTGAAACTACGGCAACTGAATTAACTTAATTTGGTTGGAGCCGGAAGTAAACCATTTTCTATTGGTGATGTCACACTCACTTGGCCCAATTGTCATATGTAGTCATTAGTCAAACCACATCAGTTAAGGAATTCACAGTCGCTTACTTTTATCTTTAAATAGAAAAAACAACTATGAAGCCATCTTTTTGATTATTAAACTCTAAGATTTAAAGTATTTCACATAAAAAAGGGATCGGTCATGTGCCTTAGGCAAACAAATGGGCAGGTATTGGAAAATCTCCAAATCCTGGGTGTGTTTGGATGACTTTTCTGTGGGTTCTTCAGGTTCCTGCACAGTTCAGATACTTTCATGTTGGACTTATTTTTATTTTAAATAATCTTTAGGTTATGTGGTAGCTTGCACAATTTGTTTTGATATCTGTTTTGATCAGTTTAATGTGGGTTCAGATCACACAGGCCTGAGAGTGCTGGGTCTCTCCATGTACCTACATCATTGGCCTGCTGGGCTTTTGGTGAAACTACACACACTGCAACCTATAGATTGATGAACACTTTTTTTTTCTTCAAGCGTGTATCCCCGTGTCCAAAGCTGATTTATCCACTGTCCTCTGACCTGCACACCTGCCAGTGGGAACACCTGCCAGAACAGTTTATTCTTCAAACATGCTGCCCACTGAGTTGCAGCCTGCCTAGAGACTCGTTTTTATAGTTGTTTTGTTAATTAAGAGAATCAAAAAGATGTTTCTATTATTGTATACTTTCTCTCAGTCTCATGTGACCCACCCTTTTCACTGTAAGCCCCAGGCTTGGGGTCTAAAACTAAACAAATAACTTTTTTTTTTTTTTAATGAATGGTGTTCATTAGTTTAAGGTTGAACCCAATTGTGAATCAAATGAGGAAATGTAAACTAGCCCTTTTCAGTTTGTCATACAGCTGGAAAACATTTCTATTTGTGTTTTGTGAATAGACTAAACATTTACATTCCTGCATAGAAGTTCACATCCTCCAAACCCCCTACAGTGGGAGATTGGGACATTATTGCCCTGGTCCACTTTCAGGTATTTGCTCATGTTTTTGCTCCATAATCAAAACAATCAAGTTTTAGAAGGTCAGCTGTGCCTGATAAAGTGAAGTTTGGGCTGGGAGGAATGCCTCAGAAACTCAGCCCTGCTCATATCTAAACACAACTGAACTTTGGTTGTTTTTTTTGTCATTTAGATTTTTATTTTTGTGTGTACTCTTTATCTTCACTCCTCCACATCTACCTAAGAGGGAAAAAAAAGACCAGAGAGTGTAGAACAAAAACTGGAAATCATGAAAGCAAGTGTAAAGTGCATTTGGTACATTTTCCAAAATAAAACCTATTTTCTGCGTAAGACCGTCAAATATGTACATTTAAGCCTTATATATGACAAAAGTGTTAATACAAGTTCTGTGCTTAACTATTGTATGAAGACAAGACACGCAGAAAAATAAGTGTTGTGATTATAATCCAAAATCACTGCGGAATGAAGGCTTGTTTACTAGTTACTAGTTTACTTCCTATATAAATGGTGGGTTATTGCATGAACCCACGTGAGTTCGGAGGTCCGCGAGGTCGGCAGAACCACAGGCCATCTGTAGCCAGTGTGAGTCATCTGCCGTAGCTAGACTGCTCCGCAGCCACAACAGAGCCCGACCGCATGCAGTCTTTCGCCGGGGTTGGTGGAGTTGTTCCAAAGCAACGCAGAGGGTGAAAAGTTCAACAGATTTAGTGATTTAAAGTGATTCTAAAAAGTTTAGTTGACTTGTTATCATGTTCCTTATGCTATAATTATCTGAATAATTGGTCGTATGTTGTCCCAATATACTAGATTCCTCCTATGTTTAATGAAGCAAAATAAGCATCTATGTGTCACGTTAGTGAAGTGTACAGATATTCAGTGTATGATTGTTATTTATGCCATGGTCCAGGTGAATACTCAATTCTGATTGGCTGCAGGGTGTTGATTAAAAAGTAATATATATAACACACCCAAGAAAAGAAGTTCTGGTCACATAGCATACATTTTTCAATATTGCTGCTCTGGCCTAAACTCCAGTTGGTAACTGGAGCAACAGAAGCTCAGAACATTACTCAGAACACAGTACTACTAATCTTACTATTAGTGCATGTAAATTTGTATCATAATCATTTAATATTTATTTCTTTTTGAAGTGACCATGGAATAAGGGGGATAACGCCCAGGTCAAGCCTGAACCACCATCCGTTAATTTCTGATAATGCACACCTCACAGGGCATTATATTATTTCGTACCTATTCCGTTATTATGATTTGCTTTAGAAGATAAACTATCCATCCTTATTCTCATATTTTGTTAAATACATTTCTCCCAAAAGTGCAACTTATACTCCAGTGCAGCTTATTTATATTTTGTTCTTTAGTATGCATTTTTTGGCAGCAACAACTTCTACTTTGGAGCAATTTAAACTTCAAAAAATGTGGTAGATACTTTTTTAGAATTTTTTTGTGTTTTCTGATCTCATTCTGTAAGCTTCAATATTAAAGACTTACCCAAAACACAAAACAAAAGTGAATCTTTAGTTAAGGATTACTAGGATTTAAAGAATATATTGAGTTGCTACAACAAATACAATTTCAAATAGCTCTTGTTGACCTTGTATAACGACTTTGTCAACATTTCTAAATATCTGAAGAATTCAAGGCTATTGCACAGCTGATAGTGGATTATTCAAATTCTCGCTTAGGATATGTGGATCTAATGAGCTTTTAATTTAGCTGCGTTATTTTTAATGCTGTTGTAAACATGCTGATGTTTGGCCTACTTTAAGGCTCACAAGTTTTATGTAAAGATGAGTTTTGCAGATTTCAAAAATTCCATTTAGCTTTCTTTTTGCTATGTATCCAGAAGCTGGGCTGTAAGAGCATAGATGGGAGCTGAAGTTGTTGTGTTGTTTTTTGTTTCTACACCTTAAGCATAGGCCATGACCTTGACTGACTGCTGCATGCAGCCCTTTAGCTCCTGCCACGCTCCAAACTTCAAGCCAGACATGTGATTGAGATGCGTCCTCTGGCAGGTCTGCCAGAGTTCAACTATGTTGTATATTTCAAGCTGAATTTATGAGGTGAAGCTGGTGGATTTGTTAGTTTCCACATTTTGGATGCACTGTACAGGAAAAATTCTCTTACTACTGGCGTCTATATCCTGTAAGCTCAAGTACAAGAGCAGTCAGCCCATGTAGCTCTTGTTTCTTTGAGTTGGTAAAAATCTTAAAAGGCAAATTGCAGGTTAACGGCCCCAGAAAAATGAGCATAAAAGTAAAAAAAATAAGTTGAACAAGACTTTTAGTGTAATTTCTGCAAAGAAGTTAAACATCCACAAAGATGATAATTTCGATAAAGAAATAACTTCCAGGCTAGGCCAATATTAGCATTCTGAAAAAGGACCATATAGTTTTTTTTTCAGTTTAAACCAATGAGTTGAAAATCTAAATGTATTTCTGTATGGGTGACCTGATTCTTTCGACATTGAAGAAATTTATCTCTTAAGCTTTAAATGATGGCCATCAGAAAGGGATCAATTTTTGCTGTCGATAGAATCCATCTCATGATGCTCACAACATTGATTTGCTAATGTTTGTGATCACATTTCATGGTATAATGTAGACCTCGACTTGTAATATTTGCATGGCATTGATATGAAGCCAATACACACTCCTGTACTAGTGTTACTGAGATTCCATCAACTCTTTCTATAGTTAACAACATACCGATATCTTTGTATGATATGACACAGCGGTAAAGACATTCACATACTCTACTTTTATCAATGTTTAGTTTGAGATGGGTAGGTGTGGAAAGGAATGGATGTGCTCTTGACTAAGAATATGAAAACCACGTAGTCACTGCTTGGCCTTAGCCAAAGTGCTTTCAATGTTTGCCTTTAGTCTCAGCTTGCTCACATTTTCAGACTTTTGATACCATGGCTTAACACAACTGTTATGTCTGAATTCTCTCAATATTGCCTAACCGCGGGAGGGCTCTTCTCTGGCTAGTCTGGAGCTTGTATTCTCTGTGCTCCTATGCCCCCCTTCTCTCTTGCGCAGGGGGTCCCTGTGATGGTCCTGCTGGCCCCAGTCTGGATTACTTATGTGGGTTGCCCAGCGGGCAAATTACCTAGATCTGTCATTCCGTGCAGGTGTCTGGGGCGCCCTGGCTACCACTGCTGTCTCGCCCATGGCGAGGGTCTTGGTGTGGGGGCAAACGGGCGTTTCCCCTTTTTTACATTCCATCATCCACTACAGTAGAACACACTCATAGACCTGAGCACACATGTCAGCTCATTTTTGCACAAATAGTAAGTGTGATGGTAGGGATTTATGATAAATCGACATAAAAGATGAATTTGAATTTGTTGTTTTAGACTATTTATTTTTGGGAAAATCAAGATTGTATTTTTCCCAGCTCTCTGCTCTCATGGGCTCCCATTGTTCAGAACAAAGTCAGTCAGTCTGTCTCTCGCAAAGTTATCTCATATCACTGCTTCCAAGGGCTGTGCGAAATGGCCAAAAAATAAAATCTCTGAATTTTTTCAGACAAAATGCAATTTTTGATTTTAATCAATATTTTTCTCGCTCCTTTTACTTTTTTTAAAAGAAGAATTACAAGTGACAGAATATATTTAAGAAAAACTATTTTATTTTAGTATCTACTTTAGAAATATGCTCAAACTCAAACAAGCAGAGAAGCTCCTCTGCTTGTTGCCATTTTCATGTCTGCTCGTTGCCAGAGACGAGCTGGCTGCTTTTACTCTGAACAACGGAAGGCTAAGAAAGCAGAGAGCTGGCAAAATAGAATCTCTATTATCCAAAAATAAATCGTCTGAAACAAAAAATTCGAATTAAACGATTATATCCCTATATCGCCCAGCCCTACTGCTTCCACACTTTTACTGCTGTAACTTAGATTGACACATTCAAGTCAAAATTAATCTCTGCTGAGACAATCGACTCAAAGTCAGTGTGTATAATGTGTTAAAAGCCATATATCAGAAACACTCATTGTTTTAGTGTTAAACAATAGGAACAGGTCAGGTTTTGAATGAGACTCAGGTTTGATAAAGACGAGGTCTGGGAGCAAGTCTTTATCACTCCAAGTCCTTTATGGTTTTATTCAACTTGAAAGCACACTTCTGTGTTTATGGCAAAATGAAAGCAAAAGTAGGGTAGTAGTTGGTATATTGAGTCATTAAAAGGTGCTCCTCAAAATGTGACAGTTTATCAGTTTTATCTGGTGTGTGAATGATAATCACTTGTCCAGGTTCATTATTGCCACCATTCTTCTCAAAGCGAGTCTGTAAGTTTGTGTTTTCTTAGGAATGAAATTGAATAGTTGTCGCTTTTGGAAATTAGTTTCAGAGTGAAAGTTTGATCATTGTCTACAAATATTTTTTAAAGAATCAAACTCAAAAAACACCAGGACATATTTGGACTTAGCCACAACTACCCTTTTGGGTGAAACCCGACTGTCTGCCCTAGTGCACCCCTTGTACACAGCCTGGCTGTTAGAAATGAGGAAATTAGACAATCAGGGTATAGTTTGTGTGCTCCTTCTGCAGGCGTCCTACAGGCACCTATGTATCACATGCACACCCCATGGGTGCAGTGTTTACAAGAGGTCAGTAAGGGACCAGTACCTGCACCTTACGAACCACTAGTGTGGCTTAAGGACACTGTACAACAGCATCACCCATAGGTGCGTGCAGCTTAAATTACCCTTACTAATAATTCACAATACAGTTACCGCACGTCCCTAGAGGTAACACCACGAGTCTCAAGGGAAGTGCAAAACACACCTGTGCACCTCTTAAGTTCCAGCCATGGGCCTGGATAACCTAAAAACCTGCAGCACTCTTAGGAGTGAACCCCTCCATAATCAAATTAACATTTGATTAAGGACGTGAAAATGGTTATGAATTGCTGCTGGAGAAAGGGCATCATAGGACAGCAACATGAAAAAAAAAAAAAACTTGGATTGAGGTTTTCCACAACAATGTTAATCAAAAAGGAAAGGTTTAGGTCTAGCCTTACAAGCAATGTAAGTTTCTGTTTTCCAAACTCAAGCTGGGAGCTTTTTCAGTGAAAGAATTGATTAACTTTTTAAAACTCTTTTATTACTCTTTTATTTCTCTGTAATCATAATTGTCCAAGATCTGGTGATCAGAGACCTGCAGAGTTTATGAAGACAGAAGACCTACAGAAAGTGTTGAACAGTCTTACAGTGAAACAAAACAGATATTTTCTGGCTTATTCTGTCAGAGTAAGAAAAGTTTTTTTTTTTCCATTCTTCCTCATTCAGTCTGGATTGGAACTCCAAAGTGAGACTTAAGAAACACTGACACTTTTATATAAGATTTCAAAAAATTTCTCAAATATTTTTGAAACTTTTTATGACACATGTTTCAGTAATGATTTTAGGGTGTCATTGCTTGATTCTAAAACATTTCTACAACAAAATATATCCTTGATACAGTTGAAAAAGTACTAGTCTTAGTATGTATTCAAGGAAAGAATTAAAAAGCAAATTAAAAAGGCAGATTTAATAAACAAATGCATGGCTTTGATCTTTTTTTTCAACATTATTTTTATTTTGGCAATTTTTAGGTTAGATTAGAAGTAACAGGATGGAAGTGTTCTAACTAGACTACAGCCTCTTTTACATGCACCACAGTGCTTTAGAAAGATATCTGTGGTCTTAATACGTGAAGCTCTGAGGAGCAGAAGCAGCATTGCACCACATTCAGAATTAGACACAGTTTAGTAGTCTTGTCGGAGAGGAAGAGTGAAGTGTTGAGGGTAAAAAAGTCAGCAGTTTCTCAGTCACGAGACTAGAAAAATGAACCAACTGCCAAAATTGAAAAACACCAATTTATGTCTGTGAAATTGAAATGAACACACACGAACTCATCAATCTGTCATGTTGGTATTTGTTCTGGATAGTAAATTTATAAAATTGACAGAGCAAGCGACACAGATAAAGATAAAGCAACACAGATAAAGCAGAAACTGATAATAGAACAAAAATAA
Source organism: Adrianichthys oophorus (assembly GCA_036245035.1). NCBI lineage: Eukaryota > Metazoa > Chordata > Actinopteri > Beloniformes > Adrianichthyidae > Adrianichthys > Adrianichthys oophorus. Next base: position 20,421,772 of record BSAI01000030.1, on the reverse strand, counting down.
AAGTTGGTATTAATTTAACACCTCGGACAAAAATGGGATGGAAAACCGTAATTATTTGGGACTGAGTTCAGCTTGGGCAGCTCTACGATCTGTTCATGTTGACTAGCTAAGGAACAAAGTGTTTTTTTTTTCTGCCGTTATGGGTCCAGTGCTGGTTTGAAGCCAGCGCCCAAGTGAAAGACAGTTCTGTCTATTCTGACCACCAAAGCACTGGCTGTGATCCCAGAAAGTTGGTGCTACAGTTGCAGCAGCTCTATGCTGGTCAAGAGGGTAGTCTGTCACAGAACTGGGTATCACTGCCAGATCTCTGATTCAGGTTTATTTCAGGTTCATCATTTCATCATTTGATTCATGAACTATTCCAATGATGCTGCACTTGTCTGCTTCATCCTTCAAGTGCTGCTTTTACTAACTTAACTCGTGTCCAACAACTGATGTTCCTCAGGTTCTGACTGTGAGTTTTCTATTCAGTCATTTTACAGATGTTCCAATATTTCTGTTTGTCTATTTCCTGTTTTCACAAACCCCAGATGACCTGAGCAGATGGTCACCTTTTCTGTCTCTGCTGAAGGTTTCATGCCATTCCTGTTATTTAGAGGGAGTTTTCCCCTTTGTCACTTTTTGTTTGCTCATTACAGGAATTACTGCAGACCCTTTTTTGTAGCCTGTTGTCACCCAAAATGGCCATTATTATATTCTAATTAAGACCATTTGACCTTGTTGGAATGATCTAAACAATAGGGATGCTACATTTTGTAGTCTTTTAGTTAAGAGGTTCTCAAATTTCTTATTCAAAATCTTGATGGTATATATTTTTTATATAACGTCGTCCAAAAAAATAGCTCACAATAGATGAAATCTGCAGTCAGCTTTTTTTTTTTTTTTTACAGACATTAGATGTTAAATAATGTAATAGATATTTTATGGCTGCTAAAGCCCTCGCTACACACTTTATATTCTTTTCTACAATGGATATTAACATTATCACTTTTCTCTTTTGTTTTAACTCTCAAAGTTAAAACTTCCACAGAAAAATAAATCCAGTATTAAGAATGAAAACAATGATCTGCTCACGATCAAAGATTTATGTCAATTAAGGTAACTGAACACATTCTGTTAATGAGATGCTGCACAGAAGAGATTGATAATAGTCTACAGCCAATTAGGGGGTGCACTTGGGGTGCAACGATTCATTTGAACAACGATTCGATTCATATAATTTGGTTGCTTGTACAATTCATAGTTGATACTGGTTCATGTTGAATGACCCGATTCTATCCGATTCACTGACCTAAAATTGATCCAGGTCACGTTTTGCCCAAAAAAAATCAACCAGTGTGACTCAGAGATAAATACCTGGGTACTGAACAGTAGAGGAAGTTTTCCAGTTTCCTTGTATTTTTTTGTTTGTTTTAGTAAATAAATCTACTATGCCTTAATCTAAAAGGTATTTTCCAATAGGGATTTAACCAGTTTATTATATGAAGAAAATATTTATAATGGTTTAGGTGTCACAGTCTTGGGTCCTTTTGTGTTAGTCTTTGCAGTCTGCTCTTCTTCTGATTAGGTGCAGCTGTTTCTATTTGGTTATTTGTCTCACAGGTATTTAGGGAGCCCTCACTATGTCACTGGTGTTGGAGTGTCTGTTGTTCCTTGTGTCATGTAAGCCCTGAGATAAAAACCTGATGAAGAACTTACCTTCCTGCATTGCGGTCCTTTGTGTTTGCTGTCAAAATAGGCCGATTCAAGGAACAACACTGCATCGATCTGGTTTAATCGTATGAATGGAAATCAATTTAATCGATTAAGTCAATTAATCACTACAACCCTTAAGAGGTTTATTTGTGTGAAGAGAAATGGATGTTTAACACATAAACTTTCATTTCAAGAAACGTTTTGAAAACATTTTAAATGTGAAAACTGAGGTTCTGCAATATGGAAGCAAAATCTTTTATTTACTTTTGATATGTTGATATAATTTAGCTCCAAACTTTTTTAACTCTAAATATACTATCGGTGATGGATGAAAACTGTGTTCACACCTCACCTGTGAACAAACATTCATCGCCTGCTCTGCCCCGACTCAGCGAGAGTCTTTCCCACAAATAATTCTGTTGGCCTGGCTCAAATTAAACTTGCAGTCTCACTTAGTTTTTTTCAAGCCCCCCTGCTGAGTGTGAGCACATCTTAAATTACCCAACTCATGGAGCATCCTTTGACTCTGTCACACTTAATACACACACACGCCTCATTCATGCTGAGAGGCCCTTAGCCTCTACACTGCAGGCTCAATCTTACGCTCCACCCTTTGGAGTGGAGCTGGTACTTGTTGGCTTCATGACACGATCCAAATCACACGGAGCTGGAAATGGCAAGTAAACAAATACTCGCATTCCCCTGTATCTTTGCTCACGCTCCATTTCAAGCCATAGCTGTATTAGAGTTGCTGGCTGGGGGTGCGGGCTAAGGGGGTTGTGGTTCGAATGTCTACATGGATGAGACACATCTGATTTACCTGTTTGAGATTGATCTGTGATTATGCTGTGCTTCTCTTAGACAAGGTCTAAATTTGAGCCTTTTAACTAAATGTCTTTTAAAATTTCATCGTCTGCAACATTAGTGACTAAATAATGAGATTCAATCACTAGCTTTATGATATAGAAGATGAGTTTTTCTTTAGAGCACTGTGAGCCAAAAAGTTGTTGACTGACAGCAACAGGGACTGTCCTCAGAGCTAGAAGCTTGATACGCACAAGAAGCAGCGAAACAAGCTTGATGATTCAGCTCATTTAGAATGTTGCTGCTTGAGGTTTGGCAGCTTTTAGGATCAAAAAGAAAACAGGATTTGGGTTCTCCCCAGATTCCTCTCCTGTGCTAATCAGGAGTGTGGAATGTTGGAGGTGTGTGATTTCCTTCCAGAGGAGGAGATGAGATTTAAATATGAATTATACCTCAGCATGCATTTACTCTGGCATCCATGTTTCTCTTGTGCCAACACACATTTTCCCCTCTAGGTCAGTCAGTGAAGCACCCATTACTTTTTTTTTTTTTTTTTTGAAGAGGTGGGTGGTGTTGATATTAAAGGGCCTATGCCATGCAAAATCTTTTTTTTAAGCTTGTAATTGTATTATAATGTTCATTCCTCACAAAAAGAAATCCCAAAGTGGTATTATGATTCGTTCATGCATTTCTGAGTATTGCTCTAAAATCCAGCTCTCTGAGCAACAGCCCCTCCCAATCCATGAAAGCAAGTTCTGACGAGCTGACGCAGGCAAGTGAGAACAGCCCCTTCCAGGAAGCATCTGCGCTGCCAGCACCACCCCCAGGCTAACACGCACACACCCACTTTCTCTGCGGAGCTAGTAGTGATTCGTAAAATGCTTTCATATCAAATGCAGGTTATGCACATACATCTTTGCAGAAGTTCAGATGTTGTTTATTTTCATGGGTGGGCATGCACAGACATTCTGCTGAGGCCAGTTGCTGGCTGACGTCCTGAAAGTGCTGCTGAGTTTGACACTTGAATGTGCAACCATTGAGGCAAAGCGAAAAAGCATTAGAGAAAAAAAACATCCGTGTTTCCCCTTCATGTTATTGTTTGTTGCTTGGTCCCATCTGCTGGTTGTTACTTTTTTGTAATATTGACCAAAAACTGGGTCATATGTATTTTTAGCCATTCCAGGAGGGCGTCTTCCCACAGAGCCCAATCACTTCTCTGTCTATAATTGAGACTTTCTGATTTAACCCTTGTTTAGTGTCAACATTTTTTGTTCCTGCAAATGAGAGGATAAAATGTGCAGACGTGATGTAAGAGCAGACAATGTTAAAAGTTGTATTTTCAACAATCTTGGTACTTTGTGTGGCAGCAGAAGACACCACAACCAGACAAAGGAAGACAGACTGAAGGATCACAGGAATTACACTTTCTTCAATTTTCTTAACACTGGGTCCAGTGGACCCATACATTCATTGGTCATTTAAATGTGTAAGCTGAGTGTACGGTATGCGATCATTGAAAATGAGTTTTTATTTATTTTCTTCGCAGAAAATGTGAAGGAAATGAAGCAAAGCCACTGAACGTCAGGCTGAAATAATCATTTCATTTTTCACTTGATAAAAACTGAAAACAGGTACGACAATACAGAACACCATACAAGTGTAAAATTAGCAAAATTTTGGAGGTAAGTAGTCCTCGCACTGAAGCTAACACAGCTGGAAAAGTTTAAAGACTGATCCAATCGATTACGACACTGCTTGATAATTAGAATTAATTAATACGGTGAAACTAATTATAAGTCTTCTGTTTCATTTTAAATTAACTTAATGTTAATTGTATTGCTGCTCCTCACAGTGGTTACAGAACACTTTAATGAGGAAACAGCATTATGATCACAATTGACTTTGGTGTCAAACTAAATTCTAAAAGATGTTCCAAAACATCAGCATATCCATCACCCTGTTTTAGCTGTAAATGGACACAGTTTGATGTTTTCATTCAAATCAGCTTTCCATCTTCTTTGCACGTAGATTTTGGTTAATCTGGACGCCTGCAATTAGTGCCGGCAGTTAACAACCGGAAACCAAATGAGCGTTGCCAAGGATGTCTGCCCTCATCTCCACAATCTGGAGTTTCCCCTTTTGTTCTCAGCTGTGACATGAGAAGAGAAAGTTAAAAAATCTGTAAAAATAGAATGTAAATAGAAGTGTGGATTGTAACAAATGTAGGATTTTTAAGGAGAATGTTTAACATCTTAATTTTCTGCCCTGGAGACCACACTTCTATGTAGCTGCTGATCTTAATGGCCTTTGGCCCAAGGTTTATATCTGGTATCATTTAAGAGGAAGTAGTTGACATTTTTTACTTCTGATGTCATCTTTGACTTGGCGCCATACGTTTACAAAGAATGTTTTTTCTTTCAGTAAGCCTAATAATCCAGTCAATGTGTGGTTCTTGCTTTTAAAAGGCTTAAATAACAATATGCTCAAGCACTGTTTCATTTAGACTGTCTGCCATAAGCTTGATATTTGGAAGAGTATATATTTTAGGGGTGGGCAATAGTGAATTTTTTATATCACGATATTGTTTTTTCAATGTCATACAATAAAGATATATATCACAAAATAAATAAAATAACTAGATTTGTTTAATATGAACGCTCTGTGGCTGACTAGAGAAATGTGTAATCATCAGCAGGTTGTTTAGATTTAAATATTTATTGCCTATCATACTTTGAACATAACAGATGCACTGAATGAACATGATGCGACATTTTTATTCCCCCAGAAAACTAAAAAAGGCATAAATATTACAAACTAACCTGAAAATCAAAGCAAAAGTTTTCAAGTCTCAAAAGAGAACACAAATAAAACACAACACTAAACTGCTTGATCAGTTCCATGTAAAAACAAAGCAAACAAAGTCTGTGATCGCACAGGACGCACAGAACATTTAGTTAGCAGCATAGCACTAGTGGCTAAGCACAGCGCTGTCTCCAAATCAACACATTTTATGAATCTGTCTGCTGCTGCTTTAAGTAAGCAGCTTTATCCTCCAGTTCTGACTGGATTCAGTTATAAATCACCACATATTCCGCTGTTTCATCAGCCAAACTAAACTCTGCACAAGTAAAGTGACCGCGGGGGTGGGTGTTGTGCCTGCATCGCGTGTGTTTTGTTTGCCTCACATGCAGATGGTGGAGAAAAAGAGGACAGAAGAAGATCTAATAAACATAAACTAAACTTACATAAACATTTACTCTCCAAGTGGTGACTAACCCTCTAACATTGACTCGACAAAGAGGAGAAAATGCTCGCGACTGGAAAGTGTCAATTTCGGACCCTTCAAAATAAAAGTCTATCGCAATAGGCTCATTTTACTATTGCAAAAAAAGTACTATTGCGATATTCATAGCTATCGTTTTATCACCCAGCCCTAATGTGTTTCCAGTCTAATACAGTTACAGTGACAAACATGATTTCCATATTTAGCGCAAAGTCTTTGATGGCCCATCTGTTGGAAGTTTGCACTTTTCCTTCCTCTTCAGGATAGTATACCCAGATATTTTTTAGATGGAGATCAGATGATTTCCCCAAAGTTCATGTAATGACCAGTTTAGGCCAAACTCCCAACTGCTATGTTTAGAAGGTCTTAGATGATCTCCTGAACCATCCAGAGAGGAGATCATTATGTCAACAAGCTAATCTAGAACTGGTGGATTCAATTTATCCATTAGAAATGTAAACTCTTGACTTTATTTCCTAAATATGATTAATACACTTCTGCAAGGGTATGTGTATGTTTTGTTCAGTTGTCTGCATGTGTGTCAAAAAAATGCAGTCCTTTTCCTAAGTCAGAGGAAGGAAGTGGTTTAGGCTAAAGACAGGACACAAAAATGAAGCCCAGAAGACACTTGGCCTGAATAAGCTTTTCAAGATGTCTACAGTCAATTGTAAAAACAAATAAATGTTCTGAATCAGCTGAATTCTATACAATTATTTCCTTATAATTGTTGGTTCCTGAGCAGAATAAAGCCAAAAAGGGGATGAAAGCAGAAATATCTATGCCTGTAGGTGTTCATTAGGACAGGGTCGTGAGTTAAGACTAATATCTGTTACTTCACTGCTTTTAAAGACTTGGCGGTATGTGTCATTATTCAGGAGATTGAGTTTGGCATGGCTCGTTAGTCTGGTGGCATCAGTGGTTCATACTGCCTCTGGCTAGTTGATTTTTATTATTTTTTTTAAGTTGATTTGATGCTGATAATAAAAAGGTGGGTCAGTTTATTCAGATGTTTTTAAATCATTAACATCTCAAGACACTTTCAGACTACAGTTTACTCTCTCTTTTTTGTGAGATGATGGGTCTCTTAGATTAAAACTCCTGTGAACTTTCTGAAGTTGCTGCTCATGCCATTACTCAATGCAAGCTTTAAACAGACATCTACCATCTTATATTTTACCATCTTTGTCTGCAGGAGGATCATTAGTTGTCTGAAATCCCCCTGTGGCTTTGAAACAAAGAGAACTGCTGTTGGCAGGTGAGCCAAATCAAAACCAACTTTCCTTTTTCTTTCTCCTTCATTTTATTTTTATTTTTTTTTTAATTTGCAGTGGAAAGAAAAAAAAATCCATCTTTTTTTCCACTTAATGTTGTTTTAGTGGAGATTCTTGTTCTATTTTTTTCTGTCTGGTTGATTTTGGATTTTACAAAAAGTCATTAATGTTATAAGGAGTAGACTGGATGGTTACGTGGTGTATTTCAGTGTCTAACCCCACTGCAAAGGTTGATGTTTGATAGTTTTTATGGTACAAAGAATTCTTGCATTTTTGAACGTTTTGCTGAACAAATGTTAGTTTCTTTGTACCTCAAAGACCAGTTTTTATAGACTGGTAAACATCCACACCACATGCATTAAGTCAAATTTTGTTGGAGTGATTATGCTGATATGGAGAGGTTTATTTAGTATGTGTTATGCTTGCTTTTCTGGGGAATGATGTCACTCTTCATGACTTCCTGTCAGGCTCCCAGCTTCTTGAAAAGAGCAGCAGCTTTTTCTGGGCATGCTCTGTTTTTGTTGTGCTGTAGTGGTTATGGCTACTTTAGTAGGTGGAACTGTTTTGTATGTTTAGTGAGTTGAGAAAAACATAGTTGTCTCTCCTGTTCTGTAATTGGATTGCATTTTGTGTTCACCTTTGTTTTTTATTAAGCTCCTCTTTTATGAGGTCCTCATTATGAGGTCTGATTCTTTTGGGGATTGAAGTTCTGGTAAGGAACTACTGTCTGAACACTCATGCTCGTGATCTGGCCTTTATTTTAGCATGAAAAGTTTCCAAATATGTCATTAAACTCACTTTTATAGGGCCCAATGGGGAATTTGACCAACTCTTGAAAAGTTTAAAAAGCTTGAATTCATATTTACTGTGTTGGTTGTTAAACTAGGATGAGAAATATGTTTGATTTGCAATAAGTCAGTGGCTTATATGTAATATAAATACTATGTTTACTGGTTAGTATAAAGGAAGATGCATAAATTGAAAGAACTGGGCAAACGATCTGTTAATTAGCTGTCAAACTGAAAGTTCACAGTAACATAGGTTTGAAGACAAACATTAGGAAAATAAAAAGTTAATGTTTCAGTCCATACTTACTTTTAGGTTTTGTAGAATCAATTAAAAATGTTTTTGTGTTTTCCAGAATCACAATAGTATTGCTGTACTTTTCGGACCTTGAGGCACACTAAAAATCCTTTAATTTTCTCAAAAAGTGTACCTTATGTGTGAATTTTGAATTTTGTGAATTTTGTTTTTTTTTGTTTTTTTGTTTGTATTACCTTGAATAAATTTTCTGTGGCAAATGGAGCACAAAAATCTGGCAAGATGTTTTTGAACAACTTTGGTAAACTGCAAAGCTGCACGCCTTGATGAATTGTTCGGTACCATTCTCAGGAGCCTCGTGGAGTGATATGTGCTGACCTTCATTGTAATAAAGGAAAAAAGTGAGAGTATTTTTTAGTATTTTATCTGTAACAACTCAGCAATGTTGAGTTATTGTGAATAAAGTTTGACTTATTTTTCATGTTGAACTCTCTGCCAACTGCAGATAAAGAAAATGCACATGAAGAACAACATAGTTTGTAAGATAACATACAAAACCTCCCATCAACATTTATGACCAATCCTGTGCCTCTTGGTCCCTCTGGGCATTCAGGGTAGTGTAGTTGTAGTAGTACTATATTGATTGCTTTTATTTGTCTAATGGGGCTTATTATCTGATGTGCCTTGTGTAAATGTATATTATCCGTGTTAAAGGTTTTGTACCAATTAGTATCATAGGATACTTTGTGGCTTAGGGCTGGGTTATTATAATTCTATAAATAGGCCTTTTTTCTTAGCTTTATTTAGAATTCTACAAATGTATTTTATCTTTGTGCTTTTCGGGACATTTTTTAAGCATTATTGCTTTATTAAAGATCAGCGCTCAACCAGGAGGAGAGAAAGAGAGTGGTTGCATAGTATCTATCCTGTCATTATCTGATTAGTTTGGATTATTAGATGACAGTAAAAGGTAAAGTGAGAGTTTCCGTGTTATAAACCCATTATAAAGCTGTTTGCCTGACATCACATACAAGTTTAATCAGAAAATTCCATCAAGTTTTAAATGACTGTGGAAAACCAGAATCACTTAGATAAATGAGGTGAAAATCCCACACAGTAAAAGGACAATTGAAGATTAGGGCACTTAATCTGTAGCATTACTGCAATTTCACCAAAGGTTTTTCAATAAAAAGGTTTATAAATACACATGGAAACACATGAAACATTTTTAGGCGTCTATTTTATGGTTTTGTCTGTCCATTAATCTCTCTGCATACCCAGTGTGTTTCAGTATTCAAGTGGAAGCTTATCCAGTATGTATGGATCCATCAGCATCACTCATCCTTTGCTCAGGAAGTTCTTTTAGTCATTCTTCTTATTGATCGTTTCATTTCCTCCCAGTGGCTTTACTTCTAAATGGATTATAATGTGTCCTGTGCTTTTGCCTCTAGAATTACCCTCGCATCAGTTACTCTTGCCTTCGAGGTTTAAGAGTTAATACCGAAGTTTTTCCACTAAGATCATAGGAAAAAAAAGAGTTAAATCAATTAAGCCACATTATGTGTTGAACTTCCAGGAAAAGGTCACGTGAAAGCCAAAACCTGTCTGACCCTAAAGACAGTTATGTCCATAAAATCAGCAGAGATCAATAAATTAGTAGATGTCAGTGATAGGTATTCCTATCACACGGCCTGCCTCTTTCCCAGAGAGCCAGAGGCTCATCGTTAAGTGGAGTTTTGAGGCTGGCAGCTGTTGCCGTTTCCAAAGAAGAGCAAACAAAGACTGAACTGGGAGGTCGGAGGAGCAAATATTTCTGAAATTCAGAAGGATGGCTAATCTAAAATGATGGCATCGAAGGTACTATTGTCATTCTAAAAAAGACTGTTTAAAAAACCAAAATGTGTTCATCTTAAAAGAGCAACAAGGCATTGGAAATATTCTTAAGCATTTCCAAATGTACTGCAGATGATCGTCCTCTCCTCTTCTCCTCATCCCCAGCAACTAAAGTCAAGCAGTAAATTTACCCTGAAATGGTATTTTAGGTTTTTTTAGATACAATAACTTGCTTGATGGAAATGGAAAGGTTGAGAAAAGTGTAAATGACAGTTTTCAATAAATTTCACTATGCTGTGCTTTCATTCCACGTGTTGTCGTTACCCGAGGCCTGTTTCAGCTCAGCCATGGCAGGAATGTGCCATTGCATGAGAGGAGGGCATCACTCCTTGCAGTCTGTTGAGGCGCTCCCCAGTTCTCAGTCAGCGATGCCTGGATATGGATATGCTTTTCAAACCCTGCAAGCATAATACCGCTCATGATTGCAGAGTTTAGACATGGAATCTGGGGAGTTGTGCTGGACTTTAACACGACTACCTTAGATGAAGTGGCATTCTCTTTGATTGCTCATTCATTCTGGTTTTTATCTTTATACTATTTAGTTTCCTCGTGGTATCGCAAGCACCTTGTTTTGCTGGTTTTGCCGCACTCAGAATAAAGTTGCATTTTTTTCCTATTTAGTTTTTCTTATCTTGATTTGTAAAGTTGTTCTCCTGCTAACAATTCGGCTAATTTGTTGTTTCACAAGCTATTGTGTCTACGTTTCATGTTTGAAGCTAGAGTCAATTTATTTACCAAACAATCCTGAATGGAGTCAATAGTCGTGGCCCTCCTGCAATAAAGCAATAGAAACGTGCAATAAGAGGTTTTGTGTCCATTTAACCTTAAATACTATTTTAATAAAACTATAAGCCTGATGATTTTATTATCATTGTCTTATTGCTGTTGAAGGCTGGACCACTCACTGTTCTGTCCAAACTTGTGCGTTTAAAATGAATCGTTCCTTCATTTTGTGGAGACGTGCCTGCAATAAAGATAAAAAAAGACGAATGGGAACATTTGCAGTCTGGAAAGGACAAAATGTTATCACTTTGACAGATTAATGAAACCATTTATTCTACAAATACAATTTTAAAAGACTTTAGAGCAATTTTGCAAAGTTCTTAAAAATCTAAATGCTAGTATCCTGGATTGGTTGGAAATTTCAGTTGAAGATTTATTTCCAACAACCCTAAAAGATTTGAGGTTTTTACACAAGTACTATATGATATAAATGAAGATTTATTGGAAACGTCTTAGGTGCAGGTCTAAAAGTAGAGTAGATATGGTGGTGGAAAGTCCCTTGATCTCATGACTTCACATTCTGCTGTGTAATCTGAGTTTCAGAATTATTGGCCACCAGCGTGCCTAGACACTTTAAACTCAATAGGCTGTAAATCCTGTAGAGCAGCCACCAATTGTTTCACTGTTTGGATAGGCTTGTCTGACTAGCATTTGCAAACAGCCCGATGGTTCAGCTGCTGGACTGCTGCCGCTGCCTGTGGCTCAGGCCTTGAGAGAGGTCAAAAGTTTGACTTGCTGCTACGGTGACGTTGAAGTCCAATGAAAGATGAGAAAAAAACAGTCAAAGGATTCCATTTGTTTGGCATTGTTTGATTAAATCGAACAATTAAAATGAAAGCTTTATATCAATGGGAAAAGCAACAGAGAATGCAAACTCAATACAGTTTCTTTTTGTTGTGCTAAATCCTTCACTTCCTAATATTTCTATGTGGAGCTGCAGATGACAAGGTTATTTTAGATATTAATTGCTCTATGAATTTTCCTAACCACACACATTTGATTACATTTTTGTTATATTTGCTAAACATTTTGAATAGTTTTCTAAATGATCCAGCCCTAACAGCAAGCTCTTGAATCCGGTCATCTTTTGATCTATTGTAAAAGCCTCCCAGGTGGTCTTTTAATTATGATAATGCCGTTTTTTTAGCCAAAATCAAAATAAACATGGGTCCTTTTCAAGGACATAACTTCTAATGGAGTTCATTAGAATTTGGTCTCTGAGTTGTGGGCAGGACTATTAGCGCATAATAATCTCTGTCCCAATTCCCGTCATCCATCAGTTTAAACGCTTTACTACTAGCTTACAGTCCCTCACAACCCCAACCTAACATTGGTGGTCCAACAACAATGGCGAGCATTATTGGATCTTTCCAGCCGTACAGTTTGGAGCCGGATGACGCTCGGACAAGGAAAATAAAGACATTCATGGATCTAGTCATCTCCAGGTGGATGCATCAGAATTGTGCATAGCAAGGTACTTGTGTGCCTAGCTTATTTTCTACGTAACAAATAAGCTCTTTTTCAAACAATGTATTTTCGTCTGCTCCTGATTCACATCAGTTTGAATAAAATACTCAGGCAGTTTTGAGCTCATTATTCCATGTGGATGAAGTCCACCTGGTACACTATTCAAACGTGGTTGTAGAGTTGGATAAGCTAATTCTTCTTTAACAGTGCTGGTACATCGCCTGTCCGTCCTGGGAGAGGATTCCCCCTTCATGTGGACTTCCCTGAGGTTTCCTGTCCTGGTTTTTCCCCAGAATCCTTTTATTTATTTATTTATTTTAGGAGAGTTTCCTCACAGAGAATGAGGGTCTAAGGGTAGGGACGTCCAGTTTAGCTTAGTCTGTTTAGTTTAGTTTAGCCAGCTATTGTTTATATTTTATAACTGACTTTATGTTTTTGTACTGAGATGACTGTGTCATAATATGTAATATATAATATTTAATATTATAATTTATAATATAATATGTTATACTAATATGTTATAATAAAATTGAAAGGAATTATTCTTTATGTTTAGGCTAGAAAACCTTGTAGAGTCTCTGTGAGTTTGTCTGCATGTTAAGGTTTATATGTGTTTTTTGGTAACAATCTTTCATGAATTAAATCCGGAAAAACGTAAGAAAAGTTTTTTTTTTTTTCAAATTTGCATTTGTTCCAGATCTCTTCTACATAATTAAAGGTTAAAACAACAGGACAGTTGGAGGCAGACTTCACTCTCTGCCTGCCTGCCGGCCAGCCTCACAGGGGCCGCTTTAGCGAGCGAGCTAGCTGCGCCGTGGTTGGCGAACTCCACATTAGACAAGCTGCCCCTCTGGCAATGTGCAGGTCCAGGCTAAGAAGGGTTTTTTTTAGCTCAGCGTTTCTCAACTGAAAATCTTATATTTGCACTTTTCTTTTCTCTTTTAAAGTGATTTTTTTGTTGTTGTAACTTGTGATTTGACTGCTTTGTGTTTTTTTTTTGTCTTAGTTTTTATTGTGCTTTTGTTTTGTCAATTTCTGCAGAGCAATTTTAAACAACCAAGTGTATCACTGTGTTATACTACTTTTCAATATGATTAATTTAAGGTGCTTCTTTTGATACTTTTTTTCATCAGTCTATTTATTTCTGTATCTGCATCATTTATAGCCTGATGTAAATCAATATTTCTACCTCCATTTGACAACATTCTGAAAGCATAACTGTCAGCTACTCTCTAATAGATACAGGACACAACAAGCATATGAACTTTCATATTTATTAACTAAAGGAAAGACTGGTGAACATGGCCTAATCCTGCATGGAGCTGAGTTGCACATTTGGAGCAGTTCAGTAGAATAATGTTTTATTCCATTTTTGAATCACCTAATATTTTAATAATGTTCATAAAACTCATCTGCAGTGTTTTCTGATGGGCAGCAAGGAGTGGGACCTTAAGGCTTGCTGGATATTTCTATGGTGATGATTAATCTCTTTAAAAGTGTCATGATGCATTGATATTTAAAGGGACTACTGTATATTATTCTATGATGCCTTTCAGGGTAAACTGGATCCATACATACCAGGGCTGGCCAACTCTAGTCGTCAAGAGCCTCAACCCTGCCTGTTTTCCAGTCCTCCCTGACCAGATTGCTGCTAAATAGCTGACTCAAGTAATTTCACATTTGATTGGCTAAACACACCTGATTTAGGTTGTCAGCATCAAATCAGGCTGCACAGGGAGAGCTGTAAAACAAGCAAGGTTGAGACTCTTGAGGACCAGGGTTGGCCAGCCCTGATATATATATATGAAAATGTATTACCTTTGGATCACCAAAGAACAAATATTTTTTTTAGAAAATATTAGTTATTTTAGGGAGCTCTTTTCCTACCTGGGTAAGATGACTCGATCTTTGCTGCACTGCTTGTCGCTATCTGTGCGTGCCGTCCATTTCATAATGTCAACCTAGAGCAGGTGTTATACAAATCCTTCCTACCCATGGAATTTTCCTACCAACACTCACTGTAAATGCACAGTCTAAAATTACGTCATAATTTTCAGTTTTGAAGGACCGCCCATAAATCTTTGCTACCTCTTCAATCTTGCGGTTTCTAAACAGTTTTTTGCAGTTTTTGTGACTAGTATCAATTTTTTTTGTCAACTATAACAATAAAAAAAAATCTTTTAAAGCTGGATGGTAGTTCTTCACGTTTGTGTGAACAGATATGTTGTTCAGACCTCTGAGGCAGGAGGAAGAGTTAAAATGAAGAAGAAAACTTGATACTTCAAGTAATCACAAAGAATGCAGTGACGGATGATAACCCCGCTTCATGTGACAGTGCTACTCTCAACTTTTGCTTTGAGAAATATTTCTCTTTCTTAACCAGAAATGAGTTACAATTTTCACCTTTGACAGCAGGCACTCTAAATGAATTTAAGATGTTTAAATTACATTTGAAAGTTTTGTCAGTTTTTTGATGAAAAAAGAAAAGCAGATAGAGGCTTCAGAGGAAAATCCATGAATCTTATTGACCCTTGGGGAAAATGTGAATCCATAAGTCTTTTTTGTGAATCTAAAGAGATTAGGTGTCGAAAATGGTCTTTCCAACTTTTCTGTTGCAACTCATAAATGTAAATTTATGATTGTTTCCTTTCAGAGTCAAAAGGTAATAACTTTTCTTGTATAGATTGATCATGTTTTCTGTCTCTTTAGAGACATCGAGTTGTCTCTTGCTGAAGGGTCCCCAGAGGTAGAAACGTCTTCTGCAGCCAGATGCTCCAAATGAAATGGGACTTTCAAGTCCTAAAGGCACACAAGAAAGTCTACAAAGAATAAGTGGAATGGAGTTTACAATTGACCAGAAACTCAAAACACCATTCATTGCTCTGTTAATGTTAAACAGAGGACAGAACAAAGATTGTCTTCACAGCAGGAGTCTTTGTTTCATTTGAGAACTCTAGATTTGAATCTTTCTTTAAAATCTGACAGCAGTGGCAGTGTGTTTGGCAAGAAAAAGTCCAAATGAAAGATGAGACTCCAGATAATCCTCTCCTACCCTGTAATGTTTTTATGCATCTTACCTTATGGGGACAAGCCACAATCAAATAATTTCAAACTAAGACAAATTTAAACAAAGTTCATCCTCTGTGAAACTTTTCTGTCTCTGTTCTCATTAAAGCTGTCTCGCCCTCAGAGTTCTGCATTCATCTCTAAGATTAATGGAAGACCCTCCTCATTATTTTCCCCAGCCTCTGCTCATCAAACGATGCACATACAGGCCTAAGGAACTCAAAAGTACATATTTAATAAAGGAACAGATGTAATGGAGAAGATATAAATATGGCTTCATCCACGTGGATGCAGATTCTCCCTGAGATTTTGAAAGTATCGTAGACCTTGAAGTCATACCTGTTCATTGATCATGCACTAGTTGAAGTTTGAGAGGTGTTCCTGCTAACATTCTCAGAAAGCTCTAGCTTTACTATTGGGAATCTGCAAACCTTGCCAGGTTGCGACATAATGTGAAGCCTTTATCGTCCAATCAGCAGCACAGGCTTGTTGTAGTGTCCTGTTGCTGCATGTCCAAGCCAAAGGCTCAGCTGTTGGTGGAATGCAAGGCTGGTAGACTTGAAATGCTTCTCTGCAAGTGGGTCTAGGGAATTTTGACTGAATGTAACTACTGCACTTCTACTGAAAGTACTGCTAAAAACTTTAACTGAGAAAAGAATGGAGGAAAAACTATTCCAACAATTAAGTGATTACTGCTGCATTCTTATCTCTAAAAAGATTTTGAAAAGTGTTTTATTGTGTAAAAATTGCTGTGATTTTAAGAATTTGCGTTCTAACTTAACGTATTTGTCTGGTACTAATAACAATCAACTTTTAAGGGTTAATTTGGAGTTGAAACTTAAATAAAACTTTTGTTGCTCAGAGTGTCCTTTTGAAGATTGGTACAGGATTTTTATAAGAATTGCCTGCATCTCCACAGATTATTACACATAAATACAATCCTTATGATGACGAAATAGATTATGTATTTCCAGCATTATGCTCACCTGTTTCAAAGTAAAAGGGATCTGCTTTTGTTTCTACAATTCACATCATAACTACTGGAAGTGATTTTCCAGGATCAAGTTTGGCTCACACAGAAACACAATGTTCGCAACACCTCTTTTAAAAAGATCACCGTCATCTCAAATATTAATTTTACATTAGATTTATAATTAGTCCAATGTTAGTCACAAGTGCCCTTACAAGTGGATAGAGGCTGTCTGGGGGTGAAAAATGGTCAAACTTCTATGGGGTTTGCACGTGGGCCACATGAAATATCAAGGTCCTTGACCACTCAATGAGCCTGCAAGGTGAAAATCTTCATGAACATTTTTTTTTTCAAAGGCATGTGAGCGACAGGTCGTAGCGAACACTTAAACAACACACAAGGGTAATTATTGTAAAGTTTGAGTCGAAGACGTGCTGTACGAATTTTTATTTTTTTCAACTCCCACAAATCCTGAAAGTTGTACTTTTATGTTTTTTTTTAAGATTCATTTTATTATTTTTATGGCTGATATTAATTGCACATATTTAGATGCGACCAGCACAAAAAGTAATGCACATTTCCCACATGTATTTTAAGGTCATCCAAGGCTGGATTTTGTTGTTGGCCGGAAGTATTTAAAGTTAGTTACAGTCCCCACTATCTGTCACACTTCTAGCTGTGTGAAATGTGTTCTCCACATTTGATCCATCTCCTGGAGGAGCGGTGAGCAGCATAAACAGCCGCACTCAGGAACCATTTGATGGTTTATCCCTAAACGTAACAGTAATCCTAACCTTAACCCTTTTATTGGTGCGGCCAATAAAAAAGTGAATCACTGGCTGCACGTAATTCGAAAATCACTACTAATAGTCACTTTCTTCTTTTTCTTAGGTGTCGCTGAATAATCAAAGTGTTATGGATAAGCAATAGGCCTATGTTGTTACAATAGTTACGAAATTGCAATCAAGATCACAGGCAAACTTCAAAAGAGACAAAAAAAAATAGATTGTGCCTGGGCATGATGTCATTGCCCTACTCTGTAATTAAAATGGTAATTTGCGAATATGTTTTATAAAGCATTGGTAAGATTATAAATTGAAGGTTTAGAAGTTCAGGGGGTGAAAACATTGACTTTAAAATAAAAAAAAAAATAAAGTGATATGCCTGAGTGAAAACTGACTAATTCTTTAGCTAAGATAATTAAGGTATAAGAACTTGGCAAAAGAGACAGAAATGTATGAGGCATATATTTTCATAAACTGTTTCAGCAAAAAATTAACAGTTATATCGAGAATTATTAAGATGCTCTTCTTAATAACACACTCTTTACACATCTCTCCTCGAGCCGAGGTAGTTTGTCTTTCCTAAAACAAAATACACACGACGAACTGTTTACGCTTTGTCATTCAGTAGATGACCATTTGCCATGACAGATCCGTTCGTCATTACATCTGCCATTTTACCTGCAGCCGGGTGCCTCTCAAGAGCTGCTGTTTTTGGAGGATTACTCAAAAATGCGTGAATGGATCAAAATACCGCTTTGGGGTTCTTTTACAATGAGGAATGAACATTATAATACACTCAAAAGCTCAAAAAGTGGATTTTTCTTGGTATAGTTCCTTTAAGTGTTTCCCTATTGTTTTAATTTTCCCGCCCTCCCCATTTTTTTGAAAAAAACGATTTCCCTACTTCCTTTCTGCTGGCCATAAATATTGTCGCCTTCTGAATCAAGAATATTTTCTACTCTGTTACCACACTAAGCAAAGCAGAAGTATCCTTCCGATATCAACCAACTCTGAACTCAAAAGTTCTATCACATAAAGGGTTTTTACCTTCTTAATCTTGATTAATGAGTGGCTTGATGGTGCAGTGGGCTGGGTGTAGGGCTGCCATGCAGCAAACCTGGGTTTGCTTCCCATGGCATGCATTAAGCTTAATCCAGTGTGGGTCCCTAGGCAATACTCTTGACGCTTCTGGCTAACAGGTTCCCCCTGTGCTTTGAACATACAGGGCTGTGCCAGGAAATACATCCAGCGTAAAAGCTCTGCCAAACCATCACTGCAAAGCAGTGAAGGCTGGTTCGCTGTGGTGACCCCTGATAGGATTAGCCGAATGGTGACTATGATCATAACTAATGAAGTGACTTTATTAATACCACTGTGCACATATTTACGCACAAATCTACAGTAACCAAGCAGATGCAACTGGTAGATGAGTATATGAGTATTTGTGCTTGTTCCCGCGGAATTGAGAGTCAGAAATGTTCTTAATCAGGATGAGCTGCCATTTTCTAACCATTTTTGAAGACATATACATTTTATATAGATCATCCTCAGAATTTTTCTTTTTGATAATACAAATGACTGAGTTTGTGTAAGAGAAAAAAAATAGGTGAAATAATTGAATGCAAACAAGGCTTGAAAGCTTCCACATGCTCTATAGTACAGGTAAATTAGATGTTTGAATGTTGCTTAAAAGAAAAATCAGTGTGTTGGGTGAGTATGCTTGTGTTGAACTTTTTCTGTAGAATGTCTGACACTGGTCAAATCTTAATTATCATTGCTTTACAGTCACTTTCAGCACAAAACCTGCAAGATTCAGGGGTTAAAGAAGGCAAAAGTTACATTTGGAACCCTATTCCAGCTGTTTTTTATTCATTTGATCAATCTACAAATAATATAGGTTCCACGGAATAAGAGCAGGCTGGTGACTGATGTGCAAGTCATGAGCAGCCTTTATTTGATAAAGTCAGCATAAAACATAATGGGTGATCACCAAAAACAAGGTTCTTATGAGATCAAATGGATTATGTATGTTTTCACTTGTCTAATTGTGCAAACGAATTAGACATGCCCAAGCACACAAGCTTTCCCATTGCAAACACGCAACTGATGCCGGGCCCAGTGTCTCTCTCTTTTTTTCCTTGACCACAGTTTTTCTTTGCTTGTGTGCTTTCTGAAGGAAACCTTTGTCGTAGAACTATAAACAGTTGCCTTTTGTTTGAAATATTAAGAGTTTTAAAGGGGAACAGAGTGTTCTGTACGCAATAGAAAAAAATGACAATGTTTGTGTTGAGATGATTTACTGTCAACATTATCAGTAGAGCTTTTCAGTTTACCATCATGTGATTCCTACGTGATAGATGAAAGATGCAGGCTTTGTGCTACTCTGTTACAAGGAGGGTTTTTTGAAAAGTTATTTTAATACATTAGGACATCTATTTGAATATTTGTGGAAAGATTTCACCAGAAAAGCAGTAGAAAGGTGTTCACCAGGAGATTAGGAAACCCTACATTTTTATTGTTTGTATTTAAAGCAAATTGATTCCTAGATTATTAAAATCCTTGAAAATGTCACTGTATAAATCAAAAGTCAAACAGAGCTTGATTGCTTGAAAAGGAGTGGAAAGAAATTATTTTATATAATCCCACCCCTACAGTTTTTTCATTTTATAGTTTTGCATAGTTTTCATAATCTGGCTCTGATCAGCTCAAGTTCAGATTTTTTTATTTAATAAAACTGAGTGCATATTTATTGATTTAATCTCAGAAAACATTCTTTCATGATTTCAGTAAATGGTAACATGAATCACACATGTAACAGATGTATAATTCTTATTGATTATCATCAAAATACAATTTAATATTTATCCAGAAATGATGCCTTCACATTGCAAATCAAGTTTTCATGTAACAAGAGTGCTTATTGATTATACTCCAATATACTTTATTACATTTTTTTAGTAAACACTAATGATTAACCCTTTATGTAACCAATATGTAATAATCATTGATTATCATTAGAACACATGATTGCATTAATCCAGTAATCATTGCTACATATTTCAGATCAAGTATTGATTGAAATTAAAACATTTCAGTTATCATTATTGCACATTACACAGTATTATAGCCATTGGTTGTAATTAAAAGAACTTTGATTATTTCACCACATTCAAGTTCACACATCCACGTATTTGGAATTATTCAAACTCTAGCTGATCCTTTACTCCTTTTGTCTTCTGTGAAATTAGTTTCTTTATACGTTTTCTTGAGTTTTGGATGTTTGAACATTGAGTTCACTACTTAACTCGTTGGATTAAAATAGGAGTAATGTTTCAAATAGAATGAAATGAACTTCTTGGAACATGGACAGTACTATAACTAGCTTTGTCATTTTCCTAATGGGAAGCCATATATGGTGCACAGTGTTCCTTTGATTTACATTCCATAAAATAACCTGCAATAGGAGAAATCCACAAATTATGAGCATAGATGTAAAACCCCATACTACACACTTAAACATGAACATTTCACACTTTTCTGTCTTGTCTCTCAAAGTTCAAATCTTCATAAAAAAAAAAAAAGAAGTCCAGTATTATAGCATGAATACTAAGATTTGATCGAAATCAAAGATGTATGCAGTTTCTGTACAAGAGACGAGGAATAAAAATGTATTAAAAAAATATGCAAGACAGTGAGGCCCAGAAAGGTGAATTGCATATAGCAAGCGCTGTATTACACCTTTGGGTTTGTCTTAATGAGTCATGTTTGTATGGTCATACTCCGACAGTGTGCTGTTAAAGTCTCATTGGCTCATTGTTTGTTGTTCATTGAGGAGTAGTGGTGGTAGGGACAGCCACACTCAAGTACCATTTGGTGGGTTAACCCCTCCCAATCCAATCAATTAATGCTGAATGTCAAGCAAGAGTATGTGGATTTGAACCAACAACCTAGCAATCTCAGGGTAGGACACTGTCCTGCTAGTCTGAGCAGGTTTGTTTTGTCACTCTGACCCCTGGTCTCTAGTAACTATCTGTTTGGCATATTACTACAGTATGACATCCCCTGAGAATTGACTTAAAGCTATTCTGTGGTTGTTGGCTTTTAATGCTGTCTTTTGCCTTTGAAATATGAAGGAAAAGACAATATACGCCCCTCTTCACATTTCACGTTTTAATAGTCATATAAGTATTTCATCTCATTTCCCAAAAGAAAAATCTCTTTTTCCATTTGAGCTATTATATTACCTGAATAATCATATTCCATTTGATTCGAATGACTCGTCTTTGAAGTTATAAGCACATCTCTGTCTTAATGTCAATATTTATAGGATATTAGTTTCTGCAGTTTTCTGCCCTTACAGTATGAGACTAAAAGAGCAAATTTGTCACACCCAAGTTTGCGTCAATTGATGGGTTTTAAATTGTATTAGCGTCATCATTTGTGTTGATTCGAAAAGGCCATTTATCAAAACTATTCATTTACTTATTTATATCCTTTTATTTTACATTTTACATTTACTTTTACTTTTTTTTACTTTTAGTTTACTTTACATTTATTTACTTTCAACCTCTGTCTAACATTAACAGTTTTGAATGATGCTCTGTCTATCTGCTCTGAGACAAGTCTCTTTCCAATCTCTTCTTAATGAGTATTTTAACCCGGCTTAGGTGAGTACAAGCAGCTGGAGATTTCCAAACAGGAAAAAATACAATTGTTTTAATTTGTTTTGCAGCTTCAACTAAAGCGTAATTGCAATTTCAAATTCAATTTTATTGCAGCTCTTGTTGCAAACCAGTATAAACCAGTATAACCAGTATAAAAACAAACTGTATTTATCCCAAACACCATATGTTCACCACACAATGATGATATGCTAAGACTTATCTCTAACTGATCTCCCTCAAAGATCAAAAGTTGATTTAAGTTAGACCACGTCCTAACTGTACCAGTGGTAATCAAACATTTGAAATATTAATTATGCATTGCACTGCATGCAGAGGCAAAAACAATGCAGTGCTATGCCATTATCCCTTTCAGTCACCCGCCTCCCCAAGCTCAGCCTCACTGGCGCAGAAGCCCTTTCATGTACTTTCATCCTGTTAATGATTGTTTGCTATGCAGCTCCAGAAGAAGGCCAGCATAAAAACAGCAGTTGAATGTTGTGAGCTGACTGATAGGATGTTTTAGAAAGGAAACTTGATACTGACTACAATTTTTCAGCTGCCCCATTTTGACTCAAATGTTCTTATTAGTCAATTTTGATGCATTTCTCACTTTAATAATTCAATCTAAAAAAAACCATTGAAATAAAATGAGTGGTAGAGATATAATAGTGCATCCCTCACTGTGCTCTCAATCCCATTCATCTCCATTTATTGTTAATGAATTTTAAATGGTCTTGCCTTATCTCATCCAAGCTGTCCTGGATTGTTGGGAAGCACTCTCCCATCCGGGCTCTCTCTCTGTGGAGAGATGCTTCAGGACAGAATTGAAATCAACATCGCAGGCAACACTGGACTCCCAGAAAAATGGATACTGGCTCGAAAGAGCTATTAGGGACCGGCGTCTATTACAACCAACAGCTGTTAGACCCGGCTTTTATTGGAGACCAGCGTCTATTAGAGACCGGTCATTATTGGAAGATATGGTTATAGGTTTGGTGGTTCTGAGGACAAACCAAAAGAGAGCAGACCCAGGAGCAAATGACAGAGTAGTTTATTAGAAACTGCAGGTGACAAGCAGGATCAGGTGAGTAAGTGTAGTTTCGACCTCCAGCCACCAGGAGGTGCAGGACTACTCATTGAGATGAAGTGGTGGTTTGGAGGAAGGGAGTGGAAATCTCCCTTCAGGATTTAGCTGTAGGCACAGCAGAGAAAGGAGGCGGGGACTCTCCAGAAAGCATGTGTGGGTAATTGTTCATGTGGATGTTACTGTCCGTTCTCCAGAAGGCAGGTCCAAGGCTGAAAGAGGGTCAGCAAAACAGAAATCTAATCCACCAGTAATGGGGTGAGATACTCATAGAGGCACAAGGGGAACAGGCTGAATGAGAAGGAGGTCAGGTTGGGTAAAACGAGCAGGCCTTACAGATAGCAGGTTTTCTCAGGAGCAGGTAGTTGTAGCTGTTGGTTTGAGACGTTCCGGCAAAGCTGTGTTGCAAGAGCAGGTTTAAATAGGCACAGGTGACAGGTATCAGCACAAGATTACCATGAGTGGGGCGGAGCAGGGTAGACACATTTTTTAGCCAAAATAAAAAAGCCTGTGTCATTTTCTGGAACATAGTTGCTGCAGAATGACAATTTATTTGAAATTTGCTTCTAAGTTGTTGGAATGACCGTTGGCGTCGAGCACGTCTGCACTTATTTCCCATCACCTTTTGTTTACGCTCTCTCCCGCTAGCTTACAACCCCTCACAACCTTAAGCTGTACAGCTGTACAGTTTTGTGCCAGATGCCAGCTCAGACGGGGAAAACAAAGACGTACATGGACCTATTTTAAGTGGAGGTATCGGAATAGAACGGAGCAAAGAGCTTGTGGCCTGCCAATTGTGGTTTGTACAACTACAAGCATTTTCCATTTTTTATCTGCTCCTGATTCACCATGAGTTGAATCAAGAAATATTCGGAAAGACAGCACAATCTTATCTTTCTTTTTTATTTGTCCTTTATCATGAGAAAAATTAACAAGAGCATGTTACTTGAATGACCACAATGTGGGGTAGAGGCACTGGACGACAGCTACATCTATACGTCTTAGGTTCATGCAACTTACATTAGCCAAACAAATATTTCACGATACACTTACCACACGCACGGCGGTCGTACATTTAATTTTCAATTACACCCCTTGAGGTGGCCGTACAAGCCTCAAAGGACACAGTTGTGCTCCCTTTGAGATGCTGCCACTACTACCTATGATCTCCACGACACCGGACAACCCAAAAACCTGCAGCACCCCCATGAGTCAACCCCCAAATAAGTGAATGTGACGAAGGTTTTACACTTTTTAATAACGTTGTTTTGGTGACTACCACCCTCAAATGAGAAGCTGTTGTTACTGTAGACATTTAAGACTACATTTATAACTTTGGAACTCAGAATGAGGTTCTGATTTATTGATGTTATGGTTTGAAAAAATGTGAATTCCGATCATATGGTTGATGATTTGATCGCTATCAACTGTTGTCTCCCGATCGATATCAGATATTTAATTTATTATTATTTGACCAGCGACCATTTCAAGCTTATTATTCCGGACAAATAATCCACTAGAAATATGCATGTTATGAACAAATAACGATATTTTCATGCCTTAAACCGCAGCAGATTACTGCAGAAGTTCAAATAGGGGACTAACAAAAACAGTTCAGTCAAGCTAGAGACATGTTCACAGATTCAGACTTCCAGGATCAATAATTTTTTTAAAAATGTTTTAAACTTACAACAAGTATCTCTGTTGGAATATCTTGATGCAAACAACAACATACAAATGAATTTCAACAGGAAAATCGTTTTTTTTGGTTTCTTTTTAATGTTGAGCTCTGTGTGCTGCCGACAGAGACAGCTGCACAGCAGCTGCTAATTGTGCCAAGTGCTATCTCTGTGATTTAACCCCTTAAGACACAAGCTCTTCTTTGATATGCCTTTTTATTTCTCTGACAGAGCCCCGGTTAAGTAAATTAACTACTGTGGTAATAAAATCCAAATATGTTTTAAGAGTCTTAAAGTTTTAAGATTAAAGCTAGATTAAAAAACTATCCCATAATCCTAAAAATAAAGATAACAAATGGTTCTAATGATATCAGCCAGTAGTGAATACTCATCATCATATCCATGCTACAATAGAGTCATCATTATTTTTTAGGAATGTTAAATGAAGATATGAATCACATTTGGTTAAAAATGTTCAATAGTTCTGAAGGTATCAACGTTCAATTTAGCTATTTACTAGATAATAGTTAATTTTTTTTCCTAGGTAAAGTTGTAGTATTTTTACGTGATTGTCCAAGTTCCTTCATAGTAGTGAACTTAAGTGTTTTACAAAAGCATTGGATCGGGACTCTGTATTGACAGATACTTAAAATCAAATTACTCTAAATTGAATCAGGCCCAAAAAAACCTGATCGGGACCTCCATACACTTTACTACAGTTTTCTCCGCTTCAGAATCCACTGGAATTAAGTAAATTGTGTAAACAGTTGAAGAGTTGCAGTAGCTACAGAGTTAGCTGAAGCTCTGGTGTTTAAGGGTTGAACAGAAAACTAAGCAGATATGTCAAAGCCAAGATAACAGCAATTCATTTTTCTTTTTTGGTTTTAGTTTATGTGTGATATTAATTTAAGTTTAAATATTAGATATGTCCTGATAGTCTTACAAAGTATAATCATAGACATTTTGTCGATAAAAAAAGTTGTCTTTGTATGCAGTTTTTTCAATGGCCGAGTTTGAGCACACTAGTGGATAACATACATTTAAACAATGATAGCAAATCCTGATGGTTTGCTTCAATGTTTCTCCTTTTATGTTTTAAATAACTTGGTGAGGGCTTGGATGTCGCCATCTGTGGATTCTCCTTTATTTGAAATTGCATTTTGCTGCCGACATTTCTATTAAATTTGTATTTAGCTGACCAGGGACAGCTGCTTAAAAATGTTGGGTAAAGAGCTATCATGCAACTGATACACCTCCTTGGGAATTTGGTTCCTACGGGGGGATTCAGTTCGGCCTTGTTTTCACAGATGTTTTGTTTTTCATTCTTTGTCTTAAACATAAGTACCTAATTGTTGTGGATGTTAAAACAGTTTTAATGGTAGTTCACAGATGAGAAATAAAGGACCTTACTGCTGAAAATAGCCTGTTTCTCTTCACCGTCGACTCCCACAAAAAAAGAATGGAGACATGAAAACGGATGACGGTGAAGAGAAACAGGCTATTTTCAGCAGTAAGGTCCTTTATTTCTCATCTGTGAACTACCATTAAAACTGTTATCCGTTTTCATGTCTCCATTCTTTTTTTGTGGGAGTCAAGCTCAATGAGATTTCTAATGTTTGTTGACTGCTTTCCCACCATTCTCCTTTCTTCTTCATCTTCATTCAACTACCTTTGGGGCCATCTCATTATGAACCACTCTGAAACATTCTTCTACCTCTCTACCCCCCCTCCTTTTGTATCACTTAAGGGCTTCCTGCATCTACCGCTCCCATTCACGGCTTCATTTGAGCCTTATCTTCTCGCTCACTCACACTTGTGCACGTGCATGTGTGTGCGTATGTTGATGTATACTGGTATTCCTCTCTTCCCAATACCTTTGACTTTGTCAAGCATTCAACAACTGCTGCAATTTGCTCCGGCTGGCCCTGGATTTGTTACTTGTTCCTGAGTGATAGCTTTTCCCTGACTGATTTTAAGAGGAAACACTGGTTTCATTTGTCAAACAGTTTTTATGCACAAACACCAAAAGAACGCAATGACCTAAACTCAGCAGTGTGCACGGTTTCAATAAAGTTTAGACAGCACTAAATAAATTAGACAGCACTAATTAAGTAAAAACGTACTTGTAACATTCAAGTAAGTTTACTTAGTACTTTAAAAAGCAAGTACTAACTAGTTATTAAACGTTATTGATCCCAGAAGTCAGAATATATTAATATCTCTATGCTATTATAACAATATACCGTTACCAAGCTCTTTTGTTAGTGTCCCGCTAAAACCAGTGTCGTATTCTGTTGTGCTTTACGTCAGTAAAATGCAGTGAACCGTTCATGATATGCAAGTAGAGTATTTATCTGTTAAAAAAAAAGAAGAAAAAAAAAAAGCTTGGAATCTATCACGCTGATTATTATAAGAATAAATTGAATATCCAATCACTAATTTGGGTACAACCTCTAATTTCAATCGAGTCATCAACCACGTGTTGCAGTTGACTACTTCTCAATTTCCGATTATGTGATCGTATCTGTACATCCCTAGTTAAGTCAAAATTATTCCTTAGATCCTCAATATTCTGGACGTAATGTGTTCAGAAAGTATTCCAGCACCACCAGCTGCTGCAGCAGCAGTTAGACTGCTGAGCCCAGAGCTCCAATTATCCAAGATGATGACTCTGGATGCCAAATTCACAGCAAAGACAGACATTCAAACAATTAACAGTTTGATAAAAGCAGTTGACATCAAGACGCAAGCTAGTGTATGTATTATCATCACATTTCATCATGTCTCTCAGGTCTGAGGAGATTGGGACTTTCAACACTGACAGGCTAGCCTCTAATTAAACAGGACATGCAGCTTTGGACAAGCCCCATTCCATTTTAATAAGTGCTTTTTTGCACTGAGAATCTGCTAAGCTTGTTTAAAAAACTTAAAAAGCTTAAAAAACTTGCTTTTAAGCATGTTAGTTTGGAACAACAGTGGAGACAAAGGAAAACTTTATTTCTCCATCAGTTTACACAGCAAAATCACAAGGTCCTTTACAAATGTAAAATAAAACATAAATTAATAAAACATAAATTGTTTAAATGTATTAAAAACAATCTCATAACATTCCTTTAACCCCATAATAAAGTTAATCAAACAGGGCTCAATTTAACATCCTTATATTAATCTGATTTTTATCAGTGTTTGTCAACAAGTGTTGTTTTTCTTTTGTCTTTTTTTTTTTTTTAAAGTTTTATACTAGTCCATCGCTGTGAGTATTACATGTGCCTTGAAGCTTTTTCCTGAAATTAAAATCTTCCTAAACTCCGACTGTGCAAAAGTAACAAAACACAAAATAAAGCTTCCTGCTTAAACAAATTTAAAGAAAAACAGCTTGTAGTAAGATTTAATTTGATTTAATTATAAATCAGACAAAATATTATTCATTATTCAGATGTTTTCCACATCCTAAAAATAATTAAAATGCGTCTCAAGCGGGTCTCCTTCTGTACCATTGGTATTTTTCTGTTTATTTTACTCGCATGTGAGAAGTGAAGAACTTAAAAATAGGATCAAATTACTGAATTCTTATCCAGTTTTGCTTGTCAAAAATATGTGTTTATATACTTGGGTTTTAATAAATGTAAAGGAGTCCACCTACTTTCTTCTTTCTCTTTGTAGTCTGTCATAGTTGTTTCATCAGAAGCTGAACTGTAGGACTGTGGATTGTTACTTAGGTGACAATATGATTTGGTTCACAATTTAAGATCTACGATTCACAGATCAAACCACTATACCCACTATCTCTTTAAACTTTAGGTAGAATCAAACAGAAATGATTTTGCCTTCAATTAAAGACAAATGCAACAATGAGGTCAACTCAGAGTAGTGGGCTTATTACTAAAGCAGAACTGGTCGCTATTCATTGTAATGGTCCATCTTATGAACATAATTCTAATATTTAAGTGTCTGTTTTTTGTTTCTTTGTTTTTTTTTTTTTTTTTAACTTATACTTACTTACACTTATACTTTTTAAAATTAATTTTGAAAACTGTACTGACCGAAAGAACGAGGTCCCGGATACAAGCGGCCAAAATGAGCTTCCTCCGTAGGGTGGCTGGGTGCTCCCTTAGAGATAGGGTGAGAAGCTCGGTCACACAGAGAGAGCTCGGAGTAGAGCCGCTGCTCCTCCACATCGAGAGGAGCCAGTTGAGGTGGCTCGGGCATCTGGTTCGGATGCCTCCTGGACGCCTCCCTGGGGAAGTGTTCCGGGCATGTCCCACTGGACGGAGGCCCCAGGGAAGACCCAGGACACCTGGAGAGACTGTGTCTCTCAGATGGCCAGGGAACACCTTGGGATCCCCCCAGAGGAGCTGGAGGAAGTGGCCGGGGAGAGGGAAGTTTGTGCATCTTTGCTCAGACTGCTGCCCTTGCGACCCGGTCCCGGATGAGCAGAAGATGATGGATGGATGGATGGATGGATGGTCCATTATAACATAATGCATTCTGCCAATTTTTCCTTGATTTTGGTAAAGGATAGCAGCAACTGGCTAGCCCAAAGAAAACAGCTTCATTTATGTAGAAACCATAGTAAAACTATAGTTTCATAGTTGTAGATAAATACTTTTATTTGTTATCACTGGTACCAAAAAATCTAAAAAGTGCTCTTGAATGTTGAATTTCTGAGCTCAGAAGAGTTGGGTTTCAAATAGGGCGAGTGTAGCCATAAAATTCTCCTCACAGAGCAGCTGCAGAGCAGGTTGGTCGGTTAGTGCTGAGACAGAGATGGGGTGGAGTTCGCTGAAAAGAAGCAACATCCTTAAGTTAATTGCAGTCATTGCTTCCCAGTGTGTGCTGTGTTGCTCAGTTTGTTTGTGTGTGTTTGTGTCTGCATGTGGTATCAACTTTGCCAGGAAGCTCAGGACTGCAAGTGCTGATTTGTCTGTGGTCTTCCACTGAGCTGTGTTGTTGTGTAAACGCTTCCTGTACTGGTATTTTTTTATTTTGGGGGGGGGCTCAGCCAAAGATGGGGAAAAATACCAAACGTGCCATTTTTGGGTAAAGACACTAATGCTACATGCCTGAAAATTCTTAAAGTGGAACCAACCCCTCAAATCCAGAGAGACCAGGACGGATTTTGTGAACTGAGATCTGGGGGGAGAAAATGAGCCTCAAACTACATTGTTCACAATCCACCTGGGAAAATCAGTAAAGTTAGCAGTTCAAAAAATGTTTGCTAGTGTAGAAAAATCATTGGTTATTGTCTGAGTAAAGTGGTTTTGTCTGCCTGTGGGTTTTTTTTGCAGCTCTGTGTGCAATCCATGGATTTCAGTCATTAAACTTTAACCCTAATGACAAATCGACACTGCCCATAATCTGTTGACTACTACTTGTACCAGACTCGCATGTTGTTCTTTTGTTTTAGTGATCAGATTATTTTATTTTATTATGACGTCTTTGTTCTTTCCTTTTGCTTTGTCATCCTGTTGGATTGCTAAGTCTTTCTGCAGGCAGTGTTCATGAGTGAGTCAGCAAATGAGTCTTGGGAAGACTGGTTGTGCATTAGCAGTACAAAGCTGAGTTCAATAGGGAGATGAATGACTCTGAGAACATTTTTAACTATGCCAGTAAATGGAAGCTAATTAAAACAGCCTCTAAAATGAAACATCTCTAACTAGGGAGCTATTTTTCAGACTTTGTTGATTTATCATCTTTCAAATGATAAATTCTGTTCAGTGATTAAACATCTGGACGCAGAACTACAAAGACTAGCCTGAAATATGGAGATTTCAAGCCTTTCTAATACAAGCCCCAGCACTCACTAATCGGTTAATTTACCCTCTTAACCTCTTTTGTCCTATGGGAGATTTAAAAAAAATGAATGTGGAAGATAGTTAATTAAAAGCCTGTTAACTGCATTGATGAGAGTGTGTACAGGTCCCACCTAGACTTAGAACCAGCTGCTGTTTGTGAAGCAAACCAGGAGAATGTGATCACCTGAGATCAGGAGAAAGAACGTCTGTGGGGTGACACTCACAGGCAAAAACACTGATTAAATCTGTGGAAACCAAATGGTGAAGCACTAACCTAATTCTGTTAGGAAAAACAATACCACAGTAGAGTGGTCCTAAAAAGCCAGGACTTCGTGGCAGATATTTGTGATTGTTGGGTCCTAAAATGCCTAATTTGCAGGACGTTTTGTGAAAAGTTGCTGTGTTTTTTATGCTTATTTTTTTAAAGCAACTGAAAAATTTAAATTATGAAATAAACTTCACATTATCACGCTCAAACTATTTTTATTGTGACGTGCATTAGGAAAATATTGCACTATCACCAAATACAACATTGTTGCGCTTTCATTTGACATAAATAGAACTGTGAAACCCAAAATTAACTTCTGGTCCTCCCTGCTCACATTAACTCAAATATCTGTGTATCCACTAAAACATACTTTAGAGAAAAATAACATTCTGCAGGGAAAAATTATGAACTTAAAAAAAAAAAAAAACAGCACGTCATGTCATCCACAAAATCTTTAACCATTTCAAAATCACCACTGGAGAGTCTGATTGTGGTAGAGGAAGACCAAGGCTTTGGGGAGCAGATCTGGTTTCTTCTGTCAGTAATGATGTTTCCTGTTCAGGAGAAGGTTCTCTCAGGTGTCTGTACAGGTTTGTTGTGGAAGTGGTTCTATATGGAATGATTTTCCTACAGACTGCACTTTTCCTTTGTATTATCAATAAAAGTGAAATGGTTCCAGATTTTGCTTTTTTTTTCCGGTGTCACTCAGTTTCTTAACGGTTTTGTGTTTATGTAGTTTCTTGTTGCACCTGGTATCTCTTTGTCTTGCCCTCATACTCGATTCATGTTTTCCTGCTGCTGCATGTAATGGACCCCTCCACTGCATCGTCATCCGGTTAAAGTAGCAGTAACGTTGCAGTGAAAATATAAAGTTGCAGGGTGTGCAACAATTTGAAGGGTTTTCTTGAATTTGCATTAATAGTTGCAATCGCAACATCCTGAATTCCGGGAGGGACTGAAAGAGCTGTTTTGAGTTTCTTCATAGCAAGCTCCTTATCAAAGACAATGCACTCAAATGAAGCAACGACTGGTTCATTTTTCATTCATTTTCGAAACCGTTTTATCCCTTTTGGGGTCACGGGGCTGCCGGAGCCTAACCGGGCCACTCATGGGCAAAGGCAGGGGACACTCCTGGACAGGTCGCCAGTCTGTCGCAGGGGCCACAATCCCACACCCATGCATACTCACATCCACACCTAGGGACAATTTAGAGTGACCAATTAACCTATGAAGCATGTTTTTGGACGGTGGGTGGGAGGAAGCCGGAGTACCCGGAGAAAACCCACGCATGCAACATGCGAACATGCAAACTCCACACAGAAAGGTCCACACAGAAAGGTCCCCATTGGTGACACTGTTTCAAGTCCCCCAGCCGGGACTTGAACCCGGGAACCTGTGAGGCAAGAGCGCTAACCACTGCTCCACTGTGCAGACCCACGGTGGCGACCGGTGCTAAACTGAAATATTCGTATACTTGTATACTTAATACAACTGAAGGCTGGTTTGTTCTCTTCTGCAGCATTTTCAACCATATAGTTTTGTAAAAAAACAAAAAAAGGGTGGTTTGAATGTTGAGAAGTAAGAATGTAAGTATGTCAGTTCATCCTTAAAAGCTTTAAAACGTTGCTTTCATGAGCATGATAGCTTGTGTGTGACCTCATCACATCTAGGTTGGCATAACTTCCTAGCAGGTTACTTCTGCAGATTCATTACTAAAGACAGTCTACCCCCAGCACATGACAAAACAATTTCAGGTGATCTTTATTTAAATCAATTGATTGAATCTTTTTTGTTTGTTTGCGTTGTTTTTCTTTTCTCTTTTTAAATTAAAAAAGCAAGATTCAGGTTTACAATCAATGGAGCATTCTTGAATCAAGGCAGCATGAAAGAGCAAAAAGAGGGATGGAACGATTGACAGATATCTCTGCAAACCTGATGCAAGCAAAGCGTTTGCTCAAAGCCTTAGCCACATGCACTTATACGGGGTTGACCCATATGGGTTCTACAAGTTTTTGGGTTGTCCGGGCCCATGGAGGGGCGTAGACAGGAGCAGCTGCTTCTAAAGGGGAGCACAGGTGTTTCTTGCAGTTTCCTTGAGGCTCGCACGGCCACCTCAAGAGTCATTGTTGAAAATGGAGCATATGATTGTTGTGCGTGAGGTAAATGTATCGTGAAGTATTTGAGGTTTGTGTAAGTTGCACACACTTATGGTGCCCTTTATGCTACACCTGTAAGCACCTGTCACATGAACAGCATTTGTGGCTCCTTGCATTGTCCACGGATTTGGGGAAGTTGTAAAATTAAAAAGCCTGTATGACATCCCTGCGTCTCACCTATTTCATCCTAACTTACCCTCATGTGTTGAAGAAGTGTAAGCTACAATCTGTCACACTATGCCGATAGGAAAGAATCTGCACAAATATTTTGGGTCTATGGGCTCACTGATTCATCTTCAACCTTTTCATTCTGAGTTGGCGTAGGGGAAGTGAAGAGCAAAGCACTGCTTGCTGTGCCTCCACATAAAAACACCTGCTGCAAGCTCCCTATAGGGAAACACAGCTATGCCTACCAAGGATCACTTTCAATGATCCCGTGCAGAATGATGGTGGTACTCACCTACTCACCTGATGAGTCAAGCAGGCTCCTGCTCCCAGCACACAAAACACCAAAAACAAAAAGCTGAACCTAGCTCAAAAAACCGGCGCGTCCCTCAATGCACAAAAAACAAAATAAGCGAGAAGTCATTCAAACGTGCGGCAACCCAAAACAGAAAAGCACAAAGCCCACATGAAGTAAAGCCACTGAGCACACAAAACAGTACACCAAGAAAATGTCATGGATATGCCTTAAATTCATTACAGCTTGCTCTAAACCATAACGACGAAGAAAGGAGACGTAGTCGACTTACCACTCACAAACTATTTCGTCGGTATAACAAATAATAAACAAAATAACATAAAACATGAGGGTGTGGTGTTGTTTGAGTGTCTGGGATCGCAAGTGTATGTTTTTGGATGGGGTTTAAAGCAAACTAACAGAACCAAACTGAAGAGTGCATGCATGGGAGAGATTAAGAACCCTGATGACATCGAGCAGTAGTGTAGCAAAGACCCAAACACAGTAGGAAGACCAGAGGGAGAGCGAACCCGTAGAGCTCTTATGGCGGTTCTTTTATTTTTGTCATCTGATTTCCAAATACCTGCTCCTGTGCAGGAGGAGGAGAAAAAGGGCAGGCATCAGGAATACACCTACACGGCTAGGTGTCATAACATGTGCCCCATACAGGTTTGCCCATTTTATGCCAGCAGACAACCCATATCTAACTCTAAGGGCAGTGAATATGAATTAAGTGTGCAAGGGCCATTCAGACATCAGCCCTGAATGTTTACAAAAATAGGCAAAGCCATGTTGAAATGTTGAGGGTGGCTGTGCTGACACATATGGAGAAGTTGCACTCTGTTTGTAGTCCTTGTGAGATGTTCAGACCAGCACATGGCAAAGGCACTTGCCTCTCAAACTAATGAACTCTGACAGTCTGTAGGATGGACACATCCTAGGATGACAGTCTGCCAGCAAGATGTGATTTTAATGACTAGGACAAGCGATATTGACAACAGCACAGCCAACAGTTCAGGATAACCGACAAAACTTTGACAGTCTGTGTTCAAGTTAAAGGAGAAAAAAACTAAGAGTCAGGAAACAACACAAACCCAATTTTTTACATTTCAAATATATTTATTTTTTTATTCTTTTTTTTTTTTAGTCAAAGCTTGTGATAGAGGTGTCCTGATCCCATCACAAAATTTCAGTCTTGATCGGAATCGAATGTTGCATCCCAACCAAGGATCTGACTTCTAACAAAATTTATCATGTTGATGGGGAGCGGGCAGAAGTCGAGCTTATTCAAGGCCACCCCTTTTACTTTACCTGCCAGTTTTACAAGACATTCTCTTAATTTATCATTATTAACATAAAAAAGACAAAAATAATGATAAATGAATTAACATTTTTGTAATCACAACCATTCTTAACATTCTTGCACACATCAATCACATACATTGCCATTCACCATACTGTGATTAACCATTTTTTGGTAAAGTTCTTTGAAGATATGAATATTTTAAAATTGTTTGTATTCATTACCCAGACTGTTCCATAATTTTAGCCCTGACACATACACACAAAAACTTTTTCTAATAGCTTTTATTAATGGTAATTTAAAAGTTCTGCCGCTCCTCAAACGTAAATAGCTTTTGTATTGTTGCTGAAACAGAACAGTTTCATTAAAAGTCATAAAAATGTAAGTTCTGTCAAATCAGCATGAAAAAAGGTCAAAATCTCCTCTTAGAGAGTTTTTAGTTTTCAGTTTTTACCAACTGTCATGTTGACAGAGGCAGGAATTGATTGAGATCTCAGCCCGACTCTTCCAAACATGAGTCTGAAATAGATGAACACAAGTACTACTTTCAAACACACCTGTATATACTCGCTAATGTGCTGACACTTTGGTCTCAGCGGAACTTGAAAAATATTTTCTCTTCATTTTTTGTTGTTTTCATTTAACGCATATAAGGCAGCTAATAAAAAAACAAGCCAAGACTCAGGAGACTACTGCAGTTATTTTTATCTCAAACAAGACGCTTCATCCGCGCATATATTTACCCAGCCGACTTCTTACAATGGAATCCTAAATATGAAACCAGGGTTTTGCCTTTTTTTCCTCCCTCATATTTTTCTTGTTGCATAGCAACACTGAAAAGAATCCCATTACTTATGTCCAATCAAAGGACTCTTACAAAACCTAAAATGAAGAAAGGATGGAATTTGAAAAATGGGTCGAGCGGTTTTGATTTGTTGACACTAAGTATGTTCTCCCATCACAGTTGCCATTGAACTCACCAGCTGGATTAAGAGAACCACTGCTCAGTTTATTTTTAGCTTTGCACAGATCAGAACAAAGTGGATGTTCTATTTTTATCAAATGCAAAACATGAAAAGAAAAAACCCATTATGTCCTGAAAAGTGTAAAATTCCAGAGTTCTTATTTAGAAGTTCATGTGGTTTAATGTAATCTCTGTTGTCTTTTCAGGTATAAAGCAGATTTTCTATGAGGAAAATTGAGTTAATGTTCCTACAGGGTTGAATGCATCCATAGATTTGCTGTTTCTGTAATGATGCTGCTCAGTAGACCTTGCTCAAATAAATTTTCACTTTAAAAATATCACAGAGGACCTTGCATTTTTGGGTCTGCATGTTTTCACACAAACTGTTCAACTTCAGATTTATGGAGCAATTTAAATACCCACAGAAAATGCCCTTTTCCCCTTTCCATAAAAATGTCCTTTAAAGACAGCTAAAAACAAAACATTAAAACTACTTGAAGCTGTATACTTTTGCTTCTTTGAGTTCTAGTGTTGAACCTATATGACATTGTTTGATCAGACTTTCTGAAAGTTTTCTCTTCTGTGTTGAAGTCTTACTCTAAAAAGGGGCCAGGATGTTCTCATCATTTTAAGACATTTCTTGACACTTATTTACAAAAAACGTCTTTCATTTCCACTCTCATGGACGCTTTCTTTCTTTGTTTTTCTTTTCCACTTCCGTTTTCTCTTCTCTTTTGTACAGGTTGTTTACCTTGTTTGTCTCTGTTTTCTGTCTCCGTCATGTCCAGGTTCCAGCAATTGGTACTTTCTGCTCCGCCAACTAGAACTCCATGGCGACCAGTTTGGAACTTTGAGCCATTGCTCTGTAAGTTAACTTCTGTCTTGTATTTGTTCATATGTATGCATGTAAAGGTCTTAATTTATTTTTATAGATTTTATCTTTTGATTTTATGAATAATTCAGATATGTCTCAGTTTAGTTTGTACACTGCTGTTTTTGCCTCTCCATAACTTACAATTTGGTTGCTTGCCCACTAGTGTAGGTTAACCTTTTTTTAACCCCGGAGCTTTAACTCTAGTGTTTGCATTCTTTCAACTGCCATAGCTCTTCAAATGTTTACACAAGTAGAGTGATACCAGTGAATTCTGAAGAGGAGCTGAAATGAAACCCTGCTTTGCTCTGCGTCAAAATCCAATGTCGCATAATCGCATAAACAGTCGAAGAGTTGCGTCAAAGAGCGTGTGTTATTTTAAGTGTTGTTGGTGACATCACCAATGGTAAAGAGTTAATTTCCATGGCTTCATTTAGTCTGGTTTGCGATTACACATGCTTCTCAGTGCATCAAACCAAAAACTAAATTGAACAGAACTGCCTGGAAAAATCTCGTGGCAAATCCTACAACTTCCCATTGATATGCATATAGAATTACACGTGTCTCCTCCATCTATTCAACCAATTGTTTTATACCTCCATCATGTGTGATAATGCCTTTGTTGGTTAAATATTTCAGTCTCTTTTTTTTTTTTTTTGGTCTAAAAAGGTTCCCATTCCGCAGTACAAAATAAAAGATCCTGGAACAGCCTTTCTGTGAACTCAAGTTGGTTCCAGAGGTGTCTCAAAGAAGGAAATGATTCTTTTTATGTTGTCCAAAAGACAATAACGTACCAGCACTCTAAAAACAACCTTATTGTATGACATAGATACTGGATTTAAAGACTTTCAAAACCAATGGACTATATAAGCTCACAGGCAAAATACTGTCCTCACCAGAAGTAAGCATATCAAATCACACATTTTTCAACCCCTTTTCTTAATGACATCCTGAAGGCTTGATTAGATGTGCATCAACTGAAACTGAATGGGGCTGCAGGAGGCAAAAGAAAAATAAGTACTTGTTCAGGCTAATGCGAAGCAAGTGTTCTTGAGAGAGGTTCTTGCTTTTAAAGTTTTTTACCAACAGGGATCTTCATCATTTCATGATGGCTGCTTCACTCTATGATCCATTTATTTCTGATTTTGTTAATTTTTAACTCTCTGCTGAAGAACAGGACTGGTTTATATTCTAAAACATTCTAAAAGAAAAACTACTCCAAATCTACCCATAGTAATTTTATTCCTAAAAAAAACTAGCTAGGTCTAATACCAGCAGTTCATGTCTCTTTGACAGTGAAGTATTTGCTGTAAATTCTATGTGATTCTTTCTTTATACAGTATAAACGTGTGAACTCACACCCCCAACCTAGGCTTACTGGTGCAACAGATAATGTTAGCAATATTTGAGCTATGCAGCTGTACAGTTTTGAGCCAGATGCCAGCTCAGAGGAAGAAAACAAAAATGCACATGGATCTTCACCCATCCTATTATCAAATATATTAGAAAAATTTAAGGTTAGCATACATCATAACAAGCCACAATGGCGGCACCCACTAAAAATAAAAGCTACCTTCAAATGTACTCCTCTCCAAAATAAAAGCGCACTTATGTGCACCTAAAAACCCTTAAGTCAAGACTTCAAATACAATATATGTGTGAGATAAGTGGCATGATTGTGTCCTTGTAAACTTAAGTTCTGGTCTGATACAAAAACAGTCATTTTCTGACCTTGAATTGCAGACAAACATCTACAAAATCACTTGGTTTTCACTGCTGTGGATTGAATGGATAAAATGCTTTAAAAAGTTTCTTCTTTGCTCTGTCTTTTGACAGCATAACACAGTCAGATACACAAAATCACTTGCACTTTGCTGTGAATCTCACACAGTGATTAACTGGATGTTGATTCTTGGGGAATCTAAATAATTAATTTTGGTCTCTTGATAGACTCCCTCCCTTTCCTCCATCTCACTCAGCATAACGGACAAAGTCTGTGCTGATGTCATCTGTTGTGAACCCATCTGAAGCTATGTTTCTTGTTTTGGTTCCTGGTTGTGGCAGAAATGACCAAACTCAAGTCTTTAGGGGGAAAAAAATCACAAACAGGAAAGAGAAAATAGCTCTGATAGTTGGAAGGATACGCCCAGGAGAGCTAAGGGTTGCAAAAGGGGTACATTTTATTTGTAGGAAAAATTTTAATTGCATTATTTGTTCGAAAAGTTGAATAAAGAATTTCTTACAATTCCTGCAAAGTAATACAATAAGTGTTAGTGGCTATAAGTCTCATTCTTTTGTTATCTTAGTATTCTGTCAACTAATTTTGAACTTTACACTTCAGAAAAAGAAAAAGAAATATAGCACTATGACATAAATATTAGCTTTTTACAACAAAACATCAAACATAAGAATCAGGAGGTTCCCTCATGCTGATCAAAATGCAAGAAAAAGAAAAGATATAAAAGCAGGATAGAAAACAGTTTTACACATTTTTATTTGCTCAATTACTAAAAAGGTAATCTTCAAAATGCTAGATCTGTTTTTCCAGCACATCATAAATTATAGACAGAATGAGGCAAGAAACTGCTAAGAAATAAAAAATAACAATAAAACATTTTAATTTATTTGAAGGAAATGTATGTTTTAAATGATAGCTTGCTATTTGCATCTAAAAGCACGCTTTACATAGCAAGTTGACATAAAGGTCTGCAAACTCTCCCATAGAAATGGTAAATGGCGAATACTTGTATAGCGCTTTTCCATCTCCTTAGAAGGATCAACGTGCTTTGCAGTCACATTACCATTCACCCACGAACACACACATTCACATACTGATGGCAGCTCTGCTGCCAAACACTGGCACCAACTTATTACCACCAGAGGCAAGGTGGGGTTCAGTGCCTTGCCAAAGGACACTGCGGCACATCGGTGGGCAAGGCGGGAACTGAACCTGCAATCTTCTGATCAGAGGTAGACAGCCCCTCTGTTCCACAGCCTTCCCAATTTACCCTAAAAAAGCTGGGGGGGTTTTCTAGGGGGGGTCATGTTTGAGATTATTGAGACTGAATATATGGGAGGCTATGAGCGACGGCAGCCGCCTCCAGACCAAAAAGCTGCTGCAAAAGCTTGTCCCACTTTCTTCAAAGAACAAAAGTCTGTTTCTGCTGCGGCTCGCCGCTGTAGGAGAAAATAGAAAGAGTGGAACAGAGTTGATAACACTTCCCAATTACTGCCAATAAAAAGAGACTGAGCTTCTGTTGGTGTGCGGGGGGGATTCGTCTCCCCTTCGCACTGTGAGATTGGAGATTGTGAAGCTGATGGGGCGACAGGCTTATTTCACTAATGATTTAATGCCCGCTAACTGGCTGTTCTGAGCTAAAGTTCTAGCTTCGGTTTGAAAGCCATTCACAGCAGCCTTTTCAGTGTGAAATCGGGACATTTATTCCCAAACGGGGCAGGCTTTGGTGGACACATTTCAAAAAGACAAAGCCTCAATGAATGAAAGTGTTCTTTCTATGCAGTTTCATCATGGATAAATCATTTCTAAAGATTGTCAGACAAAGAGTAACTGAAAGACCCACTTTCATGAAAATTGTGTTTTTAACATGTTCTTGTGGCATTTTTCTGATGATCTAGGACATATAAAAAGAAAATTAACCTTAAATCGCTTTTCTGAGTATTTCTTTATTCAAATAGTTTTTAGTCAGGAGCAAACAAAAAAATGCAGTTTTAAAAAAGATGGTATTTGTGACAGAAAAAACGCTGGGCAGGCCAGAAGTTCCCTCCATTGCATTCAGATGAATCCACTTGTAGACAAATAGATCCATTTACATCTTTTGTTTTCCTCTGCTAAGCTAGCATTTGACTTAGAAATGTACTGCTGGACATTGCTAGCCGTTTTTGTTGCACTTGTAATGTTAAGTTCGGGGTGTGAGGGGCTGTAAACTATTGGGAGAGCATGTCAATAAAGAGCTCTTAAGCTTCGTTTCCAGTGACCAATCTGGTACAGTCCAGTTAACTCTGGAGAGCATTTCCACTCAGTTAAGCCTCACTTCCACTGAGCAGTTTGTTTTCACTGCACATGTTTGAGTCATTGTATTGCGACGACTAGAAAAGCAACAACAAGGTTGTCCTTGTGGTACAAAGACAACAATCTCCACCTGAATATGGAGAAAACCAAGGTGCTGCTGTGGACTTTAGGAGAGCTCACACCTAGCACGCTCCACTTCACTACTGACCACAACCGTGCTGTTGTGGAAAGGGTGAGCTGCACCAAGTTTCTAGGTGTGCACATCTCAGAAGACCTGTCATGGAATCACAACTCTACATCACTGGCCAAAAAAGCTCAACAACGCCTGTACTTCCTCAGCAAACTGAAGAAGGCAAGAGCTCCTCCCCCCTTCATGCAGATCTTCTACAGTGGAGCTATCAAAAGCATTCTAACCAGCTGCATCTCCATCTGGTATGGACACAAATTGGCCGTGCGAATCACGTTTGGTATGAATGCACCTTAAGAGGTACAGTTTGGTAATGTTTTATGGATTTGGATGGTATCGTAGTGTACCAAACTGCTCAGTGGAAACAAGGTTTTGGTTATGGATGACAGGAATGGGGGGCAGTGTTGCTCCAAACCAATGGTCCCACCACAACTCAAAGGTGAATTTCTAATGTATTGCTGCTGAAATTATGTCCTAGGACAGTTTTTAAATTTTGGTTATAAACAGTATAATCATAACTAAAAGACCACTGAGAACGCTTTTAAAATGAATGAAACCATGATCGGAGTGGGACTGATTGTAAACTTATTAATCAGTATTCATTAATAATTCAATAGTTTGGCACTGATGCCTTGGCCCTGGTTAATGCATCAAATCCAAAAGGTTACTCTTGAAAAAATTGGTGTGGAATATAGGTTGATAGAAAATGAGGTCAATGGAAAGTCTCAGTGACAGTGGAGAAAGCCACTGCTTCTTGCAGTACTGTCAAAATAAATCCTAACATGGTTTTACCCAATGGATTTAGAAAACAAATCTTACACTGTTTATACCAACAACAAACAAATTCAAATTTTGAAAATCTGCTTTCCTGTCATCTCCTTTCTGGATTTGAAAAAATTACATTTTAAGCCCCTCCTGCAAAGCCTTCACTTTTCCAAACCAGAATGCATCAGTTGGACACAGTTTGTGTTCCAGTTGTGTGTTCTGAGACTGAGACCCACATCTTTAAATTGAACTCATTTTATGGGCACAGAGCTGTATGGGTGCAACAACATCCCTTAAACATACTTCCAGAGACATGTATAATCCAGTTAGTTCCAGTTTGTTTTTTTTATTTTTCCTTTTTATTTAAGGATAGCTGTTAGTGTGTTGCTCTCCCTGTGTGTTCCTTTTGCGTATTTTGTGCACTCCTACACATCTGGTCATGTCTGTTTGGCCACATTGCTGGTGTTTTTCTGGAAGCCGGCGGGTTTGTGTCTCCAGGGACCTGCGCTGGCTCTTTCCCAGGCCTGGCTGCAGCCACTCTCCCACAGCCTGCACAATCCCCCAAACTGTACAGGAATGCAGCCACTGCACCCTTTCCTTTTGCTCTGCCTACGTCTTTCTTTGGGATTTTGTCTTTGCCTCTCAAATCTGCTGCTTTATGATCCATTCAGTTGTGGTGCTTCAGTATTTTCAGCTTCACCTCAAGGAGAAGCAAATTAAATTATATGCAATTATGTTACATTAAAAAACAGTTAAACCCTCTCTGTTTTCATAATATATATTACAAAATGCGTATTTTGCCTTTAGACTACACTGGTCGCATTAACAGATTTAATCTGGAGTGTTTTCTCTCCATCTTTGTATGCTAGAGCAATGTTATGAGTGTTTATTATCTGCTACCCTGTTCAGTAAATGGAAACAAATTATTCATTGGAAACCAGACTGCAGCAATGTTTTCAGTTAATTTTTTACCATACATTTTATGAACTAATATTTTTATTTTAGGTCATTTGGGCATTTTGAACTGAAGACATTCAGCAATTATGTCCATTTTAGTGTTTACACACATTTTATCAAAAACATCAACACTTTTGAAACAGAATCTGTAAATTAAGTTTTAGAAAAACACACCACGAAACGTAAAATGGGGACAAAAGTGCTTCAATTTCAGGTCCAGAAGTTCATATTGAAATGTGCAGTTTCTTGCTACGTTGGCTCTCCTACTATTCAAGCGTGCTACAATAAAGCAGCAGAAGTCCTACATCCCACTTACTTAAGGCTTCTGCTTTCAGCGTCAATTATTTTTCCTTTATGTAAACTCTGTTTGTCTCTGACAAGATGTGCTGTGTGTTGAAAAACTGTACTCTCAACATCTCTTTTCTCTTAAGTACGATGATTGCCTTTATGTAGAGAGAGTACTGGATTTTTAATGTCTAACCAAAATCTGGAGTTTGAATGCCCTTAATTATAAATGTGTCAGCCTTTTTTAAAATGTTCCTTCTTAAACTATATAATATTAGTTTTGCCATAAGAAAACTCAGCTGATCCTTTAGTGTATCTTGGATTTACACATCTTTCATGTGATGAGAATTCTATGAAAGATGACTTCCAGTCCTCAGGCAGAAAGAATTTAAAAACCTCAGTGAGTCGTGGCTGCTGGTAGCAACAGAACTTTGACGAGGTCAACCATAGTGTTTCAATAGGAATGTCAC
The DNA here is from genome assembly GCA_036245035.1 of Adrianichthys oophorus. Classification (NCBI taxonomy): domain Eukaryota; kingdom Metazoa; phylum Chordata; class Actinopteri; order Beloniformes; family Adrianichthyidae; genus Adrianichthys; species Adrianichthys oophorus. The sequence continues at coordinate 20,378,776 of BSAI01000030.1, read as the reverse complement.
TTCATGGATCTTATTAACTTTTTAAAACCATAACTCTTCAATCGTTGACGCAATTAATTTTGTTCTTGTTCACCTTTAAGCATATTTTACGCCTGATGCCCTTCCTGATACAGCCCTGTATTTTATCCTAGCTCGGGACAGACACAGGGAGACCCAGACTTGGGTCCTCTTGTGGCTACATAGTTGGACAGTAGCAAGGGTCTTGCCTAAGGATCCACACTGGATTAGGCTCATGTAATTCCAACTGATTCTGAAGCAGAGAAAAGCAGCTTTGTGTCAAAAAGCAACACTTTACAATATTAAAGTTTTGCCCCAATTAACGTATTTCCAACCCATTCTGACGAGGAGAAAAGCTGCTTTGCACCAATAGACAACACTTGACAATGCTGAAGTGTTTTTGTAATTAACGCAATTCCAGCAGATTCTGAAGTTTAAAAAAAAGCAGCTTTGTGACGATATGCAAAACTTTACAGCTTCAGAATCTGTTGGTTACATAAGTTGCTTAAATGGTCGAAGAGTTACGGGAGTTCAAAGAGCACGTGTTGTTTGTTACAGCTTCAGTATTAAAGGGTTATTCTGGCAGGGGGATTTATAGCTGGTGGAGCTCGTACTGAAATAATTGACCTAATCACTTCAAAAACTTTTATTGCTGGAGGATCAAAATAAAAGCAGAAGTAAAAGTGAAATCTTAAGAAAATATCTGCTTGAGAAAAAAACTTCAAAACACTGTATTAGGATATTCTGCTCTACTTTCAACAAGTCTGATGATCAGTGTCGTAAAATAGAAGCACAATTACATCAATAGTATTGACTGAATTAGCCTATGTTTTTTTTACATTGAGTTCTCCTTCTCTTGTCAGAATTTGCAGCGAGTTTGCCATTATCATATTTTTTCTGCTCTGCGTTAGTATCTGTTATCAAACAACTCTGCATCCAAATTTCAAGGAAATGTTTTTAAGCTAAATTTAAAATATGGGCGGCCGTGGTGTAGAGGTAGAGCTGTCAACTCTTGATCGGAGGATTGTCGGTTTGGTTCCCACCTCACCCACGTGTCTAAGTGTCCTTGTTCAAGCCTCTGAACCCACATTTGTTTTGTAGTTGTAGGTTGGCACCAGTGTTCGGCAGCGAAGCCACCATTTTTGTGTGAATGTGTGTGTGCATGGGTGAATGGGACTGTGACTGTAAAGTGCTTTGGGCCTTGAAGCAAGGTAGAAAGGCGCTATATAAGTATACACCATTTCCTATTATAATTGGATGAACTGTTTTTTTTTGCAGCAGCAGCAGAATGTTTAGCCAAGCACAGGTCTAGTTTAAAATGTAAGGGCATCTCTGTGCTTGTAAAGGGATCCAGGTTTTGAGTAGCCTCTATGATCTGCTTACTGGATCTGTTTACATAAATAACTTCTTTGTTTCTTTGAAAGTAAAAACCTGAAAGTTGATAGTGTTTAAAAGGAAGGGAGTTTCTCCAACTTGCACACCAACCCTTGTAGTTTTTCCAGAGTCAACCACAACCTGTTTGGTTGCCTTTTTTGGTCAAGTTGTAAAAATACTTTTTAAATATTTTCACATTTTCCTGCATCAAATGTTCCCACCACTTACATTTTCTTGCCATACCTTTATTCAGCCACTATTTCTTCCACATATTTGTCCTCTACAGTCAGGATCAGCTTTAAGCAGGTGGAAGATGATGTGGAAAAGAGAGCGGGAAGATGGCGCTTCACTTTCACTCAAATGTAAAAGAAGCTGAACACACCTTGACATCTTTAAAGTTTGTCCTAGACAGCTACCATAATGTTTTATCTCCTTCAGGGTCAGTACTTCCCTAGCTTGTCAGTCCACTGAACTAGAGCTGATGGGACACAGACAGACAATAAGAGCCTCGGGTAGAGGGTGAATAAAGGAGAAAAACGTTCAGTTTGAGAGTGAAATAGCCTGCTTACTAAACTGTCACTCTTATGCAACACTGTCTTATTATTTTTAAGTTGATTTGTCTATTACATTTTTTTACCAGTAAATAGGGATAAAAGAGAGAATTTCCCAGTGATATATAAAGCAATGTGCAGTATTATGCTGTCAGTGTGGAGGAATTTGACTTATTTTTATTTTTAAATGTTGCTGCAATTCATTACTCGTTTTTTTTGTTGTTTTTGGCACAGGCTTTTCCACAATCAACAATGAATCTGCACTGATACATGACTATTCCAAGATCTTATTATATTTTATTTTGTGCATATACAGTATTATTTTCCTGTCATAAAACCTAATTTTAACCAAGCCTCAGGTGTCAAAAAGAGATAATATTGGTCAAACCAAGTGCAATGACATCGAAACAGTATACTTGAATGCAGAGCAAATTTATAAATTTCAATAAATACAATGACACCAGTGGAAAATCAAACTCTGGCAGCATCCTTCGCCTATTAATGTCATGGATATTAGGCAAACAGGCTCAGCGTGTGTGGGAGTCACCTGTTGCAATGAATCCATATTGTAAGAAGGACTTCTAGTAGTCTTCTGTGTTTTTTTTTTTTTTTTTTTTGTCTTGAAGGTGTACCCTTTTCTTCAGTCTAGGAAACGTTCCACATATAGTATCATGTTGCACGCCGTCGGACTACTTTTAGCGCTCAGGTAACCAAAATGTAACAGAAAGAATCCTGTCAACTTCCAAATCAAAAGATTTTTCAGAATAAAAGATCGTTTAAACATAGTCCTTTTGCTCCCCTGACCAAACTTTAAAGCTCAAGTGATCGAAGGTGTAGCTCATAGAATCGGGTTATTTTTCAAAATAAAAGATTGTTGAGACTAAATGGAAAAAGGGTATAATTCCTTACTTCCTCTGCAGCCTAGCCCCAATTGATCAATGGACCAGTCCGCGGCCCGGTGGTTGGGGACCACTGCTCTACTTATTACTGATGTTTAATGTGTACGTTTCCTGGGAATAGTTTCAGTAAATAAAGCCATGACCCACCACTTACTGTTACCAGGTTATTTTTAACCCTGTACAATTCTGGGTCCAATTTGGCAAGACCTATGGGACTTGTGGCTTGGTGATATTTGGCACCAAGCAGCAGGTGTTGCATAAAATTTCTCTCCCCTGGCACAAAACCAGATAGTGTTGGAGGCAATCGGCTCATGCAGATGGTCACAGATCGAGATCCAACAACTAATCTCAAATGAGCAGCTACTACTGCACCAGCCAGTGCAACCACAAATACTAAAGATGAAACTAAAATCTTCATCCATCCTTTCCAATTTTATGTTATTCTCTATTCTTTTCATGCTTTTTCGTTTGTAAGGTATTTTTCTTTTGTGTGAATTCATTGTTAAAAATTGATTTTTTTTTTTTTTCCAGACAGAAGACTACAAGAAGAGCCCATTTTTAGGTTTTGTGGGCATATTGGTTAAAACCATCTAAGTCTCCCTACACTGAAATCTGTGCAAACACAGTCAAGATTTTCACATTAAAATGTTATAAGATTCCTGAAAGTTTTTCAAAGTATTTTCTGCTTTGGACTGTTTTCAGAACTGCTTTCAGGGCAGTTCAAACTTCTGAAATCTGAATTTATATTTGCCTTAGAGCTACCACTTAAAGGCAAAGTTTATATGATTTTCAAAGTATATCTGTGCCATATTTAATATTTTATTTAAAATTCAGCAAAAGTATTTGTTTCTAATTAGGTTCTGAGGACTGTCGAGGGTGGGTGGGGTGCTCCTTCCTCAGTTGGAGGAGTGTAAGCATCTTGGGATCTGTTCATAAATGAGGGTAGACCGGGGCATGAGATTGACAGACGAATTGTTGCGGTGTCCACTGTGATGCAGTTGTTGTACTGGTCCATTGTGGTGAAGAGAGAGCTAAGCCGAAAAAGGAACGCTCTTAATTTACCGGTCGATCTTCCAATACTGACCTATGGTCATAAGCTCTCATGACCGAAAGATCGAGGTCCCAAATACAAGCGGCCAAAATGAGCTTCCTCTGTAGGGCGGCTGACACTCCCTTAAAGATGGGTTGAGAAGCTCAGTCACCCACATCAAGAGGAGCCAGTTGAGGTGGCTCAGGTATCTGGTCTGTATGCCTTCTGGACATTTTCCTGGGGAGATCTTTCAGGCATTTCCCACAGGGCAGAGGTCTGGGCAACTTTGCTTTGACTGCTGCCCCCACAACCTGGTCCCAAATGAGCAGAAGCAGATGGATGGATGGATGGATGGATGGATGAATGGATGGTCGGTCTCTTAACACCAGAAAGAACCTTTAAGGATTGAACCTGTAAGTGTAGAATGATTTTGTGCCGAACGTTTTAGGGTAGAATGTTTTAGCACTTAACCAGGGCAAAACCTTTTAGACATTTTAGGACAGACAGAATATGTAGTGTGGAATATTTTAGTGTAAAACGTTTTAGTGTTGAACTTTTTAGCATGACTTTTTGCATAAAATCTTTTAGGGTAGAATGTTTTAGCATTGAAGGTTTCAGCGTTGGACCTTTTAAAGAAGAGGGTGTAGAGGCTTTTGTGTAGAAACTTTTGTCGTAAAAGGTTTTAAGGTAGAGCATTTTAGCATAGGTTCTTGTAAAGAATCTTTTAGCATAGAACTCTTTGAGTTTAAACTTTTTAGGGTAGAACTTCTCGGTGTTGAAGTTGTATAAGATGTAGCATATAGAAGGTTTTTCAGCAGAATCGTTTAGCGTTGGATGTTGACAGTTAAAAATGTACATTTAAAAACAATTGTTGTATTGAGAGGGATGCAAAGCCGTAGTTTCAGCTGATCAAGTTTTCCTGAGTGTATGTGTAATACTGGACATTTAAAGAGGTTATACCTACAATTTACAGTGACCCTCATTTATAACCAGTGTGCGGTTTGTACCTGTCAGTACTTTTGGTCTTCATGACCAACAAGATCATAACTGTCTTCATTGAGAGTTCAATATACACCAATTTTAAATATGCCTTAAAATACATCAAGATATTTTAAAGACATGTTAAACAGAGAGCAAATTGTTTCTCAGCATTATGAATTTGTACACTTTAAATGAGGGCTGCACGGTGGAACAGTGGTTAGCACTCTTGCCTCACAGCAAGAAGGTTCCTGGTTCAAGTCCTGGCTGGGGGACTTTAAACAGTGTCATCAATGGGGAACCTTTCTGTGTGGAGTTTGCATGTTCTCCCCGTGCATGCGTGGGTTTTCTCTGGGTACTACGGCTTCCTCCCACCGTCCAAAGACATGCTTCATAGGTTAATTGGTCAATCTAAATTGTCCCTAGGTGTGGATGTGAGTGTGCATGGGTGTGTGATTGTGGCCCCTGCGACAGACTGGCGACCAGTCCAGGGGTGTCCCCTGCCTTCGCCCATGAGTAGCCGGGTTAGGCTCCGGCAACCCCGTGACCCCGAAAGGGATCAAACGGATTGGAAAATGAAAGAATATCTTAAATCTTTGATTACTTGCAGTGCTGAAAGATGTTGTCAATAAAAACAATGAAACACAGTACGTAAGTGGAACATTGAAATTATGATTGTCAAAAGACTGACACAAGCCTCCACTGCACCAGTCCCGTAGGAAGGTTTTATGATTCATCAGCTTTTCTTATTGAATCTATTTTCTGGGTTCATAATTATGATCTAATTTCCATTCAATGGACCATTCTTGCATAATAGCTCAGAATTTGATGTGTATTTTTGGCTGATTAGCTCAAAGAATTTGTTGGACTGTACTGGTCTCACAATAAGAAGGTTCATCAGTTCAGGTGCTGGCTGCTGGTGGTTCCCTACTCCCATGATGCACAGGGAGAACATGGATGTGGGTACCGTCTCCCACACTCCCCTTTGCACTGGCATACATTCATAACTGTTAGTCTATTAAATCATAATCAAAGCAAACACATAAAAATAGAATGGACCATTTTACTTATAATGACTGTAAATGTTCAGGACAATACGGAGAGCCCTGAATGTTTGTATGTTGACCAACTGTTTCTTGTTTACTGATTTGATATTGACTTTTGGGGCTGCACGGCGGCACAGTGGTTAGCGCTCCTGCCTCACAGCAAGAAGGTTCCCGGTTCAAGTCCTGGCTGGGGGACCTTTCTGTGTGGAGTTTGCATGTTCTCCCCGTGCATGCGTGGGTTTTCTCCGGAGACTCCGGCTTCCTCCCACCGTCCAAAAACATGCTTCATAGGTTAATTGGTTACTCTAAATTGTCCCTAGGTGTGGATGTGAGTGTGCATGGGTGTGTGATTGTGGCCCCAGCGACAGACTGGCGACCAGTCCAGGGGTGTACCCTGCCTTCGCCCATGAGTAGCCGGGTTGGGCTCCGGCAACCCCGTGACCCCGAAAGGGATAAAGCGGATTGGAAAATGAATGAATGAATGATATTGACTTTTGAGTGAACTTTTCTTGGTTTTGCTTCACTGTTTGAGGGAATTGATCAAATGAACTGTATAATTTAATGTCTGGGGAAGATCAGATGTGGTACAACACTTGTGCATTTAAAACGTTTCTAAAGATAGATTGTGACATGGAACTTAATGGAAGATGGTGGTGCTATGCAGGAGTCGCTGAACATCACAGCTTAAAAGAAACAAATTTTCTTTACCCCAAGGTGAACTTTTAGCCCTTTAAACACCTTTAGCTCTAGTGTTGTCATTCTTTCAACTGCCGTAACTCATCCGTTTACACAACTGATGTAATTCCAGCAGATTCTGAAGCAGAGGAAAAGCGGTTTTGAGTTATTATGCAACCTTTTAGATTAGTCATGTGATGCATATCGGTTCAAAGCCAATATGAAAAGTTTCTTGTCTCATTGTAAGAATTGGCAAAATCACATTGATCATGTAAACAGTTGAAGAGTTACAATAGGTCAAAGAGCGCATTTTAACAGGCAACATGTCCAGTGTTGAAGGGTTAAGTCAACTACTTTTCTTGCTTTGTGCTGTCCATCATACCTTGTCTTTTTGTCTTTATATCAGAAGATGACAAAGCAAGATTTCAGACATTGGGGTTTCCCTGTTTTGGCCAATGATGACTTGGGCTGTTTGTGTTGTTGTCCATGCTTTGGAAGTCTGCCACAAAGAAAAGGTGCCTTGTGTCGTTACGCTGACCACTTTAAAATAACATATAAATTACAGGCAGCGTTTCCTGCTGGGACGCAGCTGAACCGATGGCACAAGATAAATCTTTCACCCTCAGCTGTGTGGTCAGCAAAGGGTCATTTAGAAGTTCCTGTTTCATTGTGCCTTACACTGGGTGGAGTGTTTTTACTGTAACCTCTGACTGTACAGGATCTGACGTACCTGACTTCCAGGCTGACTCACAAGTCTATGTCAATATCACACCTAACAGTGAGTCAGACTTCAACAATGACCTAATCATTTAATTCTCCAAAAGCCACTATTATAACACATTTTCTTGCAGAAGACAATAATATTGTCCAGGCAGTAATGTTATTAAGCAAGTGGACTTTTATTATTTGTATTTAAAATGTCTGTCCACTTTTCCTTGTAGCTTTTTGAAAGAGTAGAGAAACATTTCAAGAAAGAAGATTTTAACTCAAAATGCCATGGCTTCAAGCCAATGTTAAGCCTGGACGAAAAATAATCTTTTTTGATTCTATAAAACAAACAAAAAAAAATTAGCCATTGCTGACTGAAATCTAACCTCAAAAATTTTGTTGTTGTAAGATTTCCATTTTCTTGCAATGTTTTTCCAAATAAAATCTATTCTAGGGGCCTATATAATGCTATTGTTAAGCTTTTTAGAGTAAACTATATCCATATGTAAAATAATAACATATTACCTTTGGCATACAAAGAACTAATTATTTATGAAAAATTAGTTATTTTCCTGAGCTCTTTTCCTTTTCTGAAGCAAAACAACTCGATCTCTGAGGCACCATCTTTCTCTCCTTGTCCCATTACTTGACGTCATCCTAAATCCAGCCTCAGCAGCGTGCATGCGTTTCGCCCACTAACACAAACAGCATCCAAATTTTTGCAAATATGGATGTGTATATTGGGCATTTAAAATGAAAACTATCACAGCTAGTTCCACGGAAAAAGTGTGTGTGTGTGTTAGCCTGAAGGCAGTGTCAGCAGCGCAGACCCTTCCTGGAAGGGGCTGTTTACACTTGTATTGTGAGGACCCGTTCGTTTTCGTTGATTGGGAGGAACTGGTGCTGAGAGCGCAGATTTTTAGAGGAATACTGACATGCGCAAATGGATTAAAATACAGTTTTGGGGGTGTTTTTTGTGAGGAATTAACATAATAATACACTTAAAGCTCTAAAAAGTTAATTTTGCATGATATAGGCCCTTTAAATAAATGTTTCTGGCTAGTTTTCCTGCTTACTGTACTATTTGATTGTTTTTATAAGCCATTATGAGATGAGCACTAGACATATGTTCTGAAATTGAATTTGCTGAACTCAGCAGGTAATAATTAACTGGACCCTTTTTAACTATTTGTAGACAGCTAAGAAAATTAAGAATAGACTTATTTTGCTTTATGTTTTGTAAATTATTATTCCTCATACTAATTATTAAGACTAGAAGAAAATTAGCCCCGCTTTTCTCACTCATATTTTAGAGTTTGTTTACTTAACCAGACCATCTGTGCTGCATGTAGCATCACCTGTTCAAGAGAATGAAAAAAAGAAATGAAGCTGAATCAGTGTTTCCTATTCTCTTTTGCCATAAACTAAATGTTCAACCAAAATTATGCTGGTGATGCTTGAATAACTTTCATTTAATGGTACCATCCTTATGTGCTGTCATACAAGACATATCTGCAACACAAGATGTTATTTTAACACTTCTTTCACTAGCCTAAAAGGCTTTTATTAAATCTTCTTCTTCTTCACTTGCAAAAAACCAAAAGCCTATTATCGTCTTAAAAGATGGATGAGTGCTCCACTGGCTTATTAACTTTAAACTTGGGGAGTTTGCCACCTAATGGTGACTTTGCAACATTGCTTTTTTTTAAGTCATTCTCATTCTCATACTGGTTTTGTTTATCTGCCATGCTTTGCTTCCCAACATAACACATTTATCTTGATTTTATTACAACTGTAGCAGTACAGAAGGATGTATCCTATGAAGTTAGATTTGTTGCAAAAGTTTTGTGCATCTGTAAAAATGTTTTGTACTTGTATAAAAAAATTGTCTGTAAAAAACGCTTTGTGTGTGAGACATGTTACAGACAACTTTTTTTTCTACTAATACAAAACATTTTCATTTTTAGTCACAAAACTTTTCTTACAGACATTTTTTTACAAGTACAAAACATTTGTACAGAAGGACAAAACTTTTGCAACAAATCTAACATCAACAAATTAACCAATCAGCAGCCTTATATTGTCAGCCAATCCAAGTCCAACTTTAAAGGTGGGATTAATAAATAAAGCAAAATAAAACAACACAAATTTGCTTTATCTATCTTACCCTAAAAACACTAAAGTTAGCGTCCGTTTGTTAGCATCCACTATGATGATGAAGGGAAAATCTTCATCACAAAGTGTTTGTTTAAATCAGCTGCAAATGTTTTACAGAGAATGAAGATTCAATCAAATAAAGTTGCAGATTTGTGGAATCATTGGAATAGTTTTCCTACCGCTAGCAAGGGTGTGCATGGCAGGCATCTGTGAAGAAATGTTAGCACATCAAATATTCCTGTGTTAAAAGGAAATACACAATGAATCAGGATTTATGTTATTTTTTTAAACAAAACATCAAGGCATACAAACGTTAAAAATAGCATCTCAAACAAACAAAAGGTTATGTTAAGAAATGTTTTGTTTTTGTTCTCCTAGCATAATTATCTTGCATCTGATCGGCAGGTCCAAGCAAGCGCACAGATTGGCTGACTGTAAAAGGCTGCTAATTGCTTGATTTGTTGACGTTAGATTTGTTGCAAAAGTTTTTTCCGTCTGTAAAAAAGTTTTGTACTTGTAGTAAGAGATTTCTGTGTTTAAAAAAAAAAAACTTTTGAACTTGTAGAAAAAAATTTGTCTGTCTGTAAAAAGATTTTGTACTTGTCAAAAAAAGTTGTCTGTTTGTAACATGATGTCTTACACACAGACAAAGCATTTTTGCAGACAGACAGCATTTTTTTTCTACAAGTACAAAATCATTTTACAGACACACAAATCTCTTACAAGTACATTTTATTACAGACACACAAACTTATAATTACAAGTACAAAACTTTCTTACAGATGCATAAAACTTTTGCAACAAATCTAACTTCATAGTATCCTTTCTAAAGTTTAAAAAGTCAAATCTAGTAAATTGTCTTTTTCAAATAATGGTTCATCATAATTAGTTGGTTTCTATAATTTAAGTTTTCTTTTTCTTTTAGGTCTGTGTTTCTTTGGGGATTTGAAGTGGAGAAACGTGTTTGCCCATTGGTCTGCAGTCCCCTTCTGTGCCCTGTAGCTACATGGAGGGTTTTTCTGTTCTGACCTAACAGGCTGCCACACGGACCAGCAGCCATGTCAGCCTGCAGCACCTTTACTGAGCACGTGTGGAAACCAGGCGAGTGCAAGAACTGTTTTAAACCCAAGAGTCTGCACTGTCTGGCTCAGACTGGCGGGGGCAAGCTGCCATCTGAACAGAGGCTCCCATCAAATCAGCCCCAGAATCCATCCCCTTGTGGGACCAAAGCTCACTCTAATCTAAACAGCAGCACCCAGAGGACTGGAAGCGGAACTGCACGCTCAGGAAACTTCCGTCCACCGGTGGCCAAGAAACCAACCATTGCTGTTAAGCCCACCATGATGGTGCACTCCTCCTCACCGGGGCTGGATTCAGATGGGAACCTGCAGCAACCACCAAATGTAATAAAGCAAAGCAAAACATCGACTGTTTCGGTCCGCAATAGGCTAGTTTCTAAGAGGCCTGGTGAACCGAACAACAACAAAGTTGAAGATGGCACTGATGAAATTGATGGTTATGGACAAATGAGCCCAAGAACCCCCAGTGGAAACAACAACAATGGACTAGCAGATGTCCTTAAGGAGATTGCTGGTTTGGCCTCGAGCCCTACTGACTTATCTGGATCCAAGGACTTATTTTGGGGTCGAATCAGCAGTTCGTACAGAAGGTCTTTGGAGAGGGGTTTGCCGGCCTCTAGCTGTCTGGCCATTGGAAGCAGTGTTAGTGGAGGTACATCTCAAAAACATGTATCTCTAAGTGAAAGTGCGAAGGTCATTAGTACAGAGGGGGGTCGCTTCTGCTACCCAGAGTTTTCCAGCGAAGACGATTATGATGATGATGATGAGGATGAAGACTACGAAGATGAAGATAATGAGAAAAATGACAATGAGCATGAGAGCTGGGATGAAAGCGACGAGGAGTTACTCGCCATGGAGATCCGCATGCGAGGGCAACCGCGATTCGCAAATTTCCGCGCTGCAACTTTGTCCCCCGTGCCCTTTATTGCAGGAAAAAAATGGAACACTGTTCCGCTCCGTAACCGCTCCCTGCAAAGGATTTGTGCTGTGGATTATGATGACAGTTACGATGAGATCTTAAATGCTTATCCCTCTGTGAACTCTAATGGAGGTCTACTTCCCTACGGACCTTGTGAAACTCATAACAGTACTTTTATGTCAAATTCAGAGTCCACCACATCTCCAGAGTCTTCATCATCCCTTCCGGAGGATTCACAACCAACCTCCAGCAGTGGTAGCAGTGCCAGCTATGTCCTCAAGAACGGAATCAATTCACCCACACCTTCTAAGGCGCCTATCCTCTGTACTTCTGAAAACCAAGAAGATGTCATTGTGGCAACAAGTCCACTTAAAGTTTCTGAAACACACAAGGCTGTTCTTGCAATTAGGCTAGAGGATCAGCACAGCAGGGAGCACATGCCAATGCCCCAAACTCTTCCAGGTCAACCAGTCACTATAAGTTTTAGTCCCACAGAAGAGCAAGCTAAACCGTATCGTGTAGTCAATTTGGAAAAATCAATGATATGTAAACCGTACACTGTAGTAGATGTGTCGGCATCCATGGCTAATAAAGATGAACAGACTACTGATTCTTCGCTGCAATCCCGAAACCTTTCAAAGCCTTGCAGCCCTGTATTATTCTGCAGCACTCCTGTAACCCAACTGTCCTCTCCAAAGTCTCCTGTCTCCTCATCTCCCTCTGTAATTCCAACATCACCTGCATCTATTGCTCCATCTCCCCAAAAGAAGATTGGTATAATACGCTACCAGGAGGTATGGACATCAAGTACAAGTCCTCGCCAAAAGATCCTTAAAGTTGATCTGGGAACTGGAAATAATTCTGGGCCTTCTGTTACAACTCAGTTTTGCAGTCACAAGTCAGCTCCCACTTCTCCCATTGCCGGATTGTCCTCCCGAACTGTTCCTGTAAAATCCCCCAATTTATCAGAGATCAAGTTCAACAGTTTCAATAACGCAGGCATGCCTCCTTTTCCAATTATCATTCGAGATGAGCCAGCCTATGCCCGCAGCTCCAAGAATGCTGTCAAGGTGCCAATAGTCATCAATCCGAGTGCATATGACAACCTTGCTGTGTACAAGAGCTTCTTGGGACTCCATGGTGAGCTTGGACAGGCAAAAGTGGCTGATGGCAGGGTGACCAGCCACACCTATGAGGAAATTGGATCATCTGAGAGTGTCCAGTCCTCCTCAACTGAGAAATCTCTCTCTGGTAGAGGCACATCAGAACGAGCATCATTCGAGGAGCCAAAATCTGCACCTGACATATTATCAAAAGGGTCAAATATGCAATCCAGAACTATGACAGAATCTAGCACTGTAATGAGCTCCATGACTGGGCCCTTATCTCTCACTACTTCAACAAATACCCTTGTTACTCTTATAGCAGACCGTACTAAATCTAGCCCGACTGTTATCCATACAACAGGTACAACAAGTGGAGATGCTGCAGGCATTAAAGAAGATGATAAAGACCTATCTTTTTCCACTAGAACAATGGGAAGCCACAGGGAGGAGGCCAGGGCTGTGCTATCACAGATTGTGGCCTCCATCCATCCTCCAAAATCTCCTCCTGAGTCACCCTCTACATATGATAATTCTTCCACGTCTGATGAACTATATGCCCTGCCTCCTGACGCCATAAAAGAGACCCTTAATCGGCCTAAGTCTCTCTTTTCCACTACTGATGCTTGCCTCCCCAAACCAAAAGACAATCCTTCAAAAGTTCTGTCCAAATCCCAGAGTGCCTCTGCTGCAGTTCCCCTCTCCTGCCCTCGATCAGAGCCTAATGCCCCCTTCCCTCCTCCAAGATCTACATCTTCCCCCTACCATGCTTCCAACATACTACAGAGACATTTCAGCAACTGGACTAAGGGCATTGTTTCTAGTTCTCCAGTGCAACCCATTGAAGGCGAAACAAACCCTGGTGGAGAAGGAAAGCGTGTCACAACAGAAGGCTCCAAACCCAAACGCTGGATCTCCTTCAAGAGCTTTTTCCGTCGACGGAAGGATGAAGATGATCCAAAGGAGAAAGTGGAAAAGGACAAGAAAGGCAAGCTGCTTGGACTCGACGGTACCATCATTCATGTGCTTCCACCACCACCTGCTCAGCACCAAAACTGGTTCACTGAGGCCAAACCAGAGGACCCCAGCCAGAAGCCAACCATTATATTCACCTACAAACCAGATGCTGGCAGCAGCCTCAGTGAAGAAGAAGGACAACTAAAAGCAGAGGAAAGCATGGACAATGACCTGCCAGTACAAGATAGGGGTGACAAACCAAAACCTTTGGGTTCTGAACGGATGCAGTCCTCACAAACTGTTGGAGGAGACTACATCAGCAAGGACCTCAGGTATTTACAGCTTTTACTTACTTTACTTATTTCTGTAACAAATTTATTAACAAACAACATTAACCCTTTAACATTAGGGCTTTAGCTCTAGTGTTGACATTCTTTCTACCGTAACTCTTTACACATAATTAACACAATTCTGACAGATTGCGTCACAGAGAGAAGTGGCTTTGCACCGTTATTCAACCCTTTACGTTCGTAATGTGAAACATATCGGTCCAAAGCCGACATGTAAAGCAGCATTCCTCTGTGTAAAGAGCATGTATTATTTAGGTGTTGCCGGCAACATCTACGGTGTTAGGGATATCATTCTTTTTTTTTTTAAGGAAATTAATGACTGTCTATCGGGTTAAGATTACGATCGCAAAGGTCAAATCAACTCTTTGTTTTACATTCAAAACCTGCTTTAGAGTTTCCATGAAGGTCTTGGATGGGGGACTTTGATTTAAAAAGTAGGATTGTGTGACTTTTACCACAGCTGATATGGAGAGAATCCCTTTTTAAATTCTTAAAGGTTTCAGATATGGTATATTTGTACTATTTCTCACCTATCTCTTCACCTGTGTAGTTACCTGAGAGTTGTGGCAGCATGTTCAAACAAATGCTATCTCCTGCTTTCCACCATCTCTCTGTGTTTCTTCAATTTAGGTACTCCTAATCTACTCTTGGCTTTTTCATCTTTTTCCTTTGAGTATGGAGATCTGCAGGCTCTTAAATATTTTACTCATCCTCCCTGTCAGGAGCTCAGCCTCATTCTGTCTCCTCTCAAACTTTTTTTCTTTCTTCTGTGGCTTCATTTTTCATCATCCTGTCATTTGCCTGAAGTTTGCTTCTCCTGTCTTGGTTGACGATATTTGGCAAAATATATGAGCGTCAGACTGTTTTCCTTAGCTACTGTTGAAGTGGATGTCTGGTTAATGGCGCACTGGTGGTTATATTACTTATTGGGATGATCTGCATGCAGTGGAAATCATGTTTTTCAAATGTTAGATGCCAGAAATGTAGAACTCATTTGTTAATACAGATGCTCCATATCCCAATGTAATTACACCTCATTGACTAAAGCGTGCTTTAGTCAATGAGGTGTAGTCATTGACTAAAGCATGCTTTAGCACTAAAGCTAAATGTAACTTGACAGTAATTTAATACATAATACATACGAAAGTCAGTTTTATATAACAGAATGTTTAGACATAAAGCTGATTGTTTTTAGTGGTATTCAAACTCCAGTTTTCAATAGGTTTAATAGTTTGGTTTAAAGCCCACTCTTATGAAAATAGTGTTTTTGGTGTTTTTATCCTGGTCTTGTGGCATTTTTCTGATGATAGAGGACAGAAAAACTGAATTTTAGACTTAGTTTTCTCTAAATTAGTATTTCTTTGTTCAAGTCGTTGTGAATCAGGAGCAGATGAAAACATGCCTTGTGAAAAACAGCATATTTATTATGTGTAAAATACACTGAACAGTCCTCAAGTTTCCTGCTCCGCCTCATTCTGATGCTTCTGATAGCTTCTGATAGCTCTAACATTGCTTACCATTTTTGTTGCAGCCCTTAAGATAGCTTGGGGTTGTAAGAGGCTGTAAGCTGACAGGAGAGCACATCAACTCAAACGTTGCTCAACTCAGCGTTGCTCTGCACCATGGATCCTGCCTACAACTCAGAGGCAAATTTCTAATGAGCTACTGCCGCTCTGCAAAAACTATGCCCTAGAAATTGACACAATATTGTCATATTTAAAAGACCACTGGGAAGGCTTTTACAATAGATTAAAAGATTATCGGAGTGGGATTTTCATATTTTGGTTCTGCACCTATTCAATGTCAATTGAGCTGAGGATTAAAGCTGGTAATTACCTGTTATTTGATGTACTTGGTGGTGGAGAGGTTTGGATAGAAATAAAGATAGGAGAATAATTCTCATTTCAATAGAAAGGTATTTAGGTCATAAGAAATATTTGACCTATTTAGACCTGACGCTATAGCTGACACCAGTTGTCTGCATGACTATAAATTAAAATAAAAACATCTTTAGTTTTTATTTTTTTGTTATGATTTCCCCAAAGAATGGTACTTTTTTTTTCTTCAAGCAGCAATTTGAAATTATTTATTTTCATAAATATCTTGAAATAATGCACTTCATCGGTAAGATTCAACTAACAAGTGCCTTTTTTGTATTTTTTTTTTACATTGTATGTGTGCATGCGTACATGTTTCTGTTTGCACTGCTAAAAATAAGTTAGAATCTGGTCAATTATTACCATGGTCCAGGCTTGACAACAATTCAAAAGCACCTTGAGGTTGGTTAATTATCAGGAAACATTTAAAATACGTTTTGTCATTTTTCCACAATTTCAGTGGCCATTGTGGTTTCGTTTTTCTTTTAAGAGCAGAAGAGTGTCAACAATTTTAGCAGACTTTTGGATCATATTTCTCATTTTTAAACACATTGTCAGCACTGATTGAAAATAAAGAGGCTTACCAGATCACTTTTACTGCATCAATGGAGTCATTGTTGCCAAATAAGATCTTCTAAGTGTAGTAGCACTCAGTGATATGAAAATAATTTCTGTTGTGCTTAGTAAACAAAGGGTTAACTCTGCTGAGCCTATTTTTCATTATTATTGGTTAGCAGTAGGCGTGCTCTTTGAGCGGGCAAACACACACCTACCTTAGGCAGGTGAAGACCATACTTAAGGAAGAACTGGAGGAGAGGCATGCAGGAAAAGGCTGTTTGTGTTCTTCAGAGCCGATTGTCTCACACCTCTAGACCTGGAATAGGATTTTAACTCTTGACTTGTGTTCAGGGTTTCCAGATGGGGAGCTGTGTGAGCCAGTACAGTGGGTAAGAACCGAAACTCTTGAACCTCTATGTGACCCGTTTCATGCATCTGGGCGGAGAGCCGTCTCCCAGTTTGGGGAGTTGTTTTTCGGCTTGGACATTTCAAATTCTGATCAGAGGGGGAAAAATGAAACGTTCTGAGGCGGCTTCTGGGAGTCAAAACAAGTCAGGTCCTGACATTAACCATGAACAGCCATAAAAGGCATTTCTGAGTCAAGGGCCTTTTAAGGTGTGGATCCAGTCTTGCTGTTTTTGCTCATGCAGCGTAATGTCAGTATAGAGAGTTCTTTAATAGCAGTTTAATAGAAAACTGTAAACCGTGTACAGTTTTGCTGAGTTTAAGACAGCTACCACCTGTTAATATTTTTTGAGTTAAAGAACGAGAAGAATTTGAGAGGAATTAGAGGTGGTCATTATAGAAAGCTTTTATTTGCTTTCAGGAATCCTCCTTGTTGTTCTTAGTTTATAGCATTGTGTATTTGTGTACATTGTTAGTTCCTGACTTTGAGGAAAGCCCTTAAAACTAGCAGACAGTTTATGTCTAAGTGTTAACTATTATTAATATGTGAAATCTGATCATTTTCATACAAAAAGAGTTTTTCATTTAGATTTGTATTGATAAAGGTGATGGACGCTAGGGATGGCATAATTCTTGGTTTAAAACCGAACTGTACGTAACCCACCATTGAACCAAATCGTTGGAAAAGTGTTTCGTTTCATTCCTACGGAATGCCATTAGGTCTAAGTTTGAAGTGTCAAATGCACACTGCTAAATTTAAGAAGAATTTATTATTTATTGCTTCATTACAGTGACCAGGCTTAGTCTAAGCCAACTGAAGCGTTTTGCATCATTGTTGCTTGCTTGTTAGCAAATTATTGAATCTGAATTTTTGTTGTTTTGTAATACAAAAGTCATGAAAGAAAACCTTGATCCAAAAACGGAGGTTTGAACTAAATCATAATGAAAGTTTATTATTGCATCCCTAATGGTCACTGATGTAGTGGTACGTCTGAAGGGAATTGTAGCTCTGGCAAAGCCGATAAAGTTAAATCTTTGCTTAAAATTTGTTTCCGGTTTTTAATTTCTAGACTACAAGTACAGACTTCTTTTATCCTAATGTTGATATTTTTAAAAACTTGGAACTGTTGCTATCACGTCTTCTCATTACTTTGAAGATTGGTGGATTTTAAATGTTCTTTGAGCCTGTCTGCTCAATTGAGTTGCCTTTTTAGGGACTTTTCTTTTATTTGTACAATAGTCATAAGTTATGTTAGTGACACGCATGGACTTTATTACAATAACAGGAAATGATTCGCCACATGACCCATCAGATCAGAATAAATCTGAGCCTTAAGCTCACCATCAGCCGCAATGACTCGCATTGTGGGCGTGAAACCACCATTAAATCCCCCCACAGTGTCTTTTTGTTGTTGTTGTTGTTTAAGTTAATTATTTTGATGTTTTTGGTTTCAGCCAGTAAGACACATTTTGATTGCAGTACTTTTTTTTTTTCTTTCAGTAAAACATTTTTTGTAGAAATAAAACAAATAAGAAAGGTTTGCTGTTTTTGATTGTCTTTATGGGTTATTTAAATGTTGCATTGTCTCTAGGATTCAAGATTTTTGCCTGTTCTGTCCGTTATCTCACTACCACAATATTTACCAATACATCTGCATTTTTGTTTCTATACGAATATTTGTAAGTAAAAACACAAATGTGTCATGTGACAGAAGTATTTTGGCCATGGCCAATGATTGGAATCCAGCTGCAAAAACTGTAATTCTACCTTTAGACAATAATAAATTATTGTCTGATGTTTAAAGAGTAACTAAAAAGTAAATCCACTTTTTTTGACTGTTGACCTACTTGGGGCTTTAAAAGTGCTGACTGTTGGTCCTTGCCAAATATTTAATAATTTAAAATAAACTACCTGAAAATTCCTGAAATTAAAGTCTCAAACCGTGTGGTGCTGCCACTTAGAGGTTGAAACAACGTAGTACAGTTGAAATTTGTGATTGGTCAACTGGTGCAAGTCCACATCATTTCAGAAGTTTCACAACATCCTGATCTGCAGCTCCAGTATAAAAGCCCCGCCCGTCTTTGAATGTGTAGCACTCGTTGTTATTGTGTTAGCTTTAGCATGGCTCCTAGGTGTGTTCCCTTCGGTCACTAAAAATCTACTGGCTTGTACAACTTTCCAGTGGACTTGGAAGTTAGGCAACAGTGGTTGAGTGCCATTGGCATTAAATTCAGCAGATTTCGCCCTTGTGATGGTATTTACAATGAATATTTCACTCGTTATCGTTTGCTTAATATGTTAGCCTTAATTAGCTATGATGCTAGCCCCATTTTACCACTCAGATACTGGTCTCCATTGGTCCTGCAAACCCTCAGCTGTCCTGAGTACTGTGCCAAAATATGTATCCTTGCCAGAATTTGTATCCCCTGTCGCTGCCATCGTTGATTTGTTTTGTGACACTCCTATAACAGCCCCACCGTCAGGCATTGCTGAGGCAGCGTCTTGAACCAGCACAATACCAGATACCTCCACCTTCTCCTGAGGCAAGAGAAATATACTCAACATCGACAGAAAGTTCTGTGGTGAATCTGGCATCACCTTGCTCTGTATCACTCTCCATTATTGAAGACCCAGGGTACATTACCTCAAACTAACCTCACTGTCACTGTCAATCATAGTTCGAGATCACACCGCCCCTGCTCAGCCTGCCTCCTCAAGTCCTGCCCCTTTTTTTGCATTTTTCAAATCTGGGTTGAGAATGGAGTCATACTCCAACTGTCCTATTGTGTTATCCTTTAAAGGCAGCTTTGTGATTGCGAGTTGATTGTTTTTGTTAAACTAAGTGTAAACTAGGTTTTAAGGGGCCCATTAATGCTAATGTTAGAAGTGTGTGTGGTCCTTGCCCCGTACAGGTTTGCCAGTGTTTTGCCCGCAGATAGCCCAAATCTAGCTGCAAGGACAGTGGTGACTAATGCTTTAGTAACAACTAGGTTTACACAACAAATTTTCAGTCTGAATACACCCAAGCGGACCCTGGTCTGGGACCAGGAACTATGAGGTGGTCTGTGTTTTTTGCCAATTGGACTAAGCTTTGGTTTGGGCTGAGTTTCCTCCGTCTATATACGTTTCATGCTTAGAGAGGAACAACTAGACCAAGACGGCCAACATATTACGGAATGTAAACAGAGTAGCTGAGCAGTGATGAGACACAGCAACTCGTTGAAATGTGGGCAGATGAGTGCAGGCTCATTAAAAAAACATTTAGCTTGATACACATTGCTTCTCACGCTGTTTTACCGACAAAATTTACCTTCTTAATCGCTCATCGGTTACCGCCTTGCAGCATGCCTCTGCCATACCAAAGTAGCAGTAAAAACAGTTGTATCTGACATTGATACAGACAGTCAAAATTGGTCAGCAAAATATAAAGTTTGAATTGGTCAGCTATTCTGACAAGGATTGCAAAGCATAGGACTTCCATTATTCTTTCTCTCGTTGGTTTGCCCCGCCCTTGTAATTCTTGGCCAGTGACTGAAGAGATCTTTAGTCGTGTGGTTTTGTTTACAAGCTTTGGTTCAAAACAGAAATGTCCGGTTAAAAGGCTGTCTGAATACAGACCAAGTGCAAGGTTCAGACTCGATCCGGACCAAATTAAGTGGACTCTGTCCGGACCAACTGACTTTTCCAGTCTGAATACACCCTAAGTTAAGTCAATCTAGGTCACATGATTTGAGAAACCTTTCAGTGCTGAAAATATACATTTATATATTTAATACCATTAGAAACTTCAAAAAGAGTTAAAACATTTTTCAAATGCTGGCAGAGACACTTCAACTTGTTCTCTTTGAGCGGTGCGGGAACAATCAAAGTGCAGTGAGTTGGGAATGGGGGGTGTTCTGACAGAAAGGTAAGGTTAAGCTAATTATTTGTTAGGTGACAAGCAACCTCGAGAGGCTAACGCAGAAATCTGAACAGTTGCAAGGCCTCCTTTTACATTCAAATTATAAATACAATGATTTTGTTTTGTGATGGTTGGAGAAAAGAGGGGAAAAAAACACATTGAGATTTTAACCAGATAATTTATTTTGTTTGTAAGTGAAAGGTAGTGAAAGTTTAAAGTGAAAGTTTTAAAATAACAAGCTGATTTATTTTTTGATAAAAAATTGTGTAAAGTAATAAAAGTAACACATTTGAATGTTTTGATAGCTTTGCATGCGGTTTTATAGTGCAGCTTCAAACTCCATTGTTCTTCTCTATGAGAAGAATTAGTTCTTTGTGTTGGCAGCTTATCGTTGGAGTTAAACAATCCTCCAGAATAAGTTTTGGCAGACAATATTCCAGCTTCACATATCTTACACAGTGTGTTCAGAAAATGTCACATCCATGTTCTTTGGCTCTTCTTTAGGATTTCTTCATTGATTATGACTTTTTTGTGCCAGAATCTTGATGCATCTAAAAAGGATCAAGCATTCCCGTCACCTCGTTTGTTTTCCTTTCTTCATTTGACACAGAATTGTCTAAATTTAGACGTTGCTCACAGACAGACATGAACGCGAGAATGAGAGAAAGACTGTTTCATTCTGCTCCCTTTTAACTTTGTCTTTGGTCCACGCCAGCATTGTGTGAAAGTGAACTAAGTGTGAGGTTAAAGTGCAGTTGTTTGCAGGAAGTTCTGCCTTTATTGCTCCAACAGCAGCAAGTTAAAAAGGTGTAAATCATAGAAAAAGCATCTTCTAGACTTTGACCCTGGGATTTCAGTTTATAGTCTGTCAAGCCTGCACTCTCAGGGCAATAACAAACTGAAACAACCGCAATTGTTCAACATGGCTGACAAATCCTACTAGATAGTTTCCTTCATTTCAAGGCATTCTTTCAAAATAAAGAACTGCTTCCTTTATTCGATGCATCTTGTTTTTAACCTTAAAGATTCGCTCCAATCATCTTTTGATCTGTTAAAAGTAGGGCTGTCAACGATAAAGCATTAACGCACGCAATTAATTAAAAGAATTAACATGTTAATATTAATTAACATTAAAAACACAATTTTCATCAGGGTATTATAAGGATAACATATATATCCTATATCTTATATTTGGAAATATAGATAATATTTCAATTGGGACAATACATTAAATGTGTTCCATGTTTTCATGGAATCTCCGCACCTCTCTTTGTCTTGTACAGCCAGCTACCGGTGATCAGCGGCAGAGATCGGGAGCGGCCTACAATCACCCCCCTGCCTCCCAAAGTGAATCTGGGCCTTGTGTTTGGGGAGCAAGAGGAGGCCATCGCCAACCTGATCATCAGGGCCGCTTCAGGCAGTGAGGGCAGCACCAGCTTTGGGGAGCCCGAGGAGGATGGCGCTCGCTCACACCGCTCCGCCTCCCCCGCTTCCAGCCAGTATAGCGCCACCTACAGCAACCTAGGTAAAAATGACCAACACAGAAGATGCTTGAAATGGAAAATTGAAATCAATAACAGAAAATGTGATTCAGCATTAAAAGAAATTGAAAAATTTAACACGAAGCAAAATTAGTTTGTTTTTAATTTATATTTTCAAAGATATTTGACAAAAAGAACAAACTGAAATATAACTCTTCGTGTCATAATGATAAACTAATAAAAACTGCTTTCTACTTGAGAAAATAATCACCAACTTTGATCACACAAATGATCAACACTACATGTATAAAAATAAGGCTAATCTCATACTTTTACATTCAAATGTGTAATTGCATCTATAAACACTTATTATTAATTTGCATTAAATAAAAGTTTATATATTAGTTTATATCAACTTAAAAACAAGATTATCTGTGAGTCATTACATATTTTGCATTTAAAATCTTTTTAAAATTATTATACTTTTAGGTTTTACTAATGCCGCATTCACACTGGATGTGGTTCGCATGGCAGGGGCGTCAAGTTTCAATTCTAAGTCAATGTACAGATGTGATCTGAGGCCCTGCAGTGCAAGCTCAGAATATTTAAACTTTGGTGAGGTTTACGCTAGGCGTCCATCAATCAGGGACTCAGTTTTGGCCACGTGACGTTTTACACCCTGGATAAGTCGTCAGCCTGTCGCAGAGCACATGCGGGTGGAGTAATAGTGCCCACTAGGCTGTACAGACGGCGTAGCCAACTTTTGATCTAATGTAAAAACTTTGGATAAATGCGTTTTTGCATTTAATGCTGATTCACAACAATTTCAATAGAGAAATACTCAGAAATGCAATTTTGAGCTTACATTTCTTTATGTCCTCCATCATCAGGAAAATAACAAGATTATGATAAAAACACAATTTTTATTGGAGTGGGTCTATAACAGTAAATCAAAAAACATGAAGTACACTATGAAAGGTTTTAAAATCTTTTTATTTTTTGGATTTTTGTTTTTTTCCTTTCTTAAACAGAAAATGTAAACTGTCTCTCTTCATATGATATCTGTTTTACATTTCCAGCAATGAGCAAAACAAAGCACTGATTTCCCTACACTGCATTCTGTCTGTGTTCAGCCTGTACGTCTGTCTTGGAAGTGTCTGCTTTTGTCAGCGTGCTTCCTCATGTGATGAGTTGTAAATGTATGCCCCGCTAAAATGACTGAGATTTAATCACCCACCGTCTGTCTCCCAGAATAAATGAAGAGATGATAGCAAACAGTGAAAAAAGGTTTACCTTTATGCCAGCCTCTTTTCTTTTCCATGTCGCAGGAATGAAGTTCAGAAGAAGGTTCACAAGTTGTTACGGAAAGAAAGAACTGATCTCTCCCTCACATTAAATCTATTTTTATCAAAACTTTTTT
Organism: Adrianichthys oophorus; assembly: GCA_036245035.1. Lineage (NCBI taxonomy): Eukaryota > Metazoa > Chordata > Actinopteri > Beloniformes > Adrianichthyidae > Adrianichthys > Adrianichthys oophorus. Next base: position 20,355,310 of record BSAI01000030.1, on the reverse strand, counting down.
TTTAGCTTTATTGCTGTTTTATCTTTGTTTAGTGTCAAAAGATCCGGAATTTCTGCATTAATAAATCCCTCGTTCCAACTTCTGAGCTAAATTTTGATACAAAATCTAAACCTAAGCTACAAATCAGTACCACATTTGAGACATTATTTATTTGTATGTTTCATTTTAAGAACTTTTTTTCCTATCATAATAAGGATTCATTTTATTTTGGAAGAATTTGGTAAGAATATATTTGTTTTGATTGAAAAACATTTAAAAGTTTTTGTCCATGTCTCTAAAGGTCAAAAATCCACATGTATGATGAACATATTAAATGAAAAGAAGTCTCCTGGGCCGCACGGTGGTGGGTTGGTGAGCACTCTTGCCTCAAAGGGAGAAGACCTCTGTTCAAATCCTGGCTAGGACTTTTCTGTGAGGAAGTGTTCTCCAGGCACTCTGCTTCATCCTACAGCCCCCCCAAAAAAATTGAGAGAGATTGCCATAGAAATGAAAAGATTAAAGCTGACACGGACCAATGATGGCCTACTGAGAATGTCTGGTTCAAACATGGCAGCAGACGTATCCCAGAAAAATTGTGACTAAATTGACTTTATTTGGTTGGACCTGGAAGTAAGTCATTTTCTATGGGTTATTATGTCTCACTAACTCTGTCCAGTTCTCACTGGCAACCTGTCCAGAGTGTAACCCCGCCTTCGCTTGACCCCAAAAGGGACATAGCACGTTCAGAAAATGGATGGATGGATAGATGGAGGAGGCAACCATGAGTTCAAACTGTCTCAGATATTTTCTGTTGTTAGTGGATATCTGTCAGTTTGAAGCTTCCATCTGCATCTGGGTGTTGCAGGTTTGAGGGCATAAGGTTAGGGGGGCAAAAGAGGGCGGACTAAATGCAGCAGCCTGTCAGCACTGGCTACTTAAAGCTCCGACAGACACGAGAAATTAGAAACCAAGTAGCAGGGAGGGTTTGTGGGCCAAATGTGCCTGTGTTTTTGTGAATAAATGTCCGTCTGTTTACTTGATTCATTAGAGATAGCACATTTGTGTTTTTGTGTTTTACTTTTGCTCTAATTAAGACTTTAAGCTTCAAATGCCTTCTTTAGAGGGCAGAAGTGTTTTGATTGCGATAAAACTTTCATGTCTGACGTTAAAAAAAACCTCCCTACAGCCTAGTTTGACTTTGCAGTTGTCTGTTAAAGACGAGATAAGCATCCTGTTTGCTTCAAGAAATAGATAAGCTTCTCCTTCTTCACATGCTCATAATTTTTACATAAACTTTATTGAGCTTCTCTCTGATTAGGTAAAAAACCCAGCAAGTCTTTTAGTTGCTTGTGTCTACACGCTTCCTTTTTGGTGGGAGCGTGTTGCAGGAGGAGGCTGGGCGCTCGCCGCCTCACTCAGTGAGAAACCTCCAGTGTCTGTGTGGGAGCGTTGATCTTGCCCGTTGGCATCAGTAGCTCCTCACAGTCTCCCAGAGATGCAAGCAGCTTTGCTCTCCTCTCTCCTGCTCAGACTTTCACTAAAAACTTGAGACGTTGGAGGAATTGAGGTAGGTTTGCTTGATTTTCTGTGAGGTCTTCGTCTCCAGAACATTTCTGCTTAACAGCTATCTGTACATCAGTCTTCATTTGTCAATTTTCCCTGCTGATCGTTTTCTACCCACTTCCTGTTGCATTACCGCACAATAATAACTGTGTTGTTATAAATTTGCTACAGCAACAAGAGTAAACAGAATAAAATGAAGAAAGGTGATATCCTAAAGCAAAAATCTACACCAGTTGTTTTTCTTTATAATGAGCTGAAATCTTTTAAATGAGAACACATGAATTCATGCCAGAAAAAAAAAATACATTTTTGTTGTCTCATATGAACAAAACATATGTAGCAACAAAACATGTCCAACATCAAACACATCAGTTCTCCAGCTAAAAAACTGCAGACAGCTTTTTAATCTTTATAACATTTAGTTAAACTTTATTTTTCCACTTCTCAGTCTCCCAAAGAGAAATGCACATCATAAGGAGTATAGCAGAAAGCAGTATAGGAGTATAGGACTAAAGCACTGGTGGGTTTTTTACTATCCAGCTATTGCTAACTTTTTTTCCTCAAGCTAAAGTGTTTGCTGAAACCACTTCGGTGTCACAACTTGATGATTTTCTTTCTCTAAATTTCAAAGACCTACTCCAATGAAAATTGGGTTTTTTGGTGTCTTTATTGTTCTTGTCTGAGCCGGTATCTGGCTAAAAAGTGAACGACTGGATAGATCCAATATTCTTTTCCGTTTTTGTTGCATCAGTAATGTTAGATTAGAGGTGTAGGGGGCTGTAAGCTGGCAGGAGGGCGTGTAAACAGATGGATTGACGGGAAGGGAGGCGGGGTTGCACTGTGCCAGCAGTCCGGCCCACAAAGCAGAGGCAAATTTCTAATGAACCACTCCCAGAAAACAACACAGTTGGACTTCCAGAGGAAACAGCTTCATCCTCTTTTTGGAATGTTTTGTTCCTCTTTTTACATGTGTAAGTTAAAGCTTTGTTGATCTATCATTCATCAGCCACTTATCGACAAAGATGAACAGAATTGTGTGACTGCCTTCACGGATGCACGACATTATTGGCTCCATTCTTTGATATTCGAACAGTGTCTGGGTTTTAATCAATGCAATAAATGGAGTTAGTCTTATGTAATTGGGTTAACACATGGTCACATTGCTGTGACAGAAGATCCTTACCACTGGAAGAGGGAGACGTCTGCTGACTGCATGGATTACTGAAGATTGCTGGAGGAAGACACTCAATATTCTGTGTTTGTTGAAGAGAGGATTACCAAGACTCATTTAGTTCATCTTGTCTGCGCCGCTTAAGGGCTTCCTTTGCTTTTTAGGAACGCGGTGGCGGGACTTGAACGTGGACAGTTACTTATCTCTTTAACCCTGTAAAGCCCACTATTTACAAAAATGTTATATTTTTTTTAAGGAATTAATGTTTTTTAAACCCTTTGGTGAAATCCACAGAAAAAAATTGCTAAACTATTTTTTATTAAATATAGCTAGTATCAGCTATGATAAGTTGGGTGATATGATGCTCACAAAAATGTTAGTTTAAGATGCAACAATAGCAATATGAATGTTCAGGGAAAAGTGCTTTATTTACTCACCGTCTCAAGTTTGATCCACACATTTTTAACGTAGCGTAACTGTAGTATAAAGAATTCTCTATCAAATTTTCATTCTTCTAATAAAGAAAATGTAATTTAAAAAGTGAATAACACATAAGTTATTCTCACCATAAAGTTTTAAAAATTATAAGCCTAAAAAAGCCCTTCTACTGCCTCTAGTGGGATGATGATTAACTTAAAATAGATCAAGTTGAACAAGAGCTACGTGTACATGTGCAAAATGTCTTTGAATTTAATTGTTTTACGTGGGCTCTGAAATAAAATGTGTCCGATTATAACAAACATTTATATCCGCCACATGTTTGATTGGAATAAATCGCCTTGACATGCGCAGAACTATGTAAAATACTGGAAACGGCCATAGAAGAAGTATTATTTTTTTTAAATTGACTATTCGTACATAATTTTTTAAATACAAGCTGGCAGTGCTGAACTTGGTCGCACGGACCTGGAGGCAGGGTTGTGGATAGACGCAGTTAATATATGTGTGGGAAAAGAAGAAATGTGCATTTAGACCGCATGTTAATATGTGCGAAAACCATCAGCCTTTTTTTTTCCACCACGATACACAATCGGCAAAACCCACCCAACTCAGTCGGAAGGAAATCTTGATCCAAATGAGTCTGATTGGGTCAGAGTATTCGAATGCCATGTTTACATGACGCATTTCTATTCTGATCAGGCTTTTATTCCGACTACTTGTGTCCAATAAACGCAACTATGGAGTTTTTAAGTAAAAGTTTGGATCGTATTAATGTCTCAGAATTGCCTGTATCAAATATGATACGAAAGAAGAATTTAAGGTTTGCATTTGTGAATAGATGATTTGTCTTTGAAGGCTTTGAAGTGGTTTTGTAAACTGATGTAGTAAGTCACCAAGTTGTTTTATTCCAATTTGTAGGCATTTATCTAAGTCCTGGCTGTGGATCATCTTTCCTCCCACCATCATGTCAGAAAATCAGGTCAAATCAAGTCTCTGATGCGTTTTTTCCTCCTTGTTGCATCTTTTACAGCAGTCAGGAAGATGGATGGTTGGAGACATAACTTACCCTCCGCCCTGCTCTCTAACTTGAATTCCTTTCAGACGTGTGCTCTTGTGCTGCAGTACACCCTCGTGTTAGCCACTAATCTTCAAGGAAGGCAGCAAGCCTGGAAATGAAAAAGCAGGAGAAAGTAGCAACTCTGTTGAGGTCATCAGAAGAGAACACAAAGTTCTGTTGGATTATTTTAAACAGAAATAGCACTTGGGGTCCAAAGAATTCTTATCCTGTTCAGAGAATAAAAATCTTTTTCTGTTAGTCTTACTAATTGACTGTACATGAGAAATGGTCGGAGTGACCCATCCCCCCTCCTGTTCCAAATGGAAAGTACTCACTGGCTTTAAGAAGCCAAAATTCTACAGACTTCTGTTGAGAAATAAACAGCTATTACTCAGTGTTTATGTTGTCAGAATAACCATCTTTGCTCACAAAAATATCACAAACATTTTCTTTCCTGATTTTGTTTCTGTAGTGCAAGCTATTTAAGTTATAAATGGACAAGTCATATGACTCAAAGTATGTTGTCTCAGGTGGAACATTCAAAATGTTGGATTAACAGATTCTCCCGAGCCCGCTTTCAAGTGGTAGGGGATTTGGACTTCCAACACCCTTACTCCTGATTGGTGAAAGTGATGACTAAGACCGACTCGGACTAATTACAGCTTACTAAATTCCACTGGCCCACAAGCTCCTGTCATAATTTGTGGTCCCCTGTATAAGACTTATACAGTCAATGGTTTTACTTCTAGGGTTGGATTTCTGATGTTCAAATGTTTTCGCTCTGCAATTTAACTTTCTACTGTCAATTTTCTTTTCCTGTTTTTTTTTCTGCTGTCACAGAATAAGCATCCATCGTGCTCCAGTTCATATTATTTTTCCTTCTCTTACAGGTCAGTCACGAGCCAACATGATCCCACTGAAACAGCCACGGAACATCAAAGCATCCAATGACACCTTGGCCTCCATTGACTTTGAAGGCTCAGCAGAGCAGCCGCAGCTTAAAGCCACACCACCGCCGCTGCCCAAGAAGGTTCCTCGCTCAGTCACTGAACCCAGCCTGGCAGCTCTCAAACCTCGGGCTGAGGCCAAACCAGGTGGCACCAACCTGAGTGTGGCAAACCCTCTCTATGACCTGGACTCTACCTGGGAGACAGTGAGCCAGAGCTCGTCTCACAGCTCTGAGCCTCATCGAGCTCAGGGCCAGGAGAGCGGTGACTCTTTAGAGAGACCCTCAGCTGTTACATCTGCCAACAAGACCCACCTGACAAGCAGTGCTTCCTCTCTGGCCTTGCAGCCTACGCCTGCTGCACCCGCTGCACCCAGCGTCACCTCTGGGAGAGAGAAAAAAGTCTTCCTGAGCACAGAGTCTCTGGGTGGGAGAGGCCAGACAGCAGGTCGGGGTCCTGCTGGAGCAGCGAGCTCCAAACCGCAGATTCCTGGTCTGTATAAAGGGCTGGACAGCTGGGATGAGGTTGTGGGAAGGATCCGGGGACTTCACATGAACACACTGCGGAAGCTGGCATCCAAATGTGAGGACCGTTTCATGGCCGGCCAAAAAGATCACTTAAGATTCAGCACAGACAGCTGGTCCCACTTTAGACTGACCACTGGCAAACCTTGCTGCGAGGCGGGGGATGCCGTTTACTACACCGCCTCTTATGCCAAGGACCCGATGGTCAACTACGCCATCAAAGTGAGTGTTGTTATGGTGCACAAGAAGTTCACTTAAATTCTTCAAAGCTCGTCCTTGACCAGCATTTCTAGAAAAGGTTAAAACTTCCTAAATATTTCCACAAATAAACAATGTTTAGAATTCAAGTTTTCTAAATGCTGCCAACTAAAACTAGTAGGTCACTTACTCCACAAATAGACCCGATTCTTATGTCCAGCTCCAGTTTCCAGTCTGATTACAATAGTCTCTTATTACTGATTATCTTCTTAGATGACAAATTTTCTCAACATTAACAGGAATTCCCAAAAGTTTACAAACCTTCTAGTTCTTGCAAAATTTGTGTTTGGTTTCGTCTATTCCTTTTCTCCGAAGAAGCAAAGAGAAATTGTTTACACAGAAATATTGGCATAAAAACTTTGAGCCTCAAAGGCATACATTTCTGCAGTCAAACCTGTCTACACATGCATCTTGTCTCACTGTAATCTGCAGAGGTTTGCAATTAGATTCTGTGTTTGTGTATTTATAGTGATATTAAGAAGTGTTAAAGAAAATTCTTACTGAAATTGATTCATTGCACAAAAAAAGTTGAGAAAGTCTGCATTATTCACAGAATTTGAAACCCTGTTCTCCATAGTACTTCAATGCTTTAGAGATAGTTGTGTTTTATGAATTAGGATTGTAAGAACAGCAAAAGACAGATTTATGACCATTTTTATTCAAAGCTATGGGAAAAATCCTAACTGTATGTTTATTATTATTCTTGTTTTATTGGTTGTTTAATGAAAAATACTACAGTTTAGCCACAAACGAAGCATCACTGCTTGTTGTTGATATACTGCACACTTCAAATTTAAGGAGGGGTTGCAGGCAGATGTTATCTGGTTTCAGCACGTTAAGTCACATTCCTGGAGTTGCAGTGCATCTGGATGAAAGTCTGCATTCTCAGTTGATTCCATATAAAATGCAAAAAGTCTAACGGTTATCTGGGTAAGAGGAATCGGCTTGTTGGATCCAAAATCAAACATGGAAATCTGCCTAATTTGATGTTAAAGGCTGTTACAAATTCCCCATATTTTTAGAGCAAATTGTCTTCCAGGACAATTTGTACCATTAAGATTTGTTTAAGAAAGTAACTTTAATTTGCTTGTAATAAGTTTTTAAAAAATGACAGTTATATTTTGTTCCTAATTGAGCCCAAAATATCCAAGCTAAACAAAATAATGGCACATATAATCTTAGGAACATAAAGTGTTCCCTAAGGAAACTCAGAAAGTTGTATACTCTCTTTTTTTTTATCTGGATTTCAAAATTCTAATGTGAAACACATTAATTTCATATTCAACTGATATATATTTTTAAGTGTGTTTTTGGCTAAAACTTGTTCCTGCTATTGCTAAATGCTAAACTAAATGCTGGAATGGCTTCAGTTACAAAGCTTTAAATTATCCTAAAAACAACAGGAAAGCAAAAGTGAGCTTTATTAATGAACTTAATGCTCATATCAAAAATTGACCTAATCTTGCTACCTCAATGCTAACTAGTGCCACATAAAAATGGTAAAAAAAAAAAAAACATGTCATCTTTTGTAAGTATTAGTAAAGCTTGTTCATTAAGATAAATAAATAAAAGCTAGCCTAACAAGCTATGCTAGTGGATTGTTTAAAATAAGTTTAACTACCAAAATATTAAATAAGTACTCAAATATATACTTGATGAGCTTTGTAGTAAATATGCCCTGCTGTTCTTTGTTTTCCCATTCCAAACATTTAGCAAAGTTTTTTTTTTTTAATCATTAGAAATGTGTAAAAAAATGTTTATAGAAAAGTTACGAATTATGTCAGTTTTCTTTCAAGAACATTATGAAGCATTTTTTTTAATTTGGTCTGTTTGTGATCACATAAATTAAGTTATTATAAAATTGGCTTTTGTGCTGCATAATAGAAAAACAGCCAGAAAGAAGATTTCAGAGCAGCTGTGCACATAATTTGCAAAGACTTCTCTTTTTTTTGAGCTGAAGTCTGGATTTCTGAATCCCAGTTGATGTTTCACAGAGATAATTAAAACTACTGAAGACAAATTTGACTCTAAAAGTGTTAAAGGACCGGTTGTGTGTGAGTTCAACCCAAACAGTTAGTGATGTAAGGGGGGAAAGTGATTTATTCAGATTCAGCTTTAGAAAATCTCTTTTAGGGTGAAAAGACTTCTTTTTTTTTCAACACTTAAAATGAGCCACACATTCAAGCAAACATCTGCTTTTGTAAAGAAGCACATAGTTTGCAGTTAACCCTGAAGCTGGCTGCTGCTGTTGCTGCATGCGAGAACAGTGTAGGCATACTAAGATAGACCTTATTCAGCTTTTTCTATTAGCTGAAGCCTCTCACTAAATGAGCAAGACTGACATTTAGAAGAACAAAAAATCTTTGTGATCTCTCAGAGAACTGAATGTCCAGTAATTAGGCCAAGTTTGTGTTCAAACCTGAGAGTAAAAGGATTTTTTTTTAGTCTTTGTGAGAAAATGCTTGTTTTGCTACATTAAACAGAAGCTAAACTGAGTTCTGCAGAGTTCTGTTCTGGAAAAGACGAAAATGTATAACAATTTTCAAACTGTCCTTCATTATAATCAAGTTCACAACACAAAATATTTCTACCTTCTCTTGATATCACTGCATTTTGTTTCACTTCTTTAGTTATGTAAAAGTCTATGTAAACTCACAAAGAAATAGACAGCGTGTTTCGGGTTCAAAGTTCAAAACTCATACATTCACTCATCGCTACACAAGTTTTTAAGTAAATTTTTTGGCTCTACGTAGAAAAGACAACAAATACCTGTTTAAAAAGTTGATGATGAAGGAGAAATTAATAATTGTGGTTTGTGCCCGGACGATATATATAATATCAAGTCTTTTGTATATCAGAATAGAGGAATAAAGAAAAAGGCTCAAGCAATATTTGTGATATTTCTGCTGCTTTGACATTTTGTTCCAAGCCTCATCCAACTGTGAGTTCATGGACTAGTATCTGGTAGCAACAGTCCAGTGTAAACAACGTATGCTAAAAGCACGTTCTACATCGTTCCTGAAGTGTTCTTGAACACGCCACACATGCCCGGTGTTTACATTGCTTCAGAGTTTAGTCATTTTTACTTTGTTGAGGCAGACTTGGCTCTTATTGGATCTGATCGTAACATCAATGACCATAAATAAATCTCCCTTTTTTTTTGTTCTGGTGGTGCAGATCTGCCGGAGCCACATGAAAGAGACCCAACAGCAGTTCTTCCACAGTCTTGCTGTGAGGCAAAGCCTCCCGGTCCATTTCAACATCCAGCAGGACTGCGGACACTTTCTGGCAGATGTCCCGACCCGTCTGCTGCCCTGGGAGGAGGAAGACGAGGAGGATGAGGTGAAGAGGGACGCAGAAGGACTGACAGAAACGGAGAAAGACGTAAAAACAAAACAGACTGACTCTGCCCCCAACGGTAAACTAGGAGATAAGGCAGCGGCAGCTACGACGGCGGGCCACTTGAGAAACCGCGTGGTGGTGATCACACGTGAGGTGCCTTTCCAGACAGTGGCCGACTTTGTCAAAGAGGGCGCCGCCAGACATTCCCAGAACCCAGAGCTGTACGAGCGTCAGGTCTGCCTGCTGCTGCTGCAGCTCTGCTCCGGCCTGGAGCACATGAAACCTTTCCATGTGACCCACTGTGACCTGCGCATGGAGAACCTGCTTCTGGTCCACTGCCAGCTAGGGAACCCCTGGAACCTGGACTTACTTGAGCCCAACAACAACAACAGCAGCAGCAGCTGCAGCAGTTCAGCCACATCCTCCACAGCTGCCGCAAACGCCACCTGCCCCGCCCGCCTAATCATCAGCAACTTCTCCCAGGCGAAGCAGAAAAGCAGCCTGATGGTGTCAGATCCTGGAACACTGCGGGATCAGTCCAGGTTGGCACCCGAAATTATCACAGCGACACAGTATCGGAAATGCGATGAGTTCCAGACGGGGATTCTCATCTATGAGATGCTACACCGCCCCAACCCATTTGAGGAGACGCCCCAGCTGAAGGAAAAGGAATACACATGGGCGGACCTTCCAGCGCTCCCCGTCAGGTCCCTATACTCACAGGGCCTGCAGCAGCTGGCAAGGCTGCTGCTCACCGTCAACCCCTCTGAGAGGATCCGCATGTCTGAAGCCCGAGCCTGCCTGCAGTGCCTGCTCTGGGGCCCCCGAGAAGACCTGTTTCAGGCTTTGGGCTGCAGCAGCACAGGCCCCATGTCAGAGGCCGCTGTCAGCCATCATGAAGCCATGCTGCAGAACTGGCTGGACTTGAAGCGGACGCTGATGATGATCAAGTTTGCCGAGCGCTCGCTGGACTCGGCCTGCAGTCTGAGCCTGGAAGACTGGCTGTGCTGCCAGTATCTGGCGTTTGCCACCACAGAAAGCCTGAGCCGGGTGGTGCACATCCTGCAGCAACGCACTCCACCATACAACCACAACCAAACCAAAGCACACACCGCAAACCCCCTCCACCTGGCTCCGTCACAGCCTCTCTGAGCTCCTGCACTCACCTGTTCCCATAGCAACAGATCCAGATTAGTGAAGTGATGCTGGTGGTAACTTTGTTGTTGCAGCAGCCACAGTGCCCCCATGACAGCAGCATGTTTACTCATCAGGCCTCAGTGACAGAGCCAACAACATCTCTCAAGAAGAAAATATTTCTAACTTTAGGGAGGAGGGATGTTTCATTTCTGATCTCAAAATAGTTTGAAAAACAGTGAGAAGTTCATATTACTTCTCCTGTGGGTGATCGCACATGGTATCACCTGAAAAATCAAAGATGTATGTCAGTGGAGGAAAGGGAATTACAAATTAGTTGACTTTTAATCCCAAACTAATGTTCTGTTGCTAAAGACAAATATCAAAGCCACTTTCCTGTAGCGTCTGCAAGCAGATGAACATTATGAGCTCAAATACCCTCCATCTTTTCAAAATAAAAGAGGCCGTTTGTGCTTGGAATTAGCTGTTTTTGCAGCTCTCCTCTGCAGAGGACATTGTCTGTGTTTTTTGAATGCTCATTTAGCTCCGACACACGCAGGACACAGCTGTTCAGGCTTCAGCTGCTCCTCAGTCTGCTACTGCAGCTGCTCTGTTTGCTGCTGCTTAGCTTCCTTTTTGGAATTTGTGCAATCAAAGTAGTCATGTTGTTTTCTCTTCCTTAGTTTAACAACCCTTGCAAGGTTCTTCATGGTTTTTTTTTTTTTTTTTTTTTTTTTACTGTACTTTTGTCCTAACCTTCTCCTAAAGCCGTTTTGTGGCACATAAATGGATCGTTTCAGCCATCTCTCAAATCAAACCAACTGAGTGCAGACATTTGCACAGTCAGCTGGTGGAAAGCAAAGAGCAGAAAGAAGTTGCTGTGAATTTGAGGATCTGACATTCGTCTTCTTTTTTCTGACTGTTTGGACTGAAACAAACATTTGAACATGAAGTCATATTTTCCAGATTGTTTTTTCTTTTCTTCCAAATGAACCACTTCATGTGTTTAAACTGTTTGTAGTCAAGAAGACCTTGAAGAAAAATGAATAATTCTGCCACTAAATGGATTCAGAGCAAAACAGTTCCTCATCTGTTAGTTAAGACTCTGTTTAACAGTTAAATCATACCCTTAAGCACAGAACTCAAAGTACAAGAAGAAATGTTACTAGTTTACATCATTACTCGGGTTAGCTTTGTTTTACTGCAGATTTGCCAGAAACTGGTTCACAGCGTGAAAATACAACAATGTGGGATGAGTTTGTTGTGTGCTGAGGGGTGCGTGGGTTAGCACTGGTGGCTGACCTTGTTTTCATATTTTAAGGCCTTTGTATTGTATGTATATATTATATATAAATATATATAACCGATATTTTAATCCACAGACTATTTTGTCAAGTACAGAGCACATTTGTTTTTGCCTTTAGAGTCTCATAATCATTAATCATTTATCCATGAAAGCTGTACATGACTTTTGTCCTCCTCGCATGTCTCTGGGAAAGGTAAAGGTGAGTAGTTACCACTGTCCTGCACAAGTCAAGATTGCTCAGAGAGGATGTTCACATTTAGCTGCATTCCTCAGTATTTTTCTTCTCTGCTTAGGAGAAAAACCACTTTAGCTGTGAAATTTCAACGCAGCACAAAAAAAAAAAAAAAAAAATCCAAAGTGCATCAACTGTATGACAGGAGGTTTTGTCTGTTTTAGTCTCCACTGGACCCAAAAGCAGAGACTCCTGAAGGTGTTCCATACAGATGTGTGCAGTATGTCTCCTGGCATGTTGCTTGTCATTGTTTAGCAACTCTAACAAAACAATAAATGTATGTTTTTTTCTATAAATATATCCTTGCTGGTTTTGTGTTTTGACTTACACAATGGCTTTAGAAATCATCTAAAAAAGGAAGCGGATTTGATCAAATGTAGTCTTGCTTGGTTGCAGTTTCTCTTGGCTGCCAGCAGATGGAGACATTTGAAAAGATTTACCTTTCACTCTGCAGCTGATTATCCATTTATATTCATTCACTTGAATTGTTGAATTTGTTTGTCACAATCTATTATCCCCTATTCCATCCCGAATTATAGATGTAAAAATAATTTTCAACAAGTTTTAAAATTTTACTTTTTGTGTTTTATTTAAAGAAAGAGTCAGTCAAAGCAGGACAGTCAACTTGAAAAAATACTAAATTTTTATTTAGAAAAAAACCTCAGTTTATACAGCACATGGGTCATTATGGCCCATTTGAAATATTGATCTTTGATGAGAAGTATTTAAAATATTCTGCAGAAGATAAGATTAAAATGTCCTCAGTGATTCAGGTTTAGTTTGTAATTTTTAGCAACCAGAAATGGGCAAACACAAAAGCAAAGTTACAATTATGCACTCATTTTCCAAACCGCTTTATCCCTTTCGGGGTCACTGAGCTGCCGGAGCCTAACCCGGCCACTCATGGGCGAAGGCAGGGTACACCCCTGGACTGGTCTCCAGTCTGTTACAGGGGCCACAATCACACACCCATGCACACTCACAGTCACACCTAGGGACAATTTAGAGAAACCAATTAACCTGTGAAGCATGTTTTTGGATGATGGGAGGAAGCCGGAGTACCCGGAGAAAACCCACGCATGCACGGGGAGAACATGCAAACTCCACACAGAAAGGTCCCCCATTGGTGACACTGTTTCAAGTCCCCCAGCCAGGACTTGAACTGGGAACCTTCTTGCTGTGAAGCAAGAGTGCTAACCACTGTTCCACCATGCAGCCCAATTAATTAACTTGATAAAACCCTTTTAGTCTTCAAAGTCCCACTATTGATCTATTTTTAAAGTGCTCCCAGTGGTCTTTTAATTATGACTATGGTGTTTTTAGCTAAATTTAAAATAAATAAAATTAAAAAGTGTCATTTTCTATAACATAATTTCTGCAGAGCAGCAGTAATTCACTAAAAATTCATCTCCATGTTTGAGGGTGAGACCATTGGAATGGACCATTCCTACACCCACTTTCCATCCCCAGTGCTGAGATTTCTCAGTTTACTCTCTCTGTCTGTTGCATTACCGGCGCATCAAAAACAGTGAACAATATCAGAGCTATCCAACCGTACAGTTTAGAGTCTGATCTCCGCTCAGAGGAGGAAAACGTGAATATTTGTCTGAAAGTGGATGCTTCAGAATGGAGCGGAGCAGGGAGCTCGTGACCCACCCAGCATATTTTCTGCCTCACAAATATTTACTTTTTTAATGGCATTTTTTCGTCAGTTCCTAATTCATGGTGGATTAAGGAAATTCTCAGAAATGCAATTTCAAGCTCAATTGTCTTTATGTCATCCATTTTTAAACAAATGCTCTGAGCCTCTTGAAAATCTTGTTTTTGGTGTTTTTATCAGTGTGTCATTAAAACCGGTCCCGAATAATGTATTTACCTGAAATAAGAGTTGGAAGGGGGAAAAAAACCTCTGCTTTCCTGCAGTCTCCTTTGGTCTGTGAACCTAACAGGAACCTCAGCTCTCATGGTGGTTAATCACAAAGTGATGCTCCACTGGTTTTATTACCTTTGATCAATAATCCTTCAGAATAAATCTCTGAAAGGTAACACGCGGACAAAGATGTGATTTCTGACACGAGGAAGGAAGTGATACAAAAGAAGAGTGTTGAAGGAAAATGTTTGAATGTTTTTTTCTGCTTGGTGTTGTGTGGGCTGTAGAGCAGAGAGGTGTTTCTTCACTCTGATTCATCCATTTGAGGGAGAAATGATGAAGAGGAAGGGGGCGGGGCGTCAAGATGGATCAAGTCAATGGGATGGATGCAGTGAAAGTTTGAGGATGCCCGTGGAACGCGCGCGCGCTCATCCCACCCTGCTGTGATGTCGTTGCGTAACGCCGGTGCGTGTGGAGCAGGTGGAGCCTCCTCTTCCTCCTGCTGCTGCTGCGGGTGAAGCCTCGGTGGTTTGTTATTGAGCGACCCGCGGGCGCAGCTCGCTGTGGGGGTGGGACTTCATTTCTGCAACAGAGATGCGGATGGACGCGCGCCTGTGAGCGGAGAACAGAGCCTCATCCTGCGCGCCACCGCACCTCCAGTCTGGCCACCATTCCGCCTCCAGATGCGCTGAAGCAGCTCCAGTCGCCGCCTCTTCATCCTCCTCCTCAGGCCAGACAAACACCGCCGGAGCCAGTGGATGGGGAGAGGCGCCTAAAGAGGGGAGAGCGGTGGAGCAGGTCTGCTCTCCTCCTCCTTCCTCCCCACTGCAGCAAAAGAAAGTCCGGTAAGGAATGTGTCCGATCCACTCTCTCCTCCGCGCCCAGTTCCCTCTGGGGTGCATAAAGGAAGCGCGTAAAGCTCCTCGCATCTCTGGCGTCATTTTCCTGCTGTATTTTCTTGTTGGAGCAAAAGCTGAATCTCCTGCAGTATCAGCCCCAGTGAACTCCTGCTGGGACGGTGGAGCAGCTGCAGGAGGCTGAGTCAACTTTAGCTGAAGAGATGTGAGACTCCTCCAATATCTGCATTTAAAGGCCAGAAACGGGCAGAGCACGATGAAATGAGGAGGAAGAGGCTCCAAAAACTCTGCTCAGTGAAGCAGCAGTGGTGTCACTTCAGAATACAATCAGTCAAAAAGTAACTCATGCGAAAAACTACTGGAGTGCAGCCGGAAAATGTCAGAATTAAGGCTGAGAAATGAAGAAAAACAGGAATTCAAACCTTAAACCCCTTTCTTTGCCCTTTTTTTTTTTTGACAAAAACAGCTTTGGTTGATAAATAGAGGTGAAAAGTACCATAATGGAGTTTACATTCAACGTGCCAACATTCAAATATTTGTTGACCAAAAATGTAGGCCTTTATTTTCTGTAGACATAACATTGAGTTCATCCTAAGCTCAAAGTAATTGCATTGCGTCAAGTAACAGTTGTTTACCATCATCACCGTTGCTTTGCAGACATTACAGTTAGTTTGTTGAAGTCATTGAACAAGGATCTTTGTGGCAAAAACATTGTCGAAAATCTTTACACTTTCCTAAATTGTTTTAGTTTTTAAATATTGGATAGAATGGTGAAGTTTAAAAACTCATTAAATACTAATCTAGGAATTTACTGTATATTAACAGTGCATGACAAGAGTTTTGCTAGATTTTTTAATAGTTTCCAAATGGTTCTTGTTCTCATGTTTTTGATTGATCTACATTTTTTCAAAATGGTTCAAATGTCTAAAAATATATATTTCAATATATCCACTCCAACAGTTCAGATTCTTTATTATAATAAAATGACAGAAGTTAAAAACAAGATGCAGTCATAAGAATTTATATTTGTTTATATACAAATGCATACATGTTTGGTTTTTTTTTTTATTATTATTTAAGAACATTTCATTCAATTGAATGTGACAAAGTAAATGTTCCAACAAAGTCCTGTGAATCTGGGCTTTTGTTGCAAACTTAGATTTTTAAAATGAATTTACCTTATCATATTCTCCGACTTTTGCAAAAAAAAACAAAAATGTGTTTTTTTGGGGTTTTTTTGCACGATGGCGCAGTGGTTAGCGCTCCTGCCTCACAGCAAGAAGGTTCCCGGTTCAAGTCCTGGCTGGTGGACCTTTCTGTGTGGAGTTTGCATGTTCTCCCCGTGCATGCGTGGGTTTTCTCCGGGTACTCCGGCTTCCTCCCACCGTCCAAAAACATGCTTCATAGGTTAATTGGTTACTCTAAATTGTCCCTAGATGTGAGTGTGCATGGGTGTGTGATTGTGGCCCCTGCGACAGACTGGCGACCAGTCCAGGGGTGTACCCTGCCTTCGCCCATGAGTAGCCGGGTTAGGCTCCGGCAACCCCGTGACCCCGAAAGGGATAAAGCGGATTGGAAAATGAATGAATGAACAAAAATGTGTTTGTCAAAGTTGAGGTTTTGAGCCCACTGGGGTTCTTTTTTAATTTTATTTAAAATTCAAAATCTTTAGCCTTCAATTTCTTTTGTAAGTTTTTATTCATTTTAAGATTTTCTACAAGTTCTCCAACTTTAGCAAAAGGGGTCAGTCTTCGTTTAGACGAAATGATCTGACATCTTTGGTCAAAACATCTCACCTTTTGAGAAAATCTCCTATTTTTTTAAGTTTTAGAAGTCAAAAATGATGATTTTCTTGTTGCCCATGTTGATCCCATCTGTCCTGATCTTTTGCTGCAGCAGAGGATGGTGAAAAGCTGCTTGCTTTTCATTTTCCAGAGGCTGTACGGCTGCTGTTTTAGGTCGTGAGTTTAGCAATTTTAATTTTTTTTCATGTTTTGTTAGCAGTTTATCTGCCCTCCTGGTTCAAAAAGTCAAGAGTTCCTCTCCTGACAGTCTGATCTCCCACACTGCTTGCCGGGGGAAACCAGCTGAAATACGACCCACCTCAAAACTCAATTTCTACAGCAGCTCCTGCAATCATCTAAGAAATCAGTTTAACACCTCTTACACACACTCTGGGCTCCTCCCTGAACTTTATGGATAAAAAGCTTTATTGCATTAACAAAGCTGAGAGCACTTATCAGGACTCCTGCAGATGTGCTGCTGAAACACCTGCTGCCGCCGTCTGAGCGGCCTTCTCTGACACCCTGCAGTGGATTCTGCCCTGACTTTAATGCGGCTAATACTTCCAGAACAGATCATGGATTGGACTGCCTCGTTTTATGATGAATGCTCGTGGGCCAAGCCAAAACCCTCCACCCGCCCTCCGCAGAGGAGCTTGAAGAGGCTGGAGAGGGAAACCCATAAGGAGAACGAGATGAATCATATTTATGAGATTAAAGCTCTGAGATCTTATCAGACACGGGGCACAGAAGGTCAGATTATTCTGTCACGGTTACATTCATCACATCTGAACTGTAAAAACTCAAATGTTCCAGACAAAAAGTGAAAGAAAAATATTTTTTTCCTGTAAAATGAAGTCTTTCACCTCATCCATAGGAAACAAGCCTTTCTATAAAGCATTAAGGCAGCTCTAACTGACATTTTTGCAGCGCTGAGTGCTTTTCCTGCCCTGTATTATCTTAATTGTGAGGCTGTTAATCTCATAAGTGGTAGGCTTGATCAGTTTGTGTAGTAAAGGAGCAACACATGAGCCTTGATTTATCTTCTGTGCATCAGCGCCAGGACGGCAGACTGAAGCTTCCAGATTAAAAGTCTAGGAAGAGTTGCTATTGGGGTTTGAGATAACTTGAGTTTGGAGAGCCATGCATGATGGAGAAAATCCTCAGCTTCATCCTGCTTTCTGTTGTGTTTCCTCCTTTCTCTCAGTGAAACTTTGCAGTTCCAGGCGTTGAATCCACTTAAATTTAGGTCTATCTTTAGGAAAAATAGAAACCCTATATAATAATTCATATCATATTGATACAAACATTTCATAGATCCCCATCTCATTATCATGATCCAACCTTTCCTTTAAAACCTATTTTATATGACTTGGTAGTTCATGTTGTCTGCCCTGTAGTTCATCATCGTACCACTAGGGGCAGTAGAAGGGCTTTTCCTCCTGCTCATTCAAAATGGCTGCTTCCATGACACTTTTGGCTTTTTTGATATTTTCCAAATTTCATGATGAGAATGACTTATCTGTTGTTATTCATTTTAAAATGAATACTTGCTGTATTGAAAGAACACAAAAAATGTTGGTAATTAATTCTCTATAATTCAGTTACACCGTGTTAAAAATGTGTAGATCACATTTGAAACAATAAGGAGTATTTTTTTCCTAAACACTCCTTAACATTTTTACATCTGAAGCTAACGTTGTTGTTCGTAAAATCTTATCAATTCACCCAACGCACCAGAATTAATACTATCTATATCTCATTAAAAAATGATGCTGCAATTTATCTTATGTTGATTTCACCAAAGGATTTCACAAACCATCTTAATTTTAAAAAATTGAATTTTCTGTCAATTTTTAGATGAAGTGGGTTCTACAGGGTTAAACCTGTTTTTGGCGTCCTGCTATTACAGATGATGAAGTACTTTTCCTGAAAAAAAAAGGTGAATTCAGCAACAGGTTGAAATATCTTAGAATAAAGGAAAGTTAAACTTTTTTCACCATTAACTTTTTTAATTAAAGAAGTAAAGCAAATTTGAAACAAAAAACTATACTTAGTAATTAATTCAACAATGATGTGCAGCAAATGTTTTTGTACATAAATTTGAAGAGATATAAATTGCACCAGTGAGGAGATTGGGTGCAGAGTACGCCCCACCCACCTTTCAATCTACACGCCACACCCTTATTTCACACATAAATCTGGCTTTTGATCAAATCTGAATAGACCCTTTTCACATAACATCAGACAAAATTGCAACATTGTCACCACACTTTAGACCGGCAAAGCTGACAACTAAACGCTGTTCAACACAATTTTACGTAAATAATCAAATGTAACCTTACCAATTGTAAGGGAAAATTGTACGATATGTATTTTATAAATGTCCTACCTCAATATTTTTTTTCCTCTCTTAGATCGTTCATAAATCAAACACAAATGTAAATAATCCTGTCTACAGAATACTGCACTTTGTACTTCTCTGTTCGTACTTCCAACAACAACAAAAAAATACAAATTCCTTTCAGCAGAAAAAAAAAACAAAAACAAAACACAAATTCTCAGGAGGAAATAGATGTTCTAGTTGTTGCATACTAAGTAGGAAACTTTCTCTGTGACCTTAATGCAGACCTGATCAATCACTTCTACATTTAATCTAGCTCAATGCATCATAATGAAATTAACTGTCCCCCTGATATAAGCAGTCTGTGTGCAGCCAGCCCATTTGGGCGAGTCTGCGTCCTTCCTTCTTCTTCTCTTCTTCAAACTAGGAAGCCCATCTTCTTCTCAGATGGGCTTCCTTTGGAGCCAGCTGCTCTTTTTGTTTGGTTAAGCTTGCTCGGCGCTTGCTTGAGTTTGAACAGCAGTTTATGGCATCGCTGTTTAAATGTCAGCGTTGACCGTGGTGCTGGAAGGATTGATCTTCCCCCACATACAGACTGCAGCCAAACCCCTCCATCACTCCATTAAAGCCATGAACGCCCAAGCTTTTTGAAAAGTCCCATCTTCTCTGATGGTTCCTGGACATGCAACAATACAAACTGACCACACAAAAGTCATGCAACCAAGGACATTGCTGCAGAAGAGCTTTCTATAGATAATGCCTCATTTCTACCCACTAGCTTATACAGTAGATGTAAATCTGTGGATTCTGACACACAATCACATCATCAGAAACACTAAACTGTGCTTCCTGTTCAAACAACAGGAGCTTGCTTTAAATAAATGTCAGTAAAGCTACGTTCACATCGCCCTCAGCAACGTGCATTCAAGCGAACACTGCCAATGAAAAGTCTTTGCAAACAAGTGTAAATGCTCATTTCACGCTTCTGCGTTTAAAAATCTTAAGCCCTTTTTATACTTCAAAGCCAACGGTCATCGCATCTAGAAATGCATGTTCTAGTTCACACTAATTTTGGCTGGTTTTGCTTGCGACTCCGCGATAACTTCGATGGACTTCTGAGCGGTATATACACTTTTCAAGCAACGCAATCATCTCTAGCGTTTATTTTTAACATGAAGAACATTGTTCTCATACACTTGATGCGTCTATGAACGCGCAGGTACATCAAAGGCAGAGGAGGGAGTGGTGTGTTCATCCACTAAACAGAAGTAGGCCATACAAAGGCAAAAAAATAATATAACAATGTAGTGAATTGCATTTTAAAGTGCTGAAAGATATGAAATATAAGACAAATCTTTTCAACAACTTTCTCTATTTTCTGTCTAGTTGTCCACTCTCTCTGTTTCTTTCTGTCTGTTTGTGTGTCCTTTAACTTCTTCAGTACGTTTTCATCATTTTCAGGGTTAAAAAGAAGGTCTCTCAGAGAAGATTCTCTCAGAGAACAAATTTCACACATCCAAGTGTGTGACAACCAATGGGACTGC
>BSAI01000030.1:20295378-20324960 GCA_036245035.1 Adrianichthys oophorus | reverse complement strand
TTAGACTGCTGCCCCCGCGACCCGGTCCCGGATAAGCGGAAGAAAATGGATGGATGGATGGATGTTTTGGGCCTTCTTATTTAACCCTGAGCTCCTCCACTGCTGGTGAGGTTTCGTTCTGCCACTACGGTCCTCGCCTGTGGAGCAGCCTGCTGGAGAGCCTCAGGGCTGCAGAGACTGTAGATATTTTTAAGAAGAGGCGATACGTGAACCATTTCTGCTGTAAACTATCTTTTAATTATTTGGCCTCAAAATCAAATCTGAGTTTGTTTTCTGGAGTCATTCTTCTGCGTTCAGTGTAAGTCCACTTCACTTTTCAGAGTGTGGATACATGGGAGCAGCAGTCGGAGGCTAAAATCACCTCCTTCTGTGACACCCGGAGCAGAAACCTTTCTCTCAGTGAAATGATGAGGAGAGCAACTTGATGTAAGGACTGCCTTTGAAACTTTTAATCAGAATGTAACAGATACTGAACAAATTTAGAAATAACTTCAGACAGGAGCAGTTTGTTTTTTCCATCTTTGCGCCTGCCACTCGCCTTCTGTTCTTTGCTCAGTTCTGCCAGGAAAGCAGTGAATCCTGGTTCTCAGTGAGTCATCGCTGCTCTGTGTTTCTCTGCTTCTGCTCATTCTCTGACGGCCAGCAGAGGCATCATTTGGTTTTTTTTTTTTTTTGTCCTGGTTGGAGAATGACAACAATGAAACCAGCAGCGGCAGGGTTGGCATTTCTGAAGGAACTGTGATGGGAATGCTGATATCAGCTCTCCCCTCGGTGACGGTCAGATGGGATTGTCACCCTTTGCTCTCCTGCTGGTTCGTCTGTTCAGCCTCTCTGCTGGAACTGTGTTTGTCGTCCTCCTCATCTCTCTTCCATCTGTCCTTCATCATCACTTCTTCATCATTTTTTAAGGGAGATGAGTCCATAGTGTGAGGTCAGAAAACAGAGCTCCTGCTCCAGTTTGATCTTCAGGAGAATTTTCACCAAAAACAGTTTTTATTGGGTCATTTGAATGTGATGCTGCTTCACCAACTGACAAATCTGATCCTCTTCATTCAGTTCTCTGCTCTGTCACTCACTCACCTTATCTTTAAAAATTTAAGCAGGATATAAATCTGGACAAAGTGTGATTGTTCTCCAAAGAGAAACTCAATTGTTCTCATAATTCTATTTCTAGTGTTGGCAGATCTATTATTAAATCTGCTCTCATCTGCTGGTTGCCTGGTAACTTCAGGGCGGACTAGCCCTGTCACACGAGAATGAAGATCTAATAGATTTTAACCTCTCTGTCATTTTATAAAGTGATCATGGCGGGCTATGATGGATGAACTACCTTCACCGCACTTCCACCCACCCACTACTTCTGTTTTCCATAGAAGATACTCCCATTTGTGTCAGCCGGGAAAAAAAACTCCAGATTCAAGGCTCACTTGAACACATTGCTGAAGTTAGTGTGTGAAATTTTATGGTTGCTACTAAGCCTTCCTTGTCATATTAGAGGTTTGAACGATTTTGTAAACTGGTTTATTCTTACTTATCTGAGGATTTTATATCAAATGGGTTTTCATCTGTGTGTAAAAGCGTAGTTTAAAAAGCATGTCCTCTTTGTGTTTTGAACTTTATCTGGGCTGTTTGAGCAGCAGCAGTGAGGATTTTTGTTTGCTTTCAAATAAGCCCTCATGCTGTTCAGCAACATTGTGAATCTTAACAGATTATTTGGAGCTCTAAGCAAAAAAAAAACAAAAAAAAACTGTTCACTGTTGTCTGTAGCAGTGGTGTAATGAGGAGGTGAAGAGGCTACTCAAAAAAAACACGGTATGTGTTCAAAAGATCAAAAACCTAAATCAGGGATGGGTAACTCCAGACCTCGAGGGCCGCAGTGTCTGCATGATTTCCAGATATCGATGACTGATTACCTGCTTCAGGTGTGTCAATTAGAACATGCCAGAGCACGGTATGTTGGAAAACATGCAGGAACGCGGCCCTCCAGGCCTGGAATTGCCCATCCCTGACCTAAATCATTGACTGTAAATGAGAACTGGACCAAGTGAGAAAATGGTTTACTTCCGGCTCCAACCACATAAAGTCTATTCAGCCATCATTTTTGGTCCGAGTTTGTCTTAGTCAGCATTTCTATGGTAACTGCTCTCACCAATCAGGAGTGAGCTTGTTGGAAGGCCACACTCCTTACCACTTGAAAGCAGGCTCAGGAGAATCTGTCAATCAAATGTCCAATGTGAGACCACCTACTATTATTGAGGTAACTGATTTGTCAGTTTATAACTTGAATCCTAAAAAAAAATAGGATTAGCAAGAACATGTAAAAAAATGTAGCAGATCAAGAATGATTATTCTGGCAAACATCCTGTATGTTAGGGACCTGCTAAGGAGAACTGGGTTTGCAGGACTCTCTCAAAGGCTTTTATGATGATGTTGTTACATCTGCTCTTTTCAACTGAGTGAGTTGCTTGGGGGTGAAAGTACTGACAGGAACAGGCAGAGGATTGACAGATTGGTGCAGAGATTCGGCTCCGATCTGGCATGTCCCCTGGAGTCTGACTGTGGTGGGTGAGAGGAGGATCCTACGAAAACTGGAATCCATCACACAGTCCTCTTCATCATGATCACCTTCTGCATGACACCACTAACACCTCACAGCAGGAAGGAGCGTTTTCACAGATTTTTCTTCCCATCAGCTATTAGACGCTACAACACCTCATAGACACTGGACACTTCATTGTGTTATTTATTGTAGTTTTAATTTTTTATCTGTCATTATTTCTATTTGTTTGGCTTCAATCTAGTTCACCAGTTTTGAGATTAACAAAAGTTCTACTCTTATTTTTACTTAATAGAAGTATATGGGACTTCTTGCACCAGCGGGTACTTCCTGTTTGGAACATGAGGGGGGAGGGGTCAATCAGTCCAGTTCTCATTTACAGTCAATGGTCATGTAAAATGAGCGCTGATCTGAATCTGGAATCAGAAACTGTAACACCATAGTAACCGGGGACTGTCACACCCACATACTGGTTACATCGTGAATCACTGACAATCTATCACAAACACACCTTTATGTCCCAGTTCTGGACATTCCATAGATATGAACAAGTCAAGGATAAATCTGCAGCCAGCTGGGGAAACTTATTGAGATACCAAAGCATTGCGTACTAGTCCTCTCTTCCTTGGGTTTTTTAGTACGTCGGTCAGAGGACTTTTCTCCTGGTTCTTCTTTTGTGGTCAGTGATATTTTGCACAAAACTGACCACAAACTAGCTGCTGTTGTAACTTTCGGTCGTTGCAGGCAGGTTGATCCTCTCAGGTGGGAAACTAACTCAACTTAAATGAAGTGTAAACGTTTTCACTGTTTGAATTAAGTCTGTTCTAGTCAAAATGCACTCTTCAATATTAAATACAAAGAAGGAGGTGTTATGTGGCATTTAATTATTTGTCTTTTTAGTTTTCATTTTTCCGTTTCTCATGTCCTGCTTCCCCTCAGGTTCAGACCAATGCATTCACCGTGATCTTTGACGAGCGCTTCTCCGTCCCCATGGCCGTGTCCTCCCTGGAGGAGTACAGCCTGCGCTTTGCTGCATTCGGGATCGACTCTGACGAGAGAAACATCAGCGCAGGCCTGGCCGAACTCAAGCTGTCGGACCTGGACCTGACCATCAGACCGTTCAACGCCTGGCTCTACCTTCAGGATGTCAACAAGGTTCGTTTCTGGAGAGGCGTGCAGTCTCCCTCTGGTGGGCATTTGGCAGAACTGCAAGCATTCACAAAGTAGGAGTTGAAGCACTTCTTTTGTTCCAAGTTCTTCTGCAGAAAAATGTGTATTTTTGTCCTGGAAAGCAGTAAACCTGGATGTTAAAAATATTCAGAAGCCAGCTATGTCTCATTCTTCTTTACATTTCTTCTTTCTTCTTTTTTTCTGATTATCAAATGACTTTATGCCAATAGTTTGGACCAAACCCATCAAAATAAGAAAAATCCAAAATGAGTTCTTATGAAGGATATAAGGTGTAGAAAGTCAGTTCTATTTCTACACCTTATATCCTTCATAAGGTGTAGAAAGTCCGTTCTTTTTGCTCTAACTTTAACTTTGACAATAATGAAATTAAACTTTAGCATAGCATTCTTCTTGTATATGTCTGTCATAAATAATGAAAAATGCTTTGCATTGTAAAATCTAAAAAGGAGCCCAGTGACTCAAAGAGGAAAGAAAAAACAAACACAGACAAATCATTGAAATGTTTTCCTCTTGTTTTTCCATATTTTTGTTTTAAAATGTCAAGTTTCCGTTTGGTTTTTCTTATTTAATGACTTTAACAGCTGACCATTTTCTGCTGAGTCATCACTACCATGGATAATGAAAAAAAAAATATTTGTCCAAAAGAGCAAAACCACCTATTCCAAATGTTTCTCCTTCCTAATGCTGCAGGCTGTTGATGCAGTCGGGGAGATCCTTCTGTCTCTCAGCTATCTACCTACAGCGGAGCGCCTCACTGTGGTTGTCGCCAAGTGCAAGAGCCTGGTGTGGACCAACGAAAAGAACACCGCAGGTCAGGGGCTTTCAGGTGTTTTTTGATGGTGTGTGTTTAAATGTGCATCATCAGGAGTGAGCTTGTTGATCGGGGGCTCGGGAGAATCTGTCAATCCAACATTTCAAACATGAGACCACATACTTTTACTGAGACGTATGATTGGTCAATTTAGAACTTCCTCTTCAGAAAAAAATGAGAATTGGCAAGAACATGTAAAAAAAAAAGTAGTTGGTTGATTTTGAGAATCTGATCATTATTCTGATTTTTACCATTAAAATCATCATTTTTTCTATCATTTTGCAGCTGCGGTTTGCATACCAGTGCAAGATGATACACCAATGAAGAATGATGACCAAAATAATTAGGTTTTTTTTTTATTGACATGCATGGACTCAAGTTTGGATTGAAAAAACAAACCAAAAATCTAGATTTTGATTTTTAAAAACAAAAGGCCTGGCAGAGCCTAAAAAACAGATGGGATTCCCTTTGTCATTTGTCCTCCACAGATCCTTTCGTCAAAGTGTATCTTCTACAAGACGGCAGAAAGATCAGCAAGAAGAAGACGTCGACAAAAAGGGACGACACAAACCCCATCTTCAATGAAGCCATGATCTTCTCCGTTCCGTCTGTCGTCCTGCAGGTGATGAACTCTGGCAAAACAAACTGTAGAGATAGAAATAAAGCAGGGGAAGCATCAATGACAGCAAATAATACCAGCAAGTGGAAACCTGTTTTACCTGACTCTCTTGTTCTGTGTTTAACGTTGACACTTTCATTGCTGCTGTCGTGTTCTGTTTGCTCTGCTCTCGTCGCTCTTCCTAGTTTGATAAAATTGTCATAAATTGAGGAACTGTTATACAGTTTAATAGCGTGGTGTAACAAATATTTGCATTTGGAGCAACAGCCTGCATCAGTGTAGGCTAACAGCAGAGATCTTTATGGAATTGTTGTCAGAGATCTTAGTGTTCATGTTTCAACAGTTCCTAATGACTTAGGAAAACTTTTCAGATTTTCCTTCAAAATAAAGCTCCATGCATAAAGCATCTGAGTGACGTTCACATAACCATGTTGTGGCGTCTGCAGGAGCTGTCCCTGAGGGTGACGGTAGCAGAGGCCACTGACGACGGCCGGGGCGAGAACCTCGGTCACGTGATCATCGGCCCTGAGGCCAGCGGGATGGGGATCACCCACTGGAACCAGATGCTGGCCACCCTGAGAAAGCCTGTGTCAATGTGGCACCCTCTGCGCAGGATATAGTCAAGTTGCTGCACATTCAGATGACTCAGTCTTCAGTGACACACTTGATCGTCTCCATGTAAAGATGTGTTTCCGTGTTCCAGTTAGATATTTGATGGTAGTTTCTATTCTGTGCAGTAAGCACTGAGACCGAATGTTTAAAGCCTCATCTTGCTTCAGGTACAGGTTTCAGGTGATGCTGGTGTTTGAGATGCTTGCAGGTTATTAGTGAGTCATACAATGGTGTGATTCTTTCATTATCAACCTCACTCCAATAGCTATATGAGACTGAAAGAGTGGGGAAAAAGCAATATATGACCATTTTCCTTCACAAATTTAAATGTAATCACTCAAATTTTGGATTTCTGGGCAAATCATAACAAATATAAATGACCCCATCTCTGCATGGTGCCCATTTAGCCTTCCATAGATGCAAATGGAGTGAGCAGTGAAAAAGCTGATGTTGATTGTTGTTCAGGACAGCACTCCACCATTCATTCGGTAGCAGAATTTTTAGATTTGCTCATGTTATTTGTTAACGGAGACACTAACAAATAGTAACGACCTGTTGGTTTCTTCAATATTTGTTGTGCTTTTCAAATAACATCCAGGTACTCTTATCCAAGTGGGAAAAAAGTAACTGTAGCAGTTTCTCTATATATGTTTTACTTGAACAAAAATCATTTGCAGCCTTTAATACTGTAAATAGTGCTTTTCAACAATGTTCCATATATGGTCAATATATTTCATATATATATATATATATATATATATAAATTATACACACACACACAGTCGCGCTCGGGAACCATTTGGTGATTTAAACCCCCTAATCCAACCCCTTAATGATGAGTTTTTAAAAACTGAGTTTTTGGCATGACTTGCTGGACTGGGCTGGAGTAAAATGATTGCTGTGTGAAGTGTAATTAATCAGCGTAAAATGTATATTACCACTTAATTTTTTTTAAATTAATCACGTTAACGTTGACGGCCCTAATACATATACATATATATATGGATGGATGGATGGATAGACACAAAGTGTATATAAACACACTTGTAATGATTGAATTCTATTCTTATAACATTACCTGTGATCTTAAAGACCCACTCCGATCATCTTTTGATCTGCTTTTAAAGTGTTCTCAGTGGTCTTTTAATGATGATTTTGCTTTTTTTTTGCCAAGTATGTAAAACAATGTGATGTTTTCTATGGAATAGCGTTTGGAAAGTGGCAATAAATAGTTTGTTAGAAATTCACCTCGGAGTTGTGGGTGGGACCGTTTGCGCACACACACCCACACACACGTTGCTGAGAGCTCAATCAGGACTTGTGGCTCACCCTGACTAGATCTCACAAATTCAATCTTTTTCCAACTGCATTTTTTTGTCTGCTCCTGATTCACAACGATTTGAATAAAGAAAGCAATTTTAATCCTAATTTCCTGTACATTTGTCCTCCATCATAAAAAATGCTACAAGAACACAAAAACACAATTTTCATCAGAGTGGGTCTTTAACTGCTTTATATGCATCTGTTGTTATTGTTGGTAAAAACATCTTCCTACTGTAAATCTGTTGTTTCTTCACTTTATTTACATTCTTTCATATACATAAAAGAGAACAGTTTGCTTCTTCACACAGCTCAATTTTTTTTCAAGACAGAGGGAATAAAAAGAGAACGGTCAATCAAGCAGTTCAGAAAGCTCAAAGTTTTGCTTAACAAAAATGTTTGAATTGTACTTTATGAAAGTGACCTATCAGGTAAAATACCCAACTCATAATTATCAGTCACATAAAGTTTCATAATGTGCCAAATGATGAAGCAATATTTTCATTTACAATCAATGTTTTCAACAACAACAACTGTAGCCCACATGAACTCATGCATGAAGTTCATTAGAATTTGATGTGAATGTGCCTCATGTGTACCGTGTGAATGCCGTTTCAAATAAAAGCAGTTCAATGACAACACTGGATGCATGTTTATGCTTTGGCAAAAGCTACAGGGTTAAAAAAATTAAGAGAAACCAATTTAAAACCCATCATTTTTTAAGATAAAGAGAATTTCAAAATAAAAGTTTTCTGTACAACACTTTTGAATACAAAAACATCAACAGTTTATTGTGAAGGAGAGGCTTGCTCTATTTACTCCATGCATTGAGCCAGTATTGCATTGTGTTTGGAAAAAGTGCCCAAATCCCTATTTTTCAACCAGTGGCCACATGGAGGGGTGTCTGCCCCTTTACTCTACTGGCTCACAGAATGGTCTACAATCTCAAAATGTTGTACAGACCACCTCATGTCCTGTACTGTAAAAGTTTGCCCATTTGTCACCCATAGACAGCCAGTTATCCACCTGCAAGGGCAGTTGTGATCATAGCTCCGCGGCTTCATTGTATTTCAGATCTTTCTGCCCCTCTGATTCACAGATCTTAGGGCTATGGCTCCCAAGTAGTTGCTAACTTGTGAGTCCTGATAGGAAATCTGGACTGCTTATCCACTTGGACACAGGTGTCAAACTCCAGGTCTCAAGGGTCAGTGTTCTGCATGTTTTCCAACTAACATGCCATTGTAGCTTATTCTTGGCAAATTACACCTTATCACTTTTTTCCAACATCAGAAATTTCACTCACTAGTTTTACCTCCTCGTCTGTTTAAACATGTTTTCAGTCCATGTATAGAACAGCAGTCACACCTGAAAGGCAGCATCAGGTAATACCACATACTTGAGTTCTGCACATTATTCTCAGTATGACATTAAGATTTCATATTACGACAGAACTACTTGAGGACCATGTAAAAAGTTTTTATGTATCAATCTAAAACTTATGTAACATGGCATACAAATACCAATAAATGTGCAATCTGATATTTGCATATATACCAAATATACTGTACAGGGCAACCGTGGTGCAGATTTGATTTCCTTCTTGCCTGCCCATGCGTCGAAGTGTCCTTGGGCAAGACTCTGAACCCCAATCACCTCTGATGGGATGCTGGCGCCAGTGTTTGGCAGGAGAAACAGGGATCACTTTTGCAATTTTTCATTTGCTATGGGAATCTCCCAGTTTGTAATGATAAGTTGCATATGTATGTTAGAGGCTTAGAGATACTGTTAGTTACCTTACCTTAGTTACCACCGTCATATCTATATCATCACAGTCTGCTGAGTTTTTAATCTTGAATTTGCTAACATTTGATATCAGCTCATTTCAGAGAGAAGGATTGAGTGTGGGATCCTTGCAATGGAAATTGTATAATTTCTGCTTCAGGCTGATGATTTCATCACCATCCTGTCTGCAGCCAAGTCCTTCTCATTGTAACTGGGTAATAATACCAGTTATGAAGAAAACATATTTATATACTTCAGTAAGTAACAAATACAGTGAAGGAAAACAATGCCCTTTCTGATAAGCATTTTTAATTAACGACATTTAACAAATTAACTCAGTACTAACTACCACTTTGCCAACTCTTTTTATTAAGACAGAACTTTTCCTTTACAGAATATTGATTTTTTTTTATTGATTTATTATGATTATTATTACTATTATTATCATCATCATCATCAGAAGTTTCAGACGAAGTAACTTTGTAAACACCTGCACATGTAACATGAAATCCAGCCCTCTGGCTCTGTTTGAACTCGGTCTGTAAAGTAGGTCAGATCACTTCTATCAGCCAATCAAAAAAGAGGGGTGCCGAGGGGGCGTGGTCTCTCTGAACAAAGTCCAAGGAGAAAATTATATAACTGTGACCCTTTCTTGCACTGCATCTCCTGTTGTTTGCGAAGGCCAGCATCCTTCTGTCAAGATGGCTGAGAACAGAGATAAAGCTACCGACCAAATGAAGACATGGAAGGAGAGCAGAGGTTCTCGGGTTTGTACAAGCTCCGAATTTGCTGGAGTTTTCCCCTTTTTCTCTGCTGCGCAGCGCTAAAACTTGGACTAAGTAGGTGAAGGGTCGTGTGGTGTAGGAAGCTAGGCGTGAAACAGTTTTATTTTGTTTTCTTCTTATTATTATTATTATCACTTCCTGTTTTTGCAGTAAAACTCTTAGCAGTGTTGCTTCGTTGCAATTTTCGCTTTTTGTTTTAAGCTAGATTGCTAACGTGTCATGTTAAGCTAACCCGTTAAAGACGTTCCGTTACGCAGCAATTTAAGCTATTTCTCCGAGCGTTTTAGTATCGGCACAAACACGAGAACTTCAACGTTTAAAAAGTTGGTCGTGGCCTTTGACCTTTACCTGTTATGTAATGATGATGTTTCATCAGACAGCTGGTAAAAAAATAGTTTTTCTAAGTTCAGATCCAGCCAAATTTCTTCAAAAGATTTTATTTACTTTGATGCTTTCCGTTCTTATTCTTCATTTTTTAAGTCACAAAACGACCCTTTAATAAACTTCTTATTTTTTCATAAATACCACATCTAAAGGTTTTTTTGTTAGCAAAAATAGAACGTCACGTGGGCATTTCTGAAGAAGCTGCTGTTTATGATCAGAATCCAGACGTCCTGACCACTGGGGCTGGACATCCCATTGGAGACAAGCTGAACCTGCAGACTGCTGGACCCAGAGGACCTCTTCTGGTTCAAGATGTGGTCTTCACAGATGAAATGGCCCACTTCGACCGGGAACGGATCCCAGAGAGAGTGGTGCACGCCAAAGGAGCAGGTTTGTGCAGAATGAAAACCATTACAAATAGGATTCCCCAGTTGTTGTTGTTGTTGTTGTTTTTTTTGCTGGCTTAATCTTCAAGTTTTGTAATCAATTCATTTTCATGAGCACCTCAGCACCTCTCACAATGTGAAAACAAATTCATGCAAAAACAGTTTAATAAAGAGTTGGCATCAAAATTTCAAAAAAATTATCATGCTCTTTATTTCCCATATTTACTAAGCCAAGAAGTGAAACAAGAGTTTGATATGACTGTGTATATTTCTTGTCCTGTGTTGCAGGGGCATTTGGCTACTTTGAGGTCACTCATGACATCACCCGCTACTGCAAAGCCAAAGTATTTGAACATATTGGAAAAACGACGCCCATTGCTGTCCGTTTCTCCACCGTGGGTAATGATAACTAAGTTTTTTTCCCCAGCAATTAAGTCAAGTGATGTCTAAGGAGAAAACGAGCTTTTTGACTCTAAAGTCGTGGCTTGGAGGTCATCAGATTAAGCAATCCGGTTAAGATTTGACTTTGTCGGTTACATAATCAAAGAACAAACAAACAGCCTCTGACAAACAGTGCCAAGGTCCACAGTTTATGTTTGCACACATTTTTATCACTTTTACTTATTTTTTTAATGTGATAATGATTGCAAACTTGGAAGTGTCCTTTTATGCCCTCATTAAAAGTCCACTCCGATCATCTTTTGATCTCTTGTAAAAGTATTCCCAGTGGTATTTTAACTGTAATTATTCAACTTTTAGCCAAAAAAAAACCTGTGTTGCTTTCTGTGTCATTTTGGTGTTTTTAACATGTTGTTGTGGCATTTTTCTGATCATGGAAGGTACATATGAAGAAAACTTAGCTGGATTTCTGAGTACTTCTTCATTCAAATTGTTGTGATACAAGAGCAGACGAAAACATTTTATTGGAAATAGAGCTTTTTTGTGACGTAGAAAATACGCCGGGTGTGCCACAAGCTCCCTGCTCCATGCTCCCAGAAACGTGGAGGGAAAGAGGGGGTAGAATTGTTCCACGCCAATGGTACCACACACAACTCATTGGGAATTTCTAATGAACTGCTGCTGCTCTGTAGAAACTATGACCTAGAAAACTACTCAGGGTTTTTTTTTTATTTGGCCAAAAACTGAATAATCATAATTAAAAGACCACTGAAAATCCTTTTACAATGGATCAAAAGATGATCAGAATGGGACTTTAAGTAGAAGAGGGAAAGCTATCTGGAAGGGGTTCCTAGAAAGGTTGTTGGTAATTCTTTTGCAGCTCAATGGAACGTCTGACTTTCCTGTCTTATTGTCCAGCTGGAGAGTCTGGATCAGCTGATACAGTTCGAGATCCCAGAGGATTTGCTGTCAAGTTTTACACTGACGAGGGCAACTGGGACTTGACGGGCAACAACACCCCCATTTTCTTCATCAGGGACGCCCTACTGGTAAAGAGAGGGAGAAAGAAAGTCATGTAAAAAGAGGATGAATGAGCTGCACAATGATCAGGTTTATGTGGTTAAAATGAGTTTTGAGATTTTAAGAGCTTGATGAAAACGAGTATCTAATTTCCACCTGCAGTTTCCGTCCTTCATCCACACCCAGAAGCGCAACCCCCAAACTCACATGAAAGACCCTGACATGGTGTGGGACTTCTGGAGCCTGAGGCCTGAGTGTCTGCATCAGGTACCTGCTGTTGCAGTTGATGTTCATATTTAAAAATATTGGCTTTTATTTTGAAAATATTTTGTTGTGTGCTAAAGAAATGGACAGACTTAATTCCCACCTCCATGTGCAGGTGTCTTTCCTGTTCAGTGACCGGGGTCTGCCTGATGGCTACCGTCACATGAACGGCTATGGCTCCCACACTTTCAAGCTGGTCAACGCGGACGGCAACTGCATCTACTGCAAGTTCCACTCCAAGGTGTGTTGGAACCTCAGGTGTCTGAGGCTCCTGCTGGGATCCTGCAGAGTCTTCTTTTATTTTTGGTTAGGAATGGAACTTTGATTGATCCCATAATGAGGAAATTGATTTAAATTGATTTTTCTGTTCTATTTAAAGACTGACCAAGGAATAAAGAATCTGTCGGTGGAGGAGGCAGATCATTTGGCTTCCACCAACCCAGACTATGCCATTGGAGACCTGTTTAACGCAATTGCCAATGGAAACTACCCATCCTGGACTTTTTACATTCAAGTCATGACTTTTGAACAGGCAGAGAAATTCCAGTTCAACCCCTTTGACTTGACAAAGGTAAGACAAAACTCAGAAACAGAGCTGGACTTCAAATCTGACTTTTCTTGTCCTTCTCTTAAAAGGAATTATTTCAACTCTTCCCAGTAAAGGCTCATCATTGAAAATGTCTAAATATAAACTGTGTTTTCTGGTGGTCACAGGTGTGGTCACACAAAGAATTCCCATTGATCCCAGTGGGAAGAATGGTCCTCAACAGAAATCCCGTCAACTACTTTGCAGAGGTGGAGCAGCTGGCCTTTGACCCCAGCAACATGCCCCCAGGCATTGAGCCCAGTCCTGACAAGATGCTGCAGGTGTTTGGTTGTTGTTGGATGTTTTCCTCATCCGACAAGTGAAACACTCAGTTTTGCTAAAGAGCTCAGTCTCGTTGGATTTAGCTTTTCCTCCATGTCTCTGTTAGGGCCGGCTCTTTTCCTACCCCGATACCCATCGACACCGACTGGGGGCCAACTACCTGCAGATCCCCGTCAACTGTCCTTTCAGGACCCGTGTCGCCAATTATCAGCGAGACGGCCCAATGTGCATGTTTGACAATCAAGGTAGCAGTCTGTTATTGACACACATACACACACATAAAACAGACGTGGAAATGTGTGCTATCATGATGTACGGAGCATCTGGAAAGTATACACAGCGTCTCACTTCTTCTACATTTTATTATGTCACAGCCTTATTTCAAAATGGATCAAATCAGTTTTCTTCCTAAAAAATTCTTTAAAAAACTCATTATAATGACTATGTTGAAAAAGTTCTTTTGAAATTGTAGCAAATTTATTAAAAATAAAAACTTTTAAAAAAATGACAGGTACATAAGTATTTGCAGCTTTTGCTGTGAAGCTCCAAAGTAAGCTGAGGTTTACTCTGTTTCCACTGATGAGCCTTGAGACGTTTCAGCTGCTTCATTGAAGCCAACCTGTGGTCAATCCAGTGGATCGGACATGATTTGAAAAGGTACAACAACCCTGTCTACGTGAGGTCCCTGGGTTGACAGTGCATGTCAAAGCACAAACCAAGTTTAAAAGAAAAGCAATTGTCTGTCGACCTCTGAGACAGGATTGTTTTGAGGCACAAGGCTGGGGTAGGGTCCAGAAACATTTCTGCTGCCTTGAAGGTTCCGATGAGCACAGTGGTCTCCATCATCCGTCAGTGGAAGAAGTTTGGAACCACCAGGACTCTTCCTTGATCAGGCTGGCCATCTAAGCTGAGTGATCGGGGGAGAAGTTCCTTGGTCAGGGAGGTGACCAATAACCCAGTGGTCACTCTGTCAGAGCTCCAGTGTTCCTCTGTGGAAAGAGGAGAACTTTCCAGAAGGACAATCATCTCTGCAGCACTACACCAATCAGGTCTGTATGGTAGAGTGGCCAGACGGAGGCCCCTTCTTCCTAAAAAGCACATGGAAGCCCGTTTGGAGTTTGTCAAAAGGCACCTGAATGACTCTCAGACCACGAGAAACAAAATTCTGTGGTCTGACCAGATCACAATAGATTTTTTTGGAGTGAATGGCAGTGAATCAAATTGAACAACTATGGAGAGATCTGAAAATGGCAGAGTACAAAACGCTTCCCATCCAACCTAATGGAGCCTGAGCGAAACTGCAAAGAGGAACGGACCAAACTGTCCAAACAAAGGTGTACCAAGCTTGTTGCGTCAAATTCAAAACGACTTGAGGCTGTAATTGCTGCCAAAGGTTCAGTATTGAGTATTGAGCAAAGGCTGTGAATACTTGCATACAAATTGTCTTTACGGGGTGTTAAAATACATTTTCAGGAAGAAAACTGATTTATCCATTTTGAAATAAGGCTATGACTTAATAAAATGTAGAAGAAGTCAGGGTAAAATATTCATTTTTTAATCATGTTGAATATTACTATAATTATATAGCTTTTTTTCAGAAACTCAGATTTCTCAGATGTTTGGTGAATTTAACTTAAGTATTTTCAGAGCTATTGAGCATCTTTTTTATTTTTATTTTACTTTTTATTGATGAAAAAAATATATATAAAATGAAGAATTACTTTCTCCCAAAATATTTTTTGTGACATGAATATGGTGGCGAGTCTTCATTACTGGCTCATATGTAGAAATTTTAGTGTTTGAGAGATTATTTGATTTTTACCATGTCTCCAACTGCAGGTCGAAGAGAACACTACTCATTAAAAGGCAAAGAAAGCGATCAGGTCACTCAATGTGTTAATACAAAATGATTGAGAAACTTGCTATCACATTTGAACATTTATCAGAAGAGTAATTGCCGCAGAAATATGTCATATTTCTAATTGGCACACAGCAGAGCAAGTGTCTTGGAATACGAGTCAATTACAAAGGATCAGCCAATGAGCGTTTAGATCCCACCCAATCTCTGATTGACAAACAGACTCATTCTGCTGAAAAAGCTCATTATCAAATAAGTCATTCTGAAAAACAGCAATGTGAAAAAAGCTGCTTTGAAACATGTTTACTTTGAAATCCAAGTTTCTGAAAAAGCTAAATAATTATAGTAATATTCAACATAATTTAAAAATGAATAGTTTAAAATGCTGTTATGAAACCATGAGTAGGGTTTAAGCTGAATGAAATATATTTAATAATATTATGGCTAATTTAAAATCTGTGTGCAGGTTTTTCACAATTTACTAATCTTTTAATATATTTATGAGAAATGTAATGGTTGAGTGTCTGATTGAACAAGATCATGTTTATTTATATAATATTGAACAGTTTGGGGCTCCATAGAAGTAAAAGTATGAAATATGTTAATGGTGACAGAAACCTAATCAATCCTTTAATATTTACCTATACAGACCAGTAGGGGGAGGCAGTGAGCTCAAATTAACTCCAGAGAACCCACAAGGACAGATTTGGGGAAAAATGTCTGATTAACTTTTTACTTGCTCTGAGGCTCTCCAGGGTTAAATATCAGGTAAGCTTCATTTAGAAAAGAAACACACATTTGAACAGAAATAAATATCCATACTTGTTGAATCTACAGACATTAAGCATCCATATATAGTTTGGAAATCTGAGTGTTGGAAGCATTTTATAAAAACAAGCAGCAAAGTTGCTGAGGACACGCAAACTTACTGCATTCCAGTGAAGAAGTGATAAAATCTTGATGGCAAAGATTTATCCATGCCATCAACTCCAGGTTCCTCTTTAAGTAAAAAAAAAAATCTAACATTTCTGTTTGAGATCTCACTTACTATATAAAGATAAACATACCCATCACTGCTCAGTCCCTGTGTCTTTTAATTACCATCTGAAATGTCAAATGAGGATTTGCTTTCATTTTTTAGTCGCTTTGGATAAAAGCGTCTGCTAAAAAACTTGATGTAAATAGAAGTTTTTTATTTATTTTCAATAATTGATTGCAGTAAAGTCAGTTTTGCAAGCAGGAGGCACTTTTACACCTTCTGTTTCAACTGCAAAACAATAAATGTGGACTAAAACAAAAAATGTGAAAAAAACATTTTTTTGTCTTTTCTCCATACTTTTATTGTCTTGAAGTCATTGCATTTTCTTGTCTGACCTCTAGGTGGTGCTCCAAACTACTATCCAAACAGTTTCAGCGCCCCAGAGACTCAGCCTCAGTTTGTGGAGTCCAAGTTTCAAGTGTCTCCTGATGTGGCGCGGTACAACAGCGCAGATGAAGACAGTGTGACTCAGGTAATGAAGAGACCGGGGTCTGTAGCGCCATTTCTTTACACGCTTCCATTTCCCTTCAGTGTCTCCATGGACTTTAAAGTAGCACCCTTTGATTTTGTTTACAAATTAGAAATTATGCTGATGTTTAACTAAAGTTTCTACGATTACAATTAAAATGAAATTGCAGAAACTAGATCTTTACATTTTTCGTTAAAGTTGAAGATCTTTTTCCTCTGGTGGTTGATCTGTGCACTGCAGGTTCGCACCTTCTTCACCAAAGTGCTAAATGAGGATGAGCGCCAAAGACTTTGTCAGAACATGGCAAGGTCTCTGAAGGAAGCCCAGCGCTTCATCCAGAAACGCATGGTGAGTTCAGGTTCCTCGTGTTTTTCTGTGCTGAGCAGCAGTGCCGTCTGTGTGTTTCTGCCGCTCCATGATGAAGATTTCCACAGACAATCTTTAAAGTAGAATTACTTCTGTCCTTTAGAGGTGTGTTGTGGCAAGAGTGACGATGCAATATGTTCTTGATACGTGTCTTACGATATGAAACGTATCACGATATATCCCAAGCCTGTACCAGAACAATTTATGTCTTTCATTGTAATAAAGTGATAAAATTCATTTTATTTAATGATCACAACAAAAGCACTGCAACTGTATCTCATATACAGGTTGCGTTTACCCATGAAAATTCATGTTGCTTTTCCTTTGGTAAATATTTGTTTTTAAAGGGAACATTCAAAATTATCTTATTTTCACAACAAAAAATTTTTTCAGTATGAGAAAAAAATGGACTGAATGTGCCTTAGCCTATAAAGTTGTAAAAGTGTGATTGAGGACATAAAATACTGTTTATTTCCAACATTGCTAAATCTAGCATGTAAACGGTCCAGCGGCCTGAACAGGGCTTCTTCAAAAATAAAGGGAAAAAAAAAACGCCAATTCTTTCCAGAAACATTTTAGTGTGAAGAAGCTGTTTGGAACTTTTTCTACTCCAAACTGAATCAAGAAGTATTGATAGACACGCCCCTTGGACCTCTATCAATGTTAAAAGACATTGACGGGGCCTGAATTCCACTGTGGGATTGCGGGTATCCCGCAAAATAAATTAATTCCCGCAAACTGAG
Source organism: Adrianichthys oophorus (assembly GCA_036245035.1). NCBI lineage: Eukaryota > Metazoa > Chordata > Actinopteri > Beloniformes > Adrianichthyidae > Adrianichthys > Adrianichthys oophorus. The sequence goes on along the minus strand of BSAI01000030.1, from coordinate 20,307,487 downwards.
CTCATAATGCAGGAAATTCCTACATAAAAATTAATGTGTAATAATCCGCAAGTTTGCATGGTAACTACAAAATCAGAAACTAATAGTAGGACTGAAAAGATTACGTTGTTCAGAGTAAGGTTAGCCTACGCGTCTCTCGCACAGAGCAGATGTGAAAGCAGCAAAGAGGAGCTTGCTTTACGAGACGGAGAGAGAAAGAGAGAAAGCACTAGTTTTACTTTAGAAACAGGCGCACACCCCGCGAGAAGACAAACCCACACACACAACCTCTGCTGTTCACCATCATATAACACTCTGTTTAGATTTATGAAGCAGCGGGACATTTTTAACAGAATCCAGACAGAAGTGGAATGAACTGATATGCTTAACAAGCTGTTCCGTGTGTCTCGCATATGTAATATGTAAAGTCAGAATATATTTTCATGGAGCAGAATTTAAGGCATGGCGGATAAATATGAGAAAATAAATGCAAAAGACATTTATAAAAACTGTATTTTAGACATATAATAGCAGGCATGAATCCACTTTGTATTGCACTTTAGCCGTAGTCTGTAACTTTACAGAGTCTGTGTTGAGCTGAAAAAGCCCCCCCACTCGACCCCACAAGAGCACTGCATCTTGGCAAGAATCATTATAACGTTTTTAGGATGTTTTTGTTATGACTTCATTTAAAAATGTATCATCTGGAGGCAGAATTAGGGAAAAAAGGAAATTTTCTGTCAGTCTGCTCCCCTTTAGGAAATCTGTCCTTGTTTTCTCAGCATGTTTGAATTTGAGGTCGTTTTACAGGTCGATGACTCCAGAAATTTGTTCATATTTTTTAGATTATTGTGCTTTCTTTTTTATATTCTATTTCTTTTTGGTGTACAGCACTTGATGTACCTTTTCGTAGAAAAAGTGCTATATAAAAAAGTGATAAATTCATTGAATATTTTAGTGTGTCGCTTTGGAACAACTGGGCTGAGGCTGGCGCTGCTTCTTAAGCATTGCTGTCAGGAGCAAATACTGATATCCTACAGTTGAGCAGCTGCTAGTGGGAAAATAAGAAACACATGACCCTATTTTCTTTTTTTTAATTTTTATTTATCTTTTTTTTAAAGGCCCATAAGTTGCACTTTTGGCCATACTATCCGAAAAAAAGTGGCTTGTACTCCTAAAGTAAGATAATCCATTCTCCTGCTGGAGGAAACATCAGTGCTTCCTTGCAGAAGAAATCATGAACTTTCTGTCTGATCTGGTTTACTTAGTTTCTTGAAAGATCTGTCAGTGGTGCACAGCTCACACCGGGAAATACGTAGTTTATTATAGAACTATAATTTGTTCTAATGGAGCGCTTTAGGCACCAACCATGGACTGTATATGAGAACTGGATTTAGTGAAGAAGCCAAAGTCCCATAAACTTCTATAGAGAAAAAAACAGCTATTACTTGGTTATTTTATTTGTCAGAATAACCATTCTTGCTCTTCTCTTTTTTTAACATGTTCTTGATAATCATATTTTTTTCTTTATTGCAAGTTATTCAAGTTATAAACTGACCAATCAGATGCCTCAAAAAAAGTATGTGATCGCATGTCAAACATTAAAAACATTTGACAGATCTTTGACAGTATGGTATTGTTTTAGTTTTGATGAAGCTCAAAAAGACACTTCAAAAAAATTGCTCAGCTTCTTCATCATTCTTTGTCTGTATTTCCTGTCTTATCTAGTGCTTTTTTGTCTTTCTCTTGCAGGTGGAAAACTTGAAGGCCGTCCATCCTGACTATGGAAACAGGGTTCAGACCCTCCTGGATAAATATAATGCGGAGGCCAAAAAGGTACTTTTTTTAACTAAAGTAGGAAAGGAAAATATATCCTGCAACTGTCCTGCAGTAGTTTAAGTGTGTATTGTCCAGAAGTTATTTGCGGTGCTACTTTTGTAATTTGTAATGTGTTTGTCTCAGAACGCCAGTGTGCATGTCTACAGCCGCCCAGGTGCCTCCGCCATCGCTGCTTCCTCCAAAATGTGAAGTTGCGCTTCCTCTAACGTCAGAAGAACTCGCGGCTATCAACTTTCTGATGGAACAAGATTTGTCTGAACCTGCTAATAATGAAGTGCGTCTTTGCTAGCAGTTGATTATCTTTGCAGCACAATACTGTCAAATACAAGATGATCGTAATCCAGCCAAATGTCTTGAATGAATCCTGTTTCACTGGATATGTGGACGTCATCATGTCGTCTTATAGAACAACTGTCTTTAATGACACGGCGTCTTCGTGAACTTGTGTGCAATTTCTACTTTGTGATAGCAGAAAGATATAACTGAATTATCATGCAGAATGATGCGCGCACACACACAGATGCACTTGCTTTGAAAAGTTTTGTTGGGTTGATAAATGATGCTGTTAGAGGTATGTGAACCATCTAAATATGCCACGCCCACTAAAAGTGGGACTATCTGATTGAAAGCTTCAATGATACAGATTTTCTGTGTACTCTTAACTTTCAATGATCTAACAAAAACCTTTTTCTAATTATTAAAAGTTGTGACAACATTTTTTTGCCAGTTATTTTTTTTTACAAATTACTTTATCTTTTTAGATGTGACATTAAGAAAGTTATCTAAATTCCAATTCAATGTAATTTATAGATACGGAGCAATTTTCCGCTACAGAACACATCAAAGTTTTTTTTGTTGTTCTTGGCGTGTAGGTGGAAACTGTAAAAACACAAAAGAAGAATCTCCTCCCTGTTGCGGCCCGATGCGCGTTCATGAGACCACGTATAGCGCTTTCTTGAACGCGCTACAGCGGCTGGCCTGTCTGCGCCTTTGAAGGTGAATTCACACCAGATGTGATTTGGGCAGCAGGGGCGTTGAGTTTACATGATGTCAATGTACAGATGTGCTCTGAGGCCCCGCTGAACGACGAGTCAGTCCGGCACAACGTGGGCGGCAGACACGGCTATGTGACAGACACGTGACATTTTCAGCGACTCCATCATAGACCAGAAAAACGAGTCTTATTTTTTTCTTGTTAAAGCCAGCAGCATTAGCTGTCTGTCTGCGTCCTGTCAGGATGCCGTCCTCAGAAGATCATGTCACACTGTCATCATGCTCCACTAAGTTTTTAATTTGTAGAAAGTTTTCAAAAACATGTTCATCAGGAAAAAGTTCATTTCTATTTGAATCTTTTTTTAAGTGTATTTAGGGTTAGGCAAATCCTTTTTTGTTTTTTATTCGTACCGGTTAAAGAAAAATGTCTTCAGAGTTTGCTTTCACACAAAGCGAAAGCATACATTTGGTTTGAAGCAGCTGCAAAAACTCATGTTTCAACAAGTGGTTCAGTCGAAAGCTGCTTTGAGGTCATGTGGGTTTTCCAATTGTCTCTGCATACTGCACAGAATCCTCTCACAGTTTTATCAGTGCGAAGACGATTATAAATCAGCATGGAAAAACTTTCCACTCGAAACAGCCACAGCAAGTGCGCACAATTGCTCATTATGCCAAAAGAAGAGAACATTAGGAAGGAAAAAATAGTTTTCAAAGTGCTGCCAGTTACTCATAAAATTGTGTTGTTTCTTTAACTGCTTCAACAACACTGTTGTTGGTCTTTTGGTTCCTTCCTTTAGGGGTTGCCAAAGCAAATCATCTACCTCCACCTAATCCTTTATTCTGCATCCTTACATCAACCCTCACCCTTCATCCAAAACGTCTTAACACTGTCTGTCTGGACCCGCTGGACCGCCGAGCAGACAGATGAGAGCTGAAGGCCTCTTGTGTTGGAAAGATTTTACAGTTACAATAGGGGGTAGTGAATCTTCAGACACACAAGGTGTTTTTTTGTATAAACCTCTTTTTTATTTTACGTAAAACTTCATTTTTATTAATATATCTTTTTTTTGTACCAAATAGAAAAGGGAAGAGAGAATAGGATCGGAGAGATGGAGGACAAAGAGTACAAAAGGAAAAAAAAGGGACAAGAGGTTGGAGGATGATTAAAAAATAGGATGGAGTAGAATTATGTTCTCTAGCTCAATGGTTTAAGTCCCACTCCCATTATCTTTTGATCTGTTGTAAAAGCGTTCCCAGTGGTTAAATTACGATGACGCCATTTTTAGCCAAAATTAAAAAAAAAAAAGTCATTTTCTGGGACTGCATGTATTTCCTTTACTCTCTCTCGCTAGCTTACAAACTCCAAGCTAATATTATTGAGAAAGGCAAAGACATCCATGGATTTATTTCTCTGGAAGTGAATGCATCAGAATGGAATGGAGCAGAGAGCTTGTGGGCTACCAGTTCTAGTTTGTATGTCACAGCTTCAAGCTTTTTCCAACAGGATTTTGTCATCTGATCCTGATTCACCACAGCTTGAATAAAGAAAAACTCAAATGTATAATCAGTCACTAATTCTCTTTATATATGTCCTCCACCGTGAGAAAAATGCTACAAGAACATGTTCTAGCAAATCCACACAGCCCTGCCAGGAAATACTGAACATCTGTTCAAACCAAGGTCTTTCCCTTTTTCAGCTTACAGAAGAAGAAAATAGAGAAACCACATCCTTCATGCACAGGAACAACAAAACTGAATACAGCTCAAGGTGTGACACACAAACAGTGTACATCTTTGTGAAGTCCACACCTGCTGTATCTGTCCTGATAGAAATTTGCTAGCATTTGGTAACCTGACAACCCAGAGACGGGAACCGGGCACCGAGCAGCCGTTTACAACTGTCCTCTGAGCTCCTTTAAGGACTGGTGCAAACCCCATACAGAGGCAGTCCAGGCAGCTCCTCGTTTTAGCTTATGTGCTGAAAGGCAAGTGAAAAGACTGAGACACAGAAACCTAAAAGTAACTGCTACGAATACTCTTACTAACAACAAACAAAATTATGTCATTAAATGTGGGTTACTAAACATTCGATCCATTACCTCTAAGTCCCTCTTAGTCAATGAGTTAATGAATGATAACAAACTTAGCCTGCTAACCCTAACAGAAACCTGGCTACAACAGGATGAGGCTAAATGAAGCTAAACCCCCACCACCATAGTTATATTAATGATCAGAAACCAGGATTTCAGGGAAAGGAGGTGGGTTCGCAGTGATACCGCAGACATCGAGGTAGTCGTTATTCAATAATGTAGTTGTTATTTAGTGTTTAATTCTTTAACAGTTCTAGTCAGGACGGACAGGCTCTGAGAGCTGTCTGAAATTGAGCAGGAAGCAAACTTATTTATAGATGGGCACAAACCACTTTGCATGACAGCAGCTTAACCGTCATCCAGGATTCACAACAGCATTTTACGCAATGATTCCAGTAAGAGCTGTTCACAGTTTGTTATTCTGGCTGATCTGTCTGTGCAGACTGTGGCTTTTTATCTCTTTGATGGACGCAGCTAGGCAGATTCTAAGCTGACACATTAATCAAATTGAAAAAGAATGTTCTTTAAGCATGCGTATGTTTGCATTAGCATTGTCCCATGTGGTGGCAGCATACACACCCACAACAAAATGATGGTAACCCCTCTGCACAACACATTTGAGATTTTTCACATATATTTAATACATTTTCAGTTTAATTCATAAATGAACACACATTGCTTTGAGTTAAAATATACATTTGTTTAGTGCTTATTTGTAACACCTATTTTGTTTGGTTTACTCATCTTGGTTTGTTGAAGTTCACCTGTTTTGAGTTGCCAGTGCTGAGGGTATGCTGGTCGCTGTGAGTGTGCTTGAGGTTCTGCTCTAGGAAATATTTCTTGCCATGAGGATTTATGGATGTGCAAAACAAACAGTTGGAGAAGAAGCAAATCTCTTTTTGCCAAGTATAGAAAAGTGCTGTAAAGAATTGAAAAATCACCGAACTGAACGGTGTCTTCGATAGAAGATTGTTCTTCAGGTTTTTGGCCACAGCCGCTGCAAAAGTCTGGTGAATTCTCAATTCTTTACCGCTGTTTACAGCAAAACTTTCTGCTTTTCCCTCTTCGACAAAATGATTGACAGTCAGACAAAACCAAACGCAAACGCCGTCATCCAATCGGCAATCTCCTGAAGTACCTACCCGGTTTGCTTACAGTTTGCTTTTGGTTTTCATTTTCCCAAATGTATTTTGTTCCGGACATTTTTTTTTTTTTTTCAGTTTCGGTTTCTACATTGTGGTTGTGAGTTCCCAAATGTAATCTTGTTTTCTCACTATTTGTTTTACTTTTCGAAATTGTTGTTGTGATCTTTGAAATGTTTCATTTAATTTGTTTTGCAAAAATATACATATATTGGTTTCTGGAAATTTGTTTTGATTTCTAAAATGTAATGTTATTTTTATTTTTTTGTTTTTACATTTTTGCTGTGATCTTTAAAATGTTTTGTTTCATTGTATTTTTGAAAAGGTTTTTTTTTGTTTTGTTTTGTCTTCTTGGATTTGGTTTTGATTTCTTAAATGTAATTTTATTTTTAAATATTTGTTTTACTTTTTTAATTGTCCTTGTGATTCTTGAAATATTTCATTTGATTTTCTTTTCTGAAAAGTTGTTCATTTATTTATTTCTGGTTTCTGAACTTTTGTTTTTATTTCTAAAATTTAATTTTGCTTTTTACATTATTTGTTTTGCTTTTCTAATTGTCGTTGTTATATTTAAATTGTTTCGTGTCAAGTGATTTGTGAATGTGATTTGCACTTCAGGGCCACCGTATAAAGGTGCTGCAGGATCAATTCTATTTTGACAAAATGAAAAATGTAAGATGTTGTTACCATCGATACTGTGATGTGTGGCATTGTTGTGCAGTTTTCCTTGTGGTGGCTTTGCATCTCCTCAGGATGTGGGTAGGAGAACATCTCTTCACACGACAGACTCATTCATTCATTCATTTTCCAATCCGCTTTATCCCTTTCGGGGTCACGGGGTTGCCGGAGCCTAACCCGGCTACTCATGGGCGAAGGCAGGGTACACCCCTGGACTGGTCGCCAGTCTGTCGCAAGGGGCCACAATCACACACCCATGCACACCCACACCTACGGACAATTTAGAGTAACCAATTAACCTGTGAAGCATGTTTTTGGATGGTGGGAGGAAGCCGGAGTACCCGGAGAAAACCCACGCATGCACGGGGAGAACATGCAAACTCCACACAGAAAGGTCCCCCAGCCAGGACTTGAACCGGGAACCTTCTTGCTGTGAGGCAAGAGCGCTAACCACTGCGCCACCGTGCAGCTACGACAGACTCAGTACGCAGAAATGTTAACTTCAGCTTGAGAAGCATGTGAGAACACGGCAGCAATGCGACCGTCGTTTACAGTATTCATTGTTCATACAGTCCGCATGATACACCTTCTATCTGAAAACTTCACACACAAGCTACTTCACTACTCACGACTTATTGTGCTATATGTCACCATTTTGAACAGGTTATTTGTATAGAATACACTTGCCAACCCCCTTAAGTAATCAGACTGTAACATCTCCACTGTGGTCAAGTCTAAAGATCTAAAGGACACCAGAGACAAGATTGCAGACCTGAACAAATCTGGGAGGAACCAATTTACAATAAGTTAGCAGTTTGGGAAGAATAGATTAACTGTTGGAGCAATTATTAGAAAATGAAATAAATAAAAGATCATCCCTCCGCCTGGAGCTTCATGCAAGATCTCACCTGATGAGGAAGAAATTATCTTGAGAACAGTGAGGAAACAGTCCAGAACTAGACTGGGGAACTGGTCAATGACCTGAAGAGACCTGGATTTGGGATATGTCATTATAGATTTAAATCCTGCATAGCTCCAAAGGTCTCTCTGCTTAAACCAGCACATGTCTAGGCCTATCAAAAGTTCACCAAAACCATCTGGATGATCCAGAGGAGGATTGGGATAATGTCATGAGGTCAATTGAGACCAAAATTAAAATCGCTGGTCACTGTGTTTGGAGTAGAAGGATGTTAAGATGCGTCACAAGAACGTTATTCCCACTGTAAAGCAGTGTTGGATTGTGAGATGATGCTGGAGTTCCTGGAGAAAACACACATGTACAGGGAAGAACATGCAGACTCCACACAGAAAGGTACCAGCTGGGTGGGACTTGAACTGGGACTACAGCCCTCCAGCATATCAATTATTCCAAATAAATCACCCAGGCAGCAAAAGTTCTGAAGTGACCATGCCAGTTTCTGGACCTCCATCCAAAAGAGAATTTGTGGAGGGACTTTGAAGTATTTGTTGCCCTGCATCAACCCCAAAACATCACAGCTGTTGAGGAGATCTGCATGGAAGAATGGACCAAAACAGCAGCTATAGTGCAATGTAGAGTTAACCTACAGGAAAAATTTGTCCTCTGTCACTGGCAACAAGAGTTACATTACAAAGTTTTGAGTTGAATTTTTATTATTGATATAATTCTTATTTTCTGCACCATTGGTTTTTTTTAATCAAATGATGTGATTTCCCTGATTCTGTAGTACTGAAATACTTGTTATACCATCTGGAAGCTTATTTGCAACCTTGGTGTTCTTGTCTAACATAACTGTTTTTTTCAACATCATCAAAACCACAAGGTCTCAGGCTTCCTTCTTCTTCTTGTTTTTTTTACACTTGCCAGGAAGTGAGGTTGGGCGTATGTTTTTCACTTTTGAGCTGTGAAGGGTTTCTTATACTAAATTAAGGCTCTTTTTTTTTTTACTTTCATGCAATGTTACATGTTTTACTTTGTTATTAACACATTGATGAAGACACTTTTATATTAAACCACATGGAGCTCCAGACCAGTTGAAACCATTTAGGGGAACCTTCAAGGTCTTTATCAGTACTTGTCCACTATAACTTTCTCCTAAAGCTTCCATGGACATGGACACTGACCACTAGAGACTTTGTGAAGATGACCATTTAAGGTAATATTGACCATAGGGGGTTTCTCCTGTCCTGACAAACATTGGCCTGAAGCCACAGAAGGCCCGCCTCAGGGTCTATATTTGTGGAATCCATGTTACAGGGAGTTGTCGGTCATGGAGACAAACAAGAGTACTCGTGCAATTTTGATCCAACTTTTTATTAAAAGGACAAAATTCCAACTGAGTTTTTTGGTCACTTCCCTCCTTCCTAATCAATGAACAGTCAGAGGTTAGCAGGGGCTTCCTCAGAATTTGGTGACCCAGACGTGATGAGGAGGTAGTGGATTTGTTTTTTGAGTCAGCATCCTACCCTCAGCGTTACCAGAATCTTAGCCTAAATTTTCTTCTGGTTATACCTGTGATCACAGTGGTGAGATTATTTTGAACTAGCTTCATAAAAGATAAACATAATTGTAAAAGCTAAAATTAATTAATAAATCTTAATTTTACATTGTTATTGTATGTCAATGTTGGATCAGGATTGTAAGAAAGTGTTATAAAGGCACTATAAAAAGACCTGTGGTCTATGGTAGACTGGTAAAAGGATTATGGAAATGCTATGGTGGGCAATAGTCTATGGGAGACTAGTATTGTTTTATGGTGACAGTGGACACCTGCTCGTTGGACGCCGTGACAGTTTTAGTTCTGTTTATGGTGAACTGCTGGAATTACTGACCTCTGAATTAGAATAGAAATGTTGTTTTGTTTTGTAATTTTACTTTGTAAAGGAGTGCAGAACTGAAGAATTAGCACAGTGTGAAAGGCTGCAAGTGGCGCATGCTCATGCGGCGCTCTACTCACTTGACGCGTGTGAATGTGTGTGTGTGTGTGTGTGTGTGTCTGTGGAGTAACACAGTTGAAGGCCTAATTCACGTGATTACCTGTATAGGGACGGTTGTGTTAAGCCTGAAAGTGAAATTGAAGACGATGAACCAGCAGTCACAGCAGATGTTGGCTTATTGCCACAGACCAGCGAATCTGATACAAAGAAAGCGGGGTGGAGAAAATGATGGAAATAGCAGATACATAATTCAGAGCAGCAGGATTTTGAAGTGGGGGGGTAATGTTGCTGAAAGCAAACACAGGGAAAGCACAGGAAAGAATCAGACAAAAAATAAGAGGAAGACGAGGGAAATTAGAAACCAGGAGTCTTGGGTCATATGAGGTGAAAAACAAGGGTAAACATGAAGAGAAACTGTAACTAGACTCATATTAAAGGATTAATTTGAGTGAAATGGTTTATTTGATAAGTGTTAAGGAGCCTAAATTGTTGGTGGTGTTATCTGTGTTTTTGTTTAATGTTGTGAGCATGACCGCGGTCCAGCAGTTTTTGTTTGGGTTACAGTTATAATTTATTTAATTGCCACATATGATGCCACTCATTTACCAAAGTAAAAATTGAATAAATATAAACATTTTATAGAGAAACATTTAAGATTCCTAATTATGAATCCAGTGTGCTCTGATGATGAAAACTTGGATTATTCATAAAAAAAATAAATTTAAATTCTTATTTCTTTCAAATGACAGACCATTCAAATGCAATGCATTCACCATCTTGTGAGCATCAATGCACACGGTTGTTCTGTTTTTTAGCCCCATGATTTAATGATGATTTAATGAAAGCATACTTGCGTTAAGTATGTTTTGTCCCTGACAGTGTTGCAATTAAGTCATTACAAAAGTAATAAGGAAACTTTGAATTTTCCCTGTAACTAAGTGTTAAGACACACTGATGGTGTCAGGAATTGGTGGTCATGGACCTAAAATGCCAGAGACTAGGCTTGGTGGCAGAAACTTAAATATTTAAAAAATAAAACTTAAACATGATAAAACCATGGGAGAAGCAAAACAGTGACAAGACGGAACAGAACAGGACAGAAGACCCGACAAACATGAACTGAAAACCATTCAATTAAGGGGAAATAACTGAAATGAAGACAGCTGGGATTCATGAACCTAAAACTGGTGCGAGTGGCATAGGGCAACTCAGATGAAGCGATACCGAAACTTCACTGCAGAACCCTTACAAAAACATATTGCATGTTCAGACTCGTGTGTTGTACAACAGACACCTCGCTCCAAGTTGTGATGGTTTAAAGCAGTAAGACCACGAGAAGTTAACAATAAAAAGGACGCACAATCAAAATCTTTTTTTTTTATTGATGTTGACGAATTCTGCTAAGTAGAATTTTTTGCTAAGAGTTCGAACACTTCACTTTTTATTTTCCTAACAAGCGATTTTAGTCCTTTTTAAACTGTCTGATCTATCAGATGCAAAATGTCTTTTATTTTTTTTATTTCAAAAATGTATTTTTAAATTTCATTTTTATCAGTTTAACCCCAAATCTAAAAGGGATTTTTTTTTTTTTGCAGTTCCTTGAGCATTCAGAATGTTGAGTTCTACTTCTGCCAGTATGACAAATAACGAAACTTAAAAGTAATGTAGGAGTCATGTAAACACCTTGTAACTCCAGGGATTCATTTTGAACCACAAAAAGAAACCACTTGGGATGGTTTACAGTTTGCAAGTAAGTTGTGCAATGATTAACTTTGAAAAAACTAACATGTCCCCCCCCCCCCACCCCACCCCACCCACACACACACCTTTTTTTTTTTTTTCCTTTTGGTTTTGCCGTGTATGAACCTCAAACTACTCTCTGTAGTCAAATGTCAAAGCTGCCGTGGAGTCCTGGGGAACACACACTCTGAACTGCTGCCTAGCCAAGAGCGATGAATCCTGTTTACCATGATGCACCTATCCCGGGTGAGGCTGTTCCGTTGCAGGGGACTCCACATCAGATACACCCTGGTCTGTTTCATGGCACTGCAGGGGGTCAGCACACCGTTGTCTTCCAATCTGACCCCCCAAAGGACCACATCATCTGGTCCCTCTGCTGTTTTTTTTACTGCAACCCACTGTGCCTGGGACTGGCAGCTCTCATCTTCTCCATCAAGGTGAGTTAAAGTTTCAAATATTTTATTTTTCATGTTCTTTACATGTTTGTTACTACATATAATGACTAAACCAGTCCTTCATTTTTGGGTCACACAGTTAAAGTCAATGTCCTTGTGAATTTTCTTTGACTCTGTAAATGTGATCGTGGGGAACATTGATGTCTGGAGCTTTTTTCTGAATGCTGCTGACAGTTTTTTTGGTCTTTCTAGTCCAGAGACCGGAAGGTAGTTGCAGACTTGGAGGGCGCCCGTCACTACGGCTCCACGGCTCGTTGTCTCAACATTGCAGCCACCA
>BSAI01000030.1:20270901-20295368 GCA_036245035.1 Adrianichthys oophorus | reverse complement strand
ACATGAATTTCGCTGAAATTAAGAAAGCTGTTTTATGATTTGACTGTTTAAATCCCATTTTAGAAAAGATAAAATACAGAAAATCATTTTTCAAACATTTTTTACTTCCATGCTCTCAAATTAATACTTCGAAAAGATGGGATGTTTTTTCATAAAATTTTTTTGTTGCTTTTTGCTCAATTTTTTTCTATGCTGTGTTGCTGCTAAATCCTCTTATTAGATTTTTTTTATACCCAACAAAATGCTGTCAAGAAGCTCATGCAAGAACATTTATAAACAAGTGCTGTAACAAAACCAATGACAAATATGACAAAACCAAACTATTCTTTAACTCAAAATTAAAGACTGTAATACAAAGTCATGTGTGATGTTTTAATAATTGTGTAAAAAGGCTAAAACAGCTGGTAATTTAAGAATTCAACTGAAAAAGAAACACAAAACGTTTTCTTTGACTGAGTGATGACAGTGCAAGTTTCTAATTATATCCAAGCTAAAGGATAAAAATTGATCAAGGCAACAGGTTATTCTTGGATAAAATTCTTTTACTTTACCACAGTTTTTAATCCAGATCTAGAAGGTCTTGGTGGAAGGATTTCTGTCTGAAGAAAAAAGATTCTGAAAGTCTGACCACAGAACTTCCTTTTTCTGAAGATGTGATCTAAAAAAAGGCAGATAGGAATATAAAATACAAGGTTTAGAGAAAACAAAAGGATTAGGACTCAAAGTAGACACTTTATTCATTGGGAATGAAGAAGAAATAAAAGAGGGTTAGATGTTCAGAAAAATACATTTTGGAGGGGTGAGGTAATAGAAAAAGACAAAAAATCTACTGAAAAAAAAAATGCTTGTACCAACAAAGATGCAGATATACATCAAGTGTAGTCTCCATCCTACCCATTTCAAGTCATTGCTCTTTTTAATTTTGTACTGCAGAGTTCAATTGCAGAAACTATTTCTATGAAGCTGCTTCTGTCTAAAAGCAGAATACGTTTATCTGATGGCAAATGCATTTTTTTTTTCAGTAAATTAGATTTTTTTTTTGTTTGTTTGTTTGTTTTTACCCTAAAAACAAATTTAATTATCCAAATTAGTGGGGCTGCACGGTGGCGCAGTGGTTAGCGCTCCTGCCTCACAGCAAGAAGGTTCCCGGTTCAAGTCCTGGCTGGGGGACCTTTCTGTGTGGAGTTTGCATGTTCTCCCCGTGCATGCGTGGGTTTTCTCCGGAGACTCCGGCTTCCTCCCACCGTCCAAAAACATGCTTCATAGGTTAATTGGTCACTGTAAATTGTCCGTAGGTGTGAATATGGGTGTGTGATTGTGGCCCCTGGGACAGACTGGCGACCAGTCCAGGGGTGTACCCTGCCTTCGCCCATGAGTAGCCGGGTTAGGCTCCGGCAACCCCGTGACCCCGAAAGAGATAAAGCGGATTGGAAAATGAATGAATGAATTATCCAAATTAAATATTGTTTTTTTTAAACAAAGTATGAAAAAACTTGAAGATTTTGGTGTATTTGAATTATGTAAACTGCGATGAGGATGCAAAATGTTTTCCATTTTGGTTGCATTTATTTCTTTTCATTACTGCTTGAGTTTCAATGCTTAAATTTAAATGAATTATTTTTGCTGTGCTGGAATGTTATTCTTTTTCTTCACATATGTTTCCTGTTTTGTTTCAGAGTAAATGATTTCTCATCATTTGCAGGTGTTTTGTCCAAATGTTCTCTTCTGATTGGCTGTAGAAATGTTTGCAGGATGTGTTCCTGATTATCTAAGGAAGTTCTGAAAATGGGTCACGAGGCCTTCACCTGATTTTTGTATTGCCCAATAAATATGGCTTTTCCCAGCAACAGGAGTTCGTTGGTTTCCTTGATTTTCCTGACTCCTTTTGTTGCCTATGTTCAGCTGCAAATGAAAAGTCTTACAGCAATTCTTCGACAAATGTGGATTGTTTGTTTCCTGGTGATATTGAGTGATATTTCCTCTTTTAGCAATTGAGTTCAAATGTACCAAGGACTCGACCTCAGTTAGTGAAATAATCCAGGATATTTTCTTTTGTTAGCTTTTGCAAATGTAGCAGGTGGAGTGCCACTTAAGTCAAATGATTCCACCTGTGTGTCAAGAGGTGTTGGAGTGACCATCTTCGTTTATAGAAAATCTTTGGATTGACAGGCTGCTCAGTATATGGTGGGTTTATCTGAGTCTGGCTGCAAATGCCCCTCACCACAGGGCTCAATATTTCTGAGGGAAGCATCAGACACTCCTTAGGAAAAAAAAATAGAAATAAAGAGTGTCCTGGGTGCTGCATCATGTTGACAGGCTGCATTTCTGTCCCAGACTTTACGCCAAAGGTGGTTTGCTTTATTTTTTCTTTGACTCTGTCTCCTGCATTTCATCCTCCCAGGCCATTGGACCAGGTATGTATGATTGTTTTGTTTTTGGTTGTGTGCACTTTATGTTCTGCATTTATTTATTGGTTGTTATGGGGTAAGGAAACTGTCAAAAAGAAATGTATTCATAAAGAAAAAATTGTATTCATAAATACAAAGTTGCGCACAAATGTATATTTTGTGCACAACTTTGCAGAAAAATTATGAATACAACCTTTAGTTTTACGTTTCACATGTCTGTTTTGAATACGATTTGTCTTCATTTTGAATACGACTCTTGCTTGTCTTGAATATAAATTTCCCCTGTTAAAGCACTGTCAGAAATACGTCACGGGGTCACAGGCATAAACATCGAGTCCTGGAGCATTGATTTATCTGAATGAGCATGATAGAATTAAACTTTATTGAATGTTATTGATCCCCTGGCAGGAAAATGATCTTGTTACCGTTCCTGCGCTGGGGGGGGGAGAAAAAAAAAAAAAGATGTAAACAGCCAAGTCCTGCCGCGTTTAAAAAAAAAAAATGTTGCCAGTGGAGCGTAAAAACAATAAAACGGACCCGGAAGTGGTGGCAAAAAAGGAGATCTTAATAAGAGAATGATCAAAGAAAATAAAAACGCCCGAGCAGGCAGCTGAGGGATCCCTGTCTCTCTGCTGCTGCCGTTCTGCCTGCCGTTGTGTGTATAGATACGTTCTCCCTGCCAGAATTTGTTTCCCCAGTCATGGTTCTGGCAGAGGGAACATACCTTGGCACACCGGCCAGCGGCGGCATATTAGCGTGGGGGATCCCCGCTTAGCCGGGCAGCTATCCGGGTCAGGAGGTGCGGCCGCACCCGCCACAGACTCTGGCAGCACTGTGGAGATAGCGGGCTAAGAAAATGGATAGAAATAACAAAGACAGCTAAGCTAACTCAGAGCTAAAGTAGGCTAACTGGCAGCCGACCGTAACAATAGTTACAAAAATTTTGAAGCAGAAAGACAGTTGGGTATTCTGATCCTACTGACTTTTTTTAATTCTCTCTTCTGACTAGGCCGCCATATTGGAGGGGTCGTGGATTGGATTGTGACACACCATATGTTTGGGGTTATGGTTTCTAGTTTTGTTTTGTTTTTTGGTGTCTTTTTAATATTTGGCCTTTTTAAAAACTATTTTTGTCTAAACATTTGTATTTTCGATTTGAGTTACGTGTCTGTCTTCCTGGTCGGAGAGTCCTGCGTTAATTTGTTTTTTTTTAGTTTTCTGATAGCTTGCTCGGTGCAAAGGGTGAAACCATATTGCCACACAGTTGTTTGTTTAGAAGAATGTCTTCCACACTGTCAAGCATTCAGCAGTTTTACAGCTGAAGAGTAACACAACAGGACAGTTGGAGGCTGACTCCACTATTAGCCCGGATTTGAAAAGATGCAACAAAAAAAAAGAGGGGGGAGGGGACCTGGGGAGGTGGGCTGAGTGGGAGAGGCGTGGTCTCGATCTGTGATTGACAAGTTAGCTCAGTGCTTCTCAGTTTTCTCTTACGCCCCCCTTTGAAGAACTTATCCTTTTTCCTGTTGTACAATTGTAACACAGCAGTGAACCGGAATCTATCCCATTCCAATATGGCTTCCAACTTTACATATGCAACAAGCTAGCGTGTCATCTGTAGCCTATATGTAACTCATTGGTTGTCACACTCACTCAGCTCACTTCTCATTTACAATCCATGATTTTAACTGATTAAAAATAAAGCTGTAAGTTGGTCAAGCCTATAAATGGAGTTTGCTCCGCCCCGCCTTAAAAATAAAGCAGCTCACTGGGCACGACCATAGACCGTATATTTTACTGGACGTAACATTGTGTGATGTCACCCATAATAAATGCATTTCCATCAGCCCTCGAGAAATTGAGCAAGAGCCTTCTGTTACTTCCTGATAGTATATCGCCATATTGGCACCGGCCTACATTGATTGGTCTGAGTCGCTGAATCTATGGAAAATACTGTCGCCAACCAGGAAAGATCTTTTTGTGAGTTCCCACTTCTATCCACGCCTCTACCACGTAAACAAGGTATGTGAACAGCTTTCCCTTTAATATTGCGAGCTCGGGGAAACTGTACAAGTTGTTGAGGGAGAACCATTCAAACATTGGATTTTTACATTTTTTCATATTTTTTCTAACCAAAGCAGGCAATTTCACATGTATTTTGAAATCATGTATGAACCATATCAAGTATTTAAATATAGAAACCAGTGAATGTTAACGCTGGCATTTCGAATGCATGTCTGCATTAACTTTCAACTTCTTTTGTTTACAAAGTAAGGTTTTTTTTTTCTACCAAATCTTTGTATTTTTCACTCCTTGTTTATCTGCAAAAATCTCTGTTGTTTTTATGTAGCATTATCAAAAGAAAAAATCATCTTATCCAATTATTGTTACAGCGGCTGATGGGCAAGAAGGGCTAAGAAAGCATTGCTAATGCTGCAGCTATTTCTCAATAGAAGTCTATGGGATTTTGGTTTTCTTGAAACCAGCGGCTACTTCCTATTTGGGGACACAAAAGGGGAGGGATTGCTATGTCCATTATTTTTACAGTCAATGGGCAAGACAAATCGAGTTTTGTTGTGTCCTTCCATGGATCCACACGTCAGGCAAATTAAAATGCCCCTAAAAATGAAAAAGCAGGTGAAGCAACGTCTGATTAAAATGCGCTACACCCAGCCTTAAAGCAAACATGCCCCCCTCCCCTCTTTTTTTTTTTTTTTCTCCCCAGGATCAGACAACCCTTGGGACAAAAGTAGGAGCCCTGAATTGGATTGACATCCGCCCCTGCTGGGTGGAGAAGTTATTGCGTCGTCATGGCAACGTGGAAGCTGGAGCAATCTTAGCTGACAAAATTAAAGTGTAAAGAAAAGAAACAAAGAATGAAGATCCAACAGACAACATGAACAGTAGAATTCAGCGGCTGAACTCGTGAGTTAGTTTTATTTTTTTCCCCACAAAAACTACTAAAGAAGACGATTTGTCGTTGTTTTTAAAGGCGTAATCTGATAAATAGCAAACGCTTTGGATTTTGTCGTCTCCATTTATTTCTGTTAGGTTGTCTCGGGAATCGACCGACGCGGGGACAGCTTTCCTGAACAG
Source organism: Adrianichthys oophorus (assembly GCA_036245035.1). NCBI lineage: Eukaryota > Metazoa > Chordata > Actinopteri > Beloniformes > Adrianichthyidae > Adrianichthys > Adrianichthys oophorus. The sequence goes on along the minus strand of BSAI01000030.1, from coordinate 20,289,864 downwards.
CAGGACGAGTTCAAGGTGGACGTGGGAAGTTCGAGCCCGGCAGGACGGGAGGCGCCGCAGTGTGCTCGGCAGCAGCCGGCCGGGCAGGCACAACGGCCCGGAGGAAACACCGAGGAGAGCCGCTCGGGTACGACCAGGCCCACTGCATATTTTTAAAGTGCGTTTTTTTTTTTTTTTTTGTCTTTTCTAATTAGTTTAACTTAAATCGAAGTCAAAATTGTATTTTAAACATGTTATATTTCTGAAACGTATTTGTTTTAACCCACTCCTATCACATTTTGATTTTGGCCCCAGTGGTCTTTTAATTGTGACAATGCAGTTTTGAGCAAAAAAAAAACCAAACAAAACACAGTTTCTGCAGAGCAACAGTAGTTCATTAGAAATTCTCTTCAGAGTTGTGGGTGGGACTGTTGGCACAGAGCAACCCCGCCCCCCTTCCCTTTGCTGAGAGCTCTCTGTTTACACTCACTCGCGCTAGCTTACAGCCCCTCACATGCTATATCTAACATTAGCAGTGCAACAGAAATGGCCAATGATATTGAAGCTATCCAGCCGTACAGTTTTGAGCCAGAGGAAAACAAAGACGTAAATGGATCTATTCATCTTCAAGTGGATGAATCAGAATGGAGCGGATCGGGGAGCTTTTACCTCATCCAGTGTATTCTCTACGCCCCACACACAATCTTTCCTAAGCACCCCTTCACCCTTTTTTTTTTCTCTCTGCTTCTGCTTTAGATTATGAAATAACCTTTTTTAAGGTTATTTAAGTCACACTGTCAATGAATGGTTTATTTTGAACTTATGTTATATAAAAGACACACCTAAGCTTAAGCGCATTAAGGGAGACAAAAGAGTCAGATATACATCAGTCAGTCAGACATTATTTACTGCATTCACAGTAACTCTGGAACTTCTTTGTAACACGCTGCATGTTAGCCTCGTTAGAAGTGTTAACCATATTTGCAATACCACGAACTTTCAGCCTTGTTTGCAGCACATAAAAACTGACTGGCACCACTAAAAGAAATGTTACTGTGACTAGGCCAACTCCCAACCTTATTAGTAACATGTAAAAAAAAACTGTCAAACACATTTTAATTGCGTTAGCGTCTTTTACAATAACACCCAACCAAACATTTTGACAAAATCACTCAAAATGCCTGCAACATCTGTAAGCAAAACTACAGTTAACCCACTTATAAAGTGTTCTGGTGCACTGGAATGCAGAAATGCAATTTTGAGCTTAACTTTCTTAATATTTGTGCTCTATCATCAGGAAACTACTATAAGAACATGTTAAAACACAATTTTCATCATAGTAGGTCTTTAAAAAACTTGGTTGATTCACTCCTTCAAAACATAGAAACAACTTGCTGTTTCGTTTGTGTTGAAATAGAATTGAACAAAGTCATGTCTGCTGATTCATCCTTCTGCAGGTGCTGGATGCAGAGGGCAACGATGTGACTCCACTGCCTCTGCTTCCAGTGAAGCCAAACCAGAACTCTGAAACAGCAGGATTGTGTCTGGATGACTTGTTCTGTCCAGATCACTCCAGCTCCAACTCCAGCCTTGATCTGGAGTCTTCCACCTCTTTAAGCAGGTGGCGACATTCACATCCACCCTATGTTGTAGTGATTGCAGGATCAGTGATGGTGCCAGAAGAGGAATTATGTCTGCTTGTGTTTTCAGCTCATTCTGTCTGTCCTCAAGGGATTCATGGATGAAGGAGAGTAAAGACAGTCTCCTTACGGAGGACATCCACCTAAACCTACCTACTCCATGTGATTCACATTACTTTTTGTCTGTTTTGATAAACATTTACTTGTATTTTTTATACCAGGAGTCAGCAACCTTTGAAGTGACATTCACACTGCCCTTGACGTGCTTTCAAGCCATTTGACTGTATAAGAGAACTGGACTGAGCAATCCCTCCCTTTTCTATGGGTGACTTCACATTCACTCAGTCCAGTTCTCACAGTCAATGGTTCAAGCGACCACTTCCAATGAAAAGTTTATGTAAATGCGCATCAAAGCGTGTTTCGTTCAAAACTCTTGCATTCACGTGTAGCTATGTAAGTTTTTAGTTAATGATAAATCACTTTGACAATAGATTAAACCCTTTACCATTATTTTGCGAAGTTATCTGACACATTAAAAATCAGAACATAAATAACAATTAACTAAAACAAATTAACCAAAACAAAAAGCCATTATTAATTCAGTTGTTTACCATCTTCTTCAAAGCCGAAGAGCCACATGTTGCATTTCCTTGTGTTGTACCAACACAGTATATGTTGTGCTGCTCAGAGGAAAGAAGTTTTTTGTTTTTTATTATCAAGAATGCATGCTTTATACGGCTTTGGGTTTTTTGCTTGAAGTGATCCCACCAAAGAGAGGTTTGGTGAAAAAACAAGTGTCAGAAGAGATTAAAGTGGCTGACATGGTTCTTATGGAGTCAGAAACGGTTACGCTGCTGGACATCCCCAGCACCTTAATCCACGAGGATGCTGGCGGTGCAGAAGACGTCAGGTGAGTTAATGGAACAGCTCCACTCAATAATCATAGGTGTGTCTAATGCAACTTAGTTTGTGTGAAATTACTTTGATAAATATATTTTGTACATGTTTTTTAACAGGGTGAGGACCGACCACCGTGTTGGACTTTGGAAGAGCAAAGTACACAATGTTGTAGAGCAATCCACACAGACTATTGTTGGCGTGAACAAGAACAAACTGATACAGACCACTGAGAAGATTGAGCTTGAAAAGAGTATGAATTCAATTAATCCCTAATATTTGGGATGTTTTTAAATCCACAGATAAATGAAACAAACAGTCCTGAATGTGTTGTTTAAGGACATTTGTTTCTCTGGCTCATGCAGGCACGTCTGTAACAAACTGGGACGTCTACAACTCTTACTATGAGCAAGAGAAGAACTCCGGAATCGTTCCAGATGATCATCATCGCGACTCTGGGATGAATGGAAGGAAGAATGCTGAAGGGAGAAGCTCAAGCACCACGGGTGGGTCATCATAGTGTCTTCACCTCTCTCACTTTGTACACCAACAACATGCACAAAATGCTATTATGCCCAAAAGGACATTTTCTGCTCACAATCTGCAAAGGTTGGTTAAAATGAATGTTTTCTCCTTAACAGTCAGCTCCAAAAGTTACTTTAAATGTCCTATTTTAACTGCAAAAATAATATAATGTAAATATGGTACATTTACTTTTGAAGTAAGATACAATAGACTACGGTACGATTTAATAGTAGTTTTTCAATTATTTTAACAAATCAAATGTTGATTTATTTTTTTTATTTTTTTTTACTTCAAACAACCACTATTCCCAGAGCTATTTTGTATCATTAAAAAGCCCTGAATGTCCTCTGCAGACACCAAAATACATTTATTCAGCTGAATGCAGTGGTTGGGAGATATTCAGGTTTAAAAATGTCCCCTACAGGTGACATTTGCATTGCTGGTAGTTATTTTGAAGAGGTTTAGCTTTGCTCCCATCTACTGGCAAGTTATCATAGCTGCACACAAACTGCAATCTTAACTCTCTGACTACCAGAGTTTATAACAAACTTTTAAGTTTGATTAAAAACATATTTTCTCTAAAGTTTACGTCATTTTTTACCACATGAAGATTTTTTTTATGTGTAACATGTTTACTTGTTGCTTCAACAGACAGTTCCTTCAGCTCTCTGTCAGACATGGAAACTCACCGGGACATTAAAAACACTACAGCAGATCCAAATGAAGTCCTGCTCTCAGAGTCCTTTCAGAAGATTTTGCTCATTATGGAGAAGACGATTGCAGCAGTCGTCCACTGGCCAGAGCTGACTGCTTTTAGGCAGCTGCCAGCTCTGGAAGGTAAACTCCGATTGTCTCTGCTCTTATTTCTGTTATCTGCATCAAAGGCTTTTTAGGAGTTTTAACTTGCTCCGTTGGAAGTGTAACTTCCTCACACACATCATCAAAATTACAGATTTAAATGTTGGATCATTGTACAAAGGACAACAAAATACATGTTTGCATTTGGTCTTTAAAAAAGGTGAACACAACTTCAGATGGATTTTTTAGACTCTGTTGCTTGTGATGATATGGGGTCCAGCAGCATCACTGCCACAGTAGTCACTTATCAAATGGTTCAAACTAAGGAGTTTGGTACACAGCCACAGCTACAGATCAGACATGTTGGGTTTGATCGAGGGCTAGGCCTTTGAGATGGATCTTCGCCTTTTGAGATCATTTGACAAAACTTTTCAATGATCAGTGGTGATCAATGGTGGCAGTGGTTGGTGGTTGAGCAGGTTGGCCAATGATTGATAGACTGGCAGTTCAATCCCCGCTCCCTCCAGCCAACCGCCATTGTGTCCTTGGGCAAGGCAGTCAACCATTCCTACCCACAGTGTGGCTCTACTGTGTGTGAATGTGAATGAATATCCCAGTGATGGTCAGAGGGGCGTGGCAGCCACGCCTCTGTCAGTTTGCCCCAGGGCAGCCGTCGCTACATCAGTCACTTACTATCATCAAGTATGAATCAGGTGTGAATGAATAATGGATACACACTGTAAGTGCTTTGAGCATCTGGAAAAGCGCAGATAAATCCAATCCATTATCATTATTTGTTGACACATCTGGGTACTTTCTGCATTCAGAAAGATGGGTAGACCTCTGTAAATGATCTGCATTTTCTAGAGACCAAAGCCGCCTCAAAAGGCTTTCATTCTCAATAGTTCAAGCACAGTGGTGAAAGACTAATGACCTGGGCTTCTGATAAAGTTATACAAAAAAGATTGTTTTAAGTTGGCACTGCTTTTTTCTTTATTTTAACAACAAAATAAAGTGATGATAAGCATTAAACAGAGGATGTTACATTTAACATCTCGCTATTTACATCTTCACTGTACCAAAAAAAGTCCTTGAAAAGCTGCCAGGTTAACTAGAATTATTCTACTATTCCTCTTAGTAAGAATTTATTTTTCCAGTTTGAAATGTTAGTTTTTGTTTTTCATGTTTAACTGAATTAATCACAAAACCTATTACAGTACTTTGGGTGTCTGATATTTCCACGGCTATCAGCCTCACTCCAAACAAAGCAGCAAGTGGATCAAGTTTGAGGAATTTCTTCAAAATTTTGAACAAAGTGTGAAAAAGATTATTTCCTAATCTCACAATAAAAGGACAGTTCCAGCACACTTGTGCTGATGAATCTGGTTGTTTGTTTACAGAAATAATTTATAGATGGGCACATTCCCTTTTTTTTAAACAATTTTTTTGTAAAATAAAAGTGTGGAGGAAAATGTATACCATTTTATGTTATAAATTCTCATTACAGAGATCCTCCTTATTCAATATTATTATCAGTTTATTCTGATTTTTCTGTTACCCACAGAAATAAAAAGGGGGATTTATAACTTTTTCCTGTTAAGAACAACAACAAGTAAAAACAAAGGAAAATACTGTTTTATTTATAACTAAACAGGAATTAAATCACTTTATTGATATTTATCAAATTGAAAGTGAGAGTTGCAGGTTTACAGCCCAAAGCTCATTACTGATTGTTTCAGACCTCGACAGTGCAGTGAAGCAGGAACATGAGGAGTCCTCATCTCCAGCCATGAAACGTCTCTGGACTTTTGACTCTGAGCTCACCAGAGGTCGCATGATAACAAGTTTGACCTGGAACAAGAAGAACCTGGTGAGGAACCACAAAAACTGAGACCACTTCATCAAACCTTCTGTTTCAGAGGAGAAATGTTTCTTTTATTCAATGGCATCATGGATCTTTGTGTTCTGATTAGTCTAAAAGGGGGTTTTAATCACATACTGAGCTTTTAGTAAATCCACAGAACTAACTTCTAAATGCTCCTGCAGAACATCCTGGCTGTCAGCTATACCGACTGTGATCCTATGAGCTCCAGACCGAATTTAATCTGCTGCTGGTCCCTGAAAAACCCTTTGGTATGCTTTTCGCCATAAAAAAAAACCTCACAGGGGCTTTTTTGTGTAACGCCACATCTCCTTTCAGTGGCCGGAGCGCGTCTTCTCCTGTCAGAGTAGAGTAACGTCCATGGACTTCTCCAGCGACCATGGCCACCTGGCTGTTGGAATGTACGATGGCTCTGTAGCCATCTACAGTGTTCAGATTCAGAGCGAGGGGGCATGTGTTGCTACCAGCAGGTGAGTGAGGGTCCCATGCTGAAAAATTCTGGAAATAAAGAGAAAAACTAAGTGAAGTCATGTTGCACTGATGTTGTTTCTCAGCAAGTGTCCAAACAGGCACCTGTGTCCAGTCTGGCAGGTTGTGTGGAACAAACGGGAGCCTAAATTCTCCGGGCTGGAGGAGGAAGAGGCTCTTGTCTCTGTGTCAGCAGATGGCAGGATTTCCATGTGGCTGCACTCCAACAATGACCTGGAATGCATCGGTACTGTTGTCTGGATACACCCTGCAGTTACAAACTAAGTTTCAGATCACACTTGCCGACTTGCAGAACACAGATAACAACAAATAGACTGTTTACATGTTTATTTAATAAACAAGCTTTTCTCAAACACATCTACACATCTGAAAAGAGATGATGACAGAGCCATGAAGCCATAAGCCTTCCCCTTCCCATTGTTAAGAGCTCAGAGCAGGGAGCTTGTGACCTACCCAGCATATTTTCTACAGCAATTATGGGCTCTTTCTCAAACAGCATTTTTTCATCTGCTTCTGAATCATAATAATTTGAATAAAGAAATACTCTTAGAATCAAATTTTGAGCTTCAATTTGTTTATACATTTCCTCCATCATCAGAAAAATGCAACAAGAACATGTAGGTGGAAAACTAACTCGGTGGCCTTGTGGTAGAGTGTCTGCCCTCAAACTGGAAAGCTGTAAGTTCAAATTCATGGTAGATTTATATCTATTTACTGTATATGAGAACTGGACTGAGTGAGTGGGACGTCATGCATAGAAAATAATTTACTTCTTGCTCCAACCAAATGAAGCCAGTTCAGTTTCCATTTTTTTACAAGACACACTTACAAGACTGAGTAAGAAATTGCCAGTAAGCAGTGATTAGTCCAAAGCGGTCTCAGTCAACACTTCTACAGCAATCACGCTCATCAATCAGGAGGGAGCTTGTTGGAAGTCCAAACACCTACCACTTGAAAATTGGTTTGGAGAATGTCAATCAAACGTTTTGAATGTTCAACGACACATGCTTTTATTGAGGCTTCTGATTGGTCAGTTTATAACTTAAATAACTTGCACTAAAGGAAAAAATATCTTGAATTAAAATGGAATTAGCAAGAACATGTTAAAGAAAGATAGCAGACCAAGAATGGAAATTCTGATAAATGGAATGACTGAGTAATAGCTGTTTATTTCTCTATTGAAGTCTTTGGAATTATGGCTTCTTGGAACCAGCAGATACTTCATGTTTGGAACGCAAAAGGAGAGGAGTCACTCTGTCCAGTTCTTCATGTACAATCAATAGTTTTCAGTCAATTCAGACTAAAAAAATAACTTTCTAGTTTTTGTTTTTGCTGAGATTTACAGTTACTAACACCTAAAGGTTGACAGCAGGTGAACATGACTGATCTCTGTAGTCACTAGCTGCTTGGAATAATAAATACAGTGTAACCCCCTGTAACATTTCTGCTGTTATTCAAACATCACAGCATTTTCTTCATTAAAACATGTTTTTTAAGATCTGATGAAGATACGGAGAATACACGATGACAAGAGGAGAAACGGCGAGTACAAGACAGTGGGAGAAACCATTCTGTCAGAGGTGTCTCCTGGACATTGCCTAGATTTCCATCCTAAAGTGAGCCGCCTCCACAAATGAAACTTCATTAGTTTCGGCTTCCTGCTTTGATGGAGTTTTCTGCAGGAGTCAGATGTCTATCTGGTCGGCTCTTGGGACGGACTCATCCACAAGTGTTCGCTGAACAACAACCAGCAATTCCTGGACACGTATCAAAAACACTTAGTGAGTGGATGCAATCTAAACGGTGGTAATCTATGCATGACGCTGCAGTTTGGGCTGTTCTGACTTTAGGTGCAGCTGCTCTTCTTCTCCAGACGGTTTCCAAATAAAGACAAAAAAACTCATTTGCATGAAAGATAAAGAAATCAATAATGTGCAAACTTGTTAATGACTTTTCCACTTTGTCCCCTGGTAGCTCTCTGTGAACGACATCCAGTGGTCTCCATTCAGTCCTGATGTGTTCCTGAGCTGCTCCTCAGACTGCACCATCCAGCTGTGGAGGCACACCAGCCTGAGCCCGCTGCTGAGCTTCAAGTCCGTGCACAGCCAAGTGTGCGCCGTCCGGTGGTCCCCTGAGTGCTCCACGGTGTTTGCAGTCATTCACAGAGAGCAGGTGGAGGTCTGGGAGCTGAGCTCCAACATGTAAGTGAGTCAGACAGAGAGCTGCTGTTGTGGAAAGCTCAATCGTATTCACGCCAACACTGCGCTGCAGCCTGTCCCCGGTCATTGTGCACCACGCTGCTGCTGGAGTGACGCTGACAGCCCTCCTGTTTGCCAAAGGGACAGGCTGTGTCCTGGTGGGGGACAGTGTGGGGAAAGTGACAGTCTACCAGCTCAGAAATCTCACAGTCAGAGGCAAGAAGGTAAAACCATTTCACTGCAAACCATTGTCTGAAAAAAGAAAACATGTCACCTTTTTTTAATTTGAATTTGACACTCTGCAAAAAGATGTATCCTAAAAATAGGCAAAGAACACTAACCTAAAGAAGAAAATCACAAGAAAGTAGTAAAGTTATCTCTCCATGCAGAAAGAAATCCACACAAGCATTTAAAGAAATAATATTAATAAAAAGAAAATAATAAAAAAAATTTTTGTCTTAAATCAAGTTTTTTCTTTTGTCAAATGTATAGAGCTAAAGGTTTGGCTTCATTTTGATACAAATTCTCTTTTTTCTAAATCTTAGCTCTTAATGAGAAAAAAATGGTCCGCTTTTGAGAAAAGTTTTGAGCAAAAATTAAAGTTAAAACAATTTCAAACCTGGTAAAATATCTTGAATGTTTAAAAACAAGGTCTTAAATCTTTGGAAGGATTAGGTTTGCAGGTAAACCATCACAAAGAAGGAAGCTTTAACCGTCCAGGGAATGAGTGAATGAGAATGAAAAGTTATTCCAATCATTTAAATACAGAAAAAGTCTTACATTTTGTAATTTTAAGAACACTTATGATTATTTTTTCCTTTCAGGGGAAAAGTCTGGACGACATCCTTTCATCGCTTTCCTGAAAACTAGTAAACACAAACAAACAGATCAATTTTTAGGGTGACAAAGAGAAAAGAAGTTTATTCTTCCCATCAAAATGGTCATTGGGTCTGTTTTTGATCTTCTGTTCATCTAATATTTGCACAAAAACAAATTTTAAAATAATTTACAGCAACAACTGTTGGATTTGTTGGAGTAAACGGTTATACCAGGTATGAAACAAAAAGTCAAAAGTGGCTGAAGCGTTATAGATTTTTGTCTGCAAAGAAATTGCTCTAAAAGATGGGAATTTTCTATTTGTGGGTTTAGATTTTTTTGCCAAAGCAGTTTATTTAAACAAAATGCATTTACAGATAAATTCATTTCTAAATCAGGGCGTTTTTTGCATGACTGCAGCTTTCCATGCATAACTCAGGAATGCACCGGCTAACACAGTTATTCTGGATGACAGTGTTTTCTTTCACTCACATGTTAGTTTGGACAAATTGCATCACGCGTCCCAGAGCAGCTGGTATGTTTGTCAGACACAAACTCCACTTTGTCTGGTTGCTGCCTTCCCATTGCCCAACAGACCAAAAGTCTCATTTAAAGAACAACTTTTCTCCAGTTTTGTGATTGTTTGCTATTGCTTTTATTATTTTGAAAGCTTATTAAAAAATCAAAGCAGTGAGGTTTTTTTTTGTATGTTTCTTACATTTTGACTTTTTGTTCAGGACATTTTTAAATAGTTTTTGTTGTCAGTTTGAATTTTTTTCTATTTTTTTTTTTATTTGTCTAAATATATTTTTTGACTAATTTCTGCATGAAGAAAACTTGAGTTTACTTTCATCTTTAGAAAGAATTCTGTATCTTCAGCTATTGGATGAAACTGAAAGTTCATGTCATGTCTTTAATAACTCTCAAATATTCAGATGTATTTAATTCCACTTTATTATTAAAGTCTATGTAGTATCTAGAGGGGCTTCTGTGTTTTGTCGAAATCCAGGACATTTTCTGCAGAACAGCAGGAATTCATTAGAAATTCTCCTTTGTTTAATTTTTAAACTGTTTTTTTTTTCTAGCAAAAGCAAAAGCTCGATTTTATCCCTCTGCGGACTCCATGTCTTTTAAGTTCCAAAAAAAAAAAAAAAAGGCTGACCTCAACAAGTTTTCCAATCCCTTACATTTTCCCAAGCTTGACATCCTTCTGTTTTTAAAAATAGTTTCTTTCCTTCATTTTAGTTCAGTTTTATCCCCAGAGTTTTTCTTCTGGGATCACAGCTGACAGTTTTATCCACAAGGATTCAAATTTCTACTTTGATTTAGTCTCAACTTCTCTGTATACTATATGACTAATATCTGATGTTTTCTTTGAAAGAAAAATGTTATTTAATTCAATATTCAAAAACAGATTAACTTTTTTTTCCGATTTTAATCTAATAAATTTGACTACTGCAGTAAAACTGCAAAGTACTAAAAAATCAATTTTTGTGAAACACTTGGCGACCCTTTTAGCATTGTAAAGTGGTGAACGTCACTCATTTATTAATTCAACTACTGACTCATTTCCATTATCTTAACTTTTTACTTGCTAATTTAAATAAAAGATGTCACTGTTTTTCTGTTTTAGAAAGAGACTAAAACACTACATACCAACTAGAAAAAGGCTGCAGGGATGTGTCAAAAGTTTACAGCATCACTTATGTTCAAGCATTATTCCTTTTTGCACATTGAGATTTAAGTTTATCACTAAAATTGAACGAAATCCTCATGTGAAGTCACTTTTGAACCACATTTTCTTTATATCAAACTAACTAGAAAAGGTTATTCAACAATAATCCTCTCTTAGTTCTGTTTAGTTGAACATTTTAATAAGAATTACTGTACATTTATTGTGAAAACATTTTTTTTTTATTTTGAGCATTAAATGCTTTTCAATAGATGCAGTTTCTATTTTCTGATTTTATCTTCAAACAAGTGAGTCTTAACGTTTTTATGAAGTGCCTTCACTGCAAAAACAGGCCTCTTAAAAATGAGGGTTTTTTTACCCCACGGACAGATTTTCAGTAAACGGGCAAAAAAAATCTGCCAATGAAAGTGGTTTTAGAGAAAATGGTTTTACCAAGAATTCTTATTTTAAGAAAGAAATGTCTAGTCACTCAAACATGTTTTCTCAAACTAAGATTATTTTGCTATTGAAAAACTTTGACAAGATTATCTTTCCTGCAAGACAGAAGATGGCATTTTTTCTTAAAGTCTTTTTACTTTCAGATTTAGTTTTTGTACAAGTATACTTGTGTTTTGTGAAAATTCAATAGTGTTTTTGTGGTGATGGGAGCTCTTCTTTTTCCAAGAATGTGGTCTTAGTTTGGGTCACAGATGTCTGTTTTTTTTTTTAAATCAGCATCTTCAAATGCATTCCATCATGGAACATTCTGATAACTGAGCTGTCAGATTTGAATCTCGGAAATAGAACAAAGCAGATTTGATTCATTGAGTAAATGCTATTTTGCAGTGACTGAATCAGGGCTGACTTCCTCTTTGCTCAGACTCCTGGTCTGTGTCTGCTGTTGATTCTACAAGTTCAGGCTTGTAGGAGTGAGTTCCTCTAGCTGTGGTCAGTTATGATGAGGCAAGAGCAGATAAAGCAGCTCTGATTTCACAAAAGTGTGATGTGTGACTAAAAGTGTACATGTCCTCTCACTGCAGTCTGACTCTGCTCTTTCCCTGCTTGCAGAAACAAACAGGGAGCAGTAAGCGGCCTGGAAAGACATAATTGTGTGAGTCACACGCAGAGCATGTGATTCTGCTTCAGATAACCCGGAGAAATTTGTCTGAGATGGAATTGCATTGTTGAGAAAAACAGCAGCAGCATGAAGCTTTTTCCTCGTAAAGGTTTAGGTAGTGATTCTGAAAGTGTGTGTGTGTGGTGGTGGGGATGTGTGTTTTCTGTTCAGGATTTACATCCTCTTTTAATGTCTCCTGGTTTTTGTTTTGCCTTGTGTTACGGTAATAGCAGGAAGTGAATCTGGATTTGAAAGTGGCGAGTTACTTCCTGAAGGTCACTGGAAATCTTCGAGCTGATTCTCCTCAAAGTTGTGATAAAATAATTAAATTTAAGTGAGGTTCACTTCTTTGAATATCGTTCCTGTGGACGGAAAGAAAAACCACCTGAGTTATGGTTGCACTCCAATCATCTTTCGCAAATTTATTTTTTTTTTTTTTTGTATTTTGTCAGACCAATGTCCCCCCCCCCAACAACAACAACAATTTAGAGTCATCAATGAACCTATGAAGCATGTTTTTGGACTGTGGGAGGAAGACGGAAACACCCACGCATACATGAGGAGAATATACTAACTCCACACAGAAAGAAAGATCTCTACCAGGATTTGAACCTTCTCACTGAGAGGCAAGAGTGCCAACCGCTATACCACCATGCAGCTAGCTTCAAAAATGTCATGAACTTCATTTGGGCACCAAAACTCAAGGTAACTTAAGGTATAAGTGGGTTTTTAAGGCAGTCAACACGTCACCCCATGTTGATTTATTTCACCTATCTTAAATAAAACTATTGTTGTACTTTACACTCAATAAAATGATTTTTCTTTTTCTCAGACATGCAATTTAACCTTAAATTTATTTAAATATGTCATCCATTATTATAAAAATGCTACAAGAACATGTTAAAACAGCAAAAACATACTATTCATTTTTTTTGTCAAAAATTTCCATCAATAATGTATTGATGGAAATTTAAAGTGGGATCTTTTTTCTTTTTCTTTTTTTGGTTCTGCTGCAATGGTCAGTCAAGTCAGCATCCCGCCACTAAGCACGCTGCCATATTCAGTTTCCTCTTTTAGTAACATGAAGGCTGTAAAACTTACTGACAATTTAAAAACGATCTTCACACGAATGTATTCTACCTTTATCATAAGCAGTGTAGCAGCAGACACTAGCACACATGAAAACCTTTATATTTCAAAGGATTTAAGTTTTTTGCTAAAAAAATATATTTTTGAATTAAAATGATTGGATCTCTGTTTTTTTTAAATTTGTTTTACTTTTCCTTAAAAAGCTCTAACATATTTTTTACTTAAATAAGATGAAAACCTGAGTTTTTGTAAAACGAGTTGCATTACATTTGAGACAAATATCTTTCATTCCAGAGTTAAATCCTTCATAGTTTCTTGGATTAAAGTTCATAGGCACCCTAAAGTTGTCAATCTGGGCCCCCACGAACATGTTCTGTGCGCGCCACTGCCCCATACAGTCTACTGACCGCACCTTTCCGTGACCCACAATGAGGAGGAGGAGCACACGCAAACCCAACCGGAAAAAAGTCAGAGATCCAGGAGCCTCCTGACACCTCCGCGGCGGAAGGGACCTCTCCGAGGCAGCAAGCCCCCCCATGATTGAAGTGTCGATCCCGTCGCTGGAGAAGGAGGTGGACGAGTCCGGCAAGAGCAGAAAGGTGAGACCTCAAAGGCGCGCGCGCCTTTTTGCACCAAACCGTCCGCGTTTTGGAGCGCCGCGCGCTCAGGTGAGCGCCTCACCTGCCCTGTTGTTGAACGTGACTCCTCAGGTGAGCTTAGAGAACAGAAACCGCCATGTTCTAATGAAAGCAAACATCATAAACGGGAGTTTTATGGAGAAGAATTTACATTTAATCAAACGTCTCTTTTGTTTTAATCATTTTGACCTCCATGTAGTTGATTTTCATAAATATAAATATGCTGAAAAGAGCTCACATAAACAGCTTTGTTTGCCTCTTCCTCTGTGGCACATGAAAACTCCCCTTGGGTGCAGGCACACAAAGACAGAGACAGGTATTTTCTGTTTAACTGTTTTTGAATTCAGCCTGTAGGTTCACCGCTGAACCACATGTGCTTTCTCCAATAATAAAAGTACAGGCTACCTGATAGCCTTAGGGGAGTGAGCAAATGGTACTTTTGCTTGTCTGAATGTTTTTGGGAGGTAACACATAGTTTCTTGTATGAGTAATAAAATAAGATTTAAAACAATATTTAATAGATGAATACAAAGTTTTTTCTTTTATTTTTCAGTTAGAACTGAAATGATACCAAACTGTCTGATCCTAAAAACCCAATCTGATGTTTTTGACGTGTTCTTGTGGCATTTCTGTCATGATTGAGGAAATATTTACAGAAAAGTAAGCTGACAATAGCATTTCTGAGGATTCTTTTGTTCAAATTGTTGTGAAGCAAGAGCAGACGAAAACAAATGCAGTTTAAAAAAAGAGCTTATCTGTGACCTATACCCAGGGCCAGCCACAAGCTCCATTCTGATGCATCCACTTGTAGACCACTAGATCCATGTGCGTCTTCGTTTTCCTTGTCTGCTCAAAACTGTCCAGCTGGATAACTCCGATATTGCTTGCCAGTGTTGTTAGACTGATAATGTCAGGTTGAAGGTGTGATGGGCAGTAAGCTAGCAGGAGAGAGTTTAAACAGAGAGCTCTCAGTAACCCAAACATTAATTTCTGATGAACTGCTGCTCTACAGAAACTATGTCCTAGAAAATGACATTGCATTATCATAAATAAAAGACAACTGGGAACACTTTTAAAATAGATCAAAAGATGATTGGAGTGGGACTTGAAGTTTGAGTTAATGTGGAAGAAACATTTTTGGATGTAATCCATGTTGCATCTCTGACCTTTATTCTTTTAGGACGTGTGCTGCCAACAAATGTACCTGAAAGCCAAATTTCCAGTGAGATTCTCAGAAATTTTTTAAAAATCTCTTGGACTTACAAAAGAGTGAAAACAGGCCACATCTGAATTTGTATGAAGTCAAGTTTTGAACAATCATTTTATAATTATTAAAGTGAATGTGTGTACAGATGCACACCAGAGTTCAGTCAGTAAAGTTTGGGATTCTTAGATTTAATGTTCTTTTTCAGGTAAAATTAAGGATTTTCTTTGAACATTAAATTTCAAAAACAACTTGTTCACACACAGCCATTAAAAATGAACTGAAGTGAGACGTGCTGCAGATCAGAGTTCACCTGTTTTGTTGTTCATGTGTGAAGTCTAATGTCCATGTTTCACACATTTAGAAACTGGTCTGAAAAATTCGATTTATTTTACCTACGAGAACAAAAATAATTTGGCTGGAAAATCCTTTTTTGACATTTTAACCAGTGAAGGTGCTACCAACAAACCACTGTGATTCTGTGACATCCCTGTTTCACTTCACACACGTAAATGTCTGAAGCTCAGTACCTCCTCCTGGTGGATCCCTGATGTCATTACATCTTACATGTTTCATGAAAATAAAACAAATATCAGGGAATAGTTGAGTTTTATTTTTTTGTAAATATTGTTTTACTAACAGTCATTTTGTTTTATGTTTAGTTTTATAATCACAGGTTGACTTATAATGTGGTAAATTTCATTGAACTGAAGTAAGGCTTTAAAAAGTATTAAATTGTCTGAAATTCTGGCTGAATAGGTATTCTTTTTTTTTTTCCTCGTCAAAACGAGCTAACTTCACAAAAAAGTCGAGAAAAGAAAACGACACAGAAAAGAGCCAAGAAGTAGGACTGCCTATTAGGAATGTGGTACCCAAACCAGTGCCATGTCATCAATTTTTACCGGACCAATAAGCCTTAACGGTAATGTTAACTGTGTGGCAACAGCGCAGACACGGCGTGCACTACTTTGTTCTGATGTGGCTTAAAATGCAGAGGCATCTCTCCCTCTCTCCTCACTGCTTTTTCTCTAGTTTATCATTTTGTTCTTACATTATTTAGTGTTTGTTTGCATCTTTGCTAAATTAGACTTGTTCATTTACTGTAAACATACGGTCTTAAATATGATTTTGAATTGTCTTAAAAAGTGTTAAATTTAACTTCTATATATCTGTAGACACCCTGAATCAATTTTATAAATTTAACTCATGTTATTTAACTTTTAAGGGTTAAATGTTTTTATTTTAAAAAATGCCTCATTAGATCTTTGTGTTTTTTTTGTTTATTTGCAGCTTTTCAGAGTTGAAGTTTTGTTCAATGAGAGGAAACATTATGTGCTCAGAAGAAACAGCGAGTTCCGGTCTCTTCACAGAAAAGTAGGTATTACTGGAGTTTAAAAAAAAAGTTTTAAAAGTCATGTATTACATTTTTGTCGTAGATGGTTGCAGCATTAACGTTTT
This sequence comes from Adrianichthys oophorus, assembly GCA_036245035.1. Lineage (NCBI taxonomy): Eukaryota > Metazoa > Chordata > Actinopteri > Beloniformes > Adrianichthyidae > Adrianichthys > Adrianichthys oophorus. The sequence goes on along the minus strand of BSAI01000030.1, from coordinate 20,273,462 downwards.
GTGGTCTGTGCAGCTCAAGAAAATTATCCAGACTCCTGATTTTCCAAGCAAAAGGAACCCTCATCTGAGGACCAAGCCGATGGAGCAGAGGCGACAGGAGCTAGAAGTTTACGTCCAGGTAACCCCCATCTGCACCAGCTAGGGATGGGTACCGAAACCTGGTATTTTTTTTGTACTGGTGCCATGTCATCAATTTTTACTGGACCGATAGGTTTCAGCCCTAACGGGTCACGCCTCCTCACTCAGCCACAGGTATTCCTTCGCTGACAAATAACAAATAAAATGCACAAGGATGGCAGAGCAGCCGCGAGCAGAAACGTCCAAAGTGTGGCTGTATTTTTTCCAAAGTAGTTGCAGGCAGCGGGATTCGTCTTAAATGTAACAAGTGGTTTGTTAGGGCAGTCTCACCAGTAACCTGTCCAAACACCTCGCTAAAATACACCAGATTCTAGCCAAATGGTGTGCAGCGTTTAACCATCCGAGTGAGACGTCTATTCTGTATGCATGTAACTTAAGTGTCGTTTATGTAAGACGAGTGCATGAAATTTAAATAAAAAGGAGGGGAAAAGTATACGGGTACCAGCACTGTAAAAAAAAAAAAAAGATGATTATAAAATATTGACAGGATGAACGTTCAAATTGTCCCTCCATAATAATACATTACCCAACATTCAATGTAAAAATAATTCAAATATGACATTTTGTAAATAAAATCTAAGTAGCTTTTCTATTTCTCAACTTTCTTAAAGTAACAGCCAGCATACCCCCCCGACTGCTACCAGAAAAAACTAAAAAGCTGATATTCCTGTAGAAATGCTGTGTGTATGAATTGATCATTGTGTGAATCATTTTTATTTCCACTGTTATTGCTCTGTGAAGTGAGGGGGCCATTTGATAAACTCTGATTTTTGGTTCTTAATCGGAGCTTTGCTTAAAGTCTGATTCCAACCATATTTTTTCTTTTGTAAAATCGTTCCCAGAAGTCTTTTAATTATGACTGTGCAGTTTTTAGCTAAAATCAAAAAACCTTTGTTGTTTTTAAGGCATATTTTCTTTCCCGGCGGCTTTAGCTCATTAGATATACAATTCTGGTTTGTGGGCGGGACTGTTTGCTCAGAGTAACCCCGCCCCTTTCCCTACCTGTTGCTGTTTATGCACCTCTACGTGAGCTTGTAGCCCCAAGCTAGCATTAGCAGTGCAAAAATAATGACAAGGGCGGCTGTGGTGCAGCAGTAGGGCAGTCAACCTCTGGTCGGAAGATTGCAGGTTCTTGAGTCAATGAGAGGAGTAGCATTGATATAATCTTAACAGTAGCCATCCCAAGCACCAGCCGATCAATGCATTCTCATTGGCTGATCCGTTGTTATGCAGATCATACATCTCTTTCTCTTTAGCTTCCTCCGCCTGCAACTTTGCCGTTTCCCTAAATGAGAGCTGTTCTTATCGGTGTTTCCCTGTAAAGCTGCGTACACTGCTTGGAATTTTTTATGGATTGACAACTCTTAATGTCTTCCCTGCTGTTTTTCCATACCTGAAGCCCTCTACAGTGAAATTTGGTTTTTGTTTTTGTTCTCACAGCTGGTTTCAGAAATGCATTTGATCCTGTCAGACTAGATTTATTATCTCTTATATGGTAGAGTCCTTGGATGCTCATTGTCTTTTTTTCTTTGAACATTATTTGAATTACTTTTTAAATCAACCTGGAAATGATCACTGAGCTCTGGTCTGTAAAATCCATTTGTTATAAAAACTTTTTTTGTCTTTATTTGTGTCAGGAGGTGATTTATCAAAATGAAGATGTGCCGCAGGTCTTGCTGGACTTCCTCCATTTGAAACACTTCCACACCGGAAACAGACACAGCAGTTTTGAGTGAGTCCTCCTAAAACTGCATTCACACCAAACGCGATTTGAGAGTCAGGGGCATCGAGTTTCAATGTTAAGTCAATGTACAGATGAACGGAGGTCCTGCTGCGAGCGTGGCGCGTCAGTCCGGCAGCAGCGTGATTTGAGTGGCGTGGCGTGATTTTGGCGTCAAACGCTGCGCTTCAAGAGTTCAAAAAAATGTTTTATTTTAGCGAAGTTGACGCTGCCGCATCAGCCAGTTAGGGCTTCGGGCACGTGACCTTTTCAGTGACTCAATCAGCACGTAGAAAACAAATTCACTCTGGCTGATCGATGCAAGGGTTTTCATCCTGAACTTCCACCCATTTTCTTAACCCCAGCGGGTTGCCGAAGACTGTTCTGGCTACTGTTGGGCAAATGCCTGGACAGGTCGCGATCCTGTCACAGGGCTCGTGGGACTAGAGCAATCATTCCTGCTACGCCAGGCGAGCCGCGGAACTTGCTCACTCGCTTTGCTGGATCCCAGCGGCAGAGCTCACTGCACCGATTGGCGGTGCTTGCTCCTCAAGCTGCTTGAGCAGCTGATGGACCGGCAGACAGAGAGCTGCTGCAGGATGGGGAGACAGCCTGCACTGGCCTCCAAAACCTTTAAAAAAACGTATTTTCATTGAGACAATAATAAAAAGATGCTGTGGTTTGATTCTTGTATTTATGTTTC
>BSAI01000030.1:20246346-20270891 GCA_036245035.1 Adrianichthys oophorus | reverse complement strand
TTTTTCAAAAATGGAATCAGATCTGTAAATTCCACCGTGTCTCCTATGCATTAATGAGATATACACAGACAACCGCTCTATGTAGCGATCAGGCTAAAAGCATTAGCTGGTAGCTCCTCCTACGTGTGGCTGGGGCATCGAGCACTAAATTCGCTGTACAGTGAAAGAGAGGCGACCAGTGATAATTTGATGCGCGAATCGTCTCTGGTGTGAATGCAGCATTAGAATGCACCCCAAGATGCTGCGCGTGCTACTAAATTATTAAAATGTATACTGAATACTAAAATTTGGATTAGGGCCAAAGCAGCAACTCAATGACACATGCAAAGCGGTCATTGGAGTGCCTCTAACATACTATCAATCACAGCTCATTGGTTGTGTTGGAAATATGCACAAATTGTTTGATTGTTCTGTATAATTGAGCTGTGTGTTTTTTGTTTTCTTCTCTGTTTTCAGATCACTGGATGAACTGGACAGCCAAGACGACAAGTAAGATCTTTACCTGTGATTTCAAATCCTCCATAAGTATCATCACATCATCTGCAGCAAACTGGGTTTTATTCAGCATATGCTTTTAAATTAATGGAAAAAAAAAGAGTGGCGCTGAAAAGCATCTAAACTCCTTTTTTTTTTGCATATTTCTTGATTGAAAATGTTTCTTTAATGTAATGGATACTTGAAAATAGTTTAGTTTGGAGATTAGAAAGATTAGAAAGTCCCGTTTGCTGTCACTCACCCAGAGCACAGATCGCAGTGACCGGCAGACACAACTCGGGAACCATTTGGGATATAACTGTAACCGTAATCCTTAAAAAAAAGGAAAAAAATAAGTGCGAATAGTCACTTTCATTTGGGATAATGCTAACTAGCGTGAAAGACATATCTAATAACCGCCGTCTTTCTCTTTATGACCTGTTAGTTGCGTTTTCATTCCTTCACAGCAGAGCGTTTCTACATTTCTATCAATGTAATTTTCAGTATCAGGTAAAGCAGTCTGACAGGCGAGATGACGGTTAGAGCACGCCGCTGCTGCTCTATGAAGAAAGCAGAGGCTCCTCATCAGCTGGGAGTAGAACCAGCAGTCTGAAAGTCACTTCAACAGAACTTTGAACTTTGAACGAGTTTTAAATGTTCAAACGTCGCTACGTTTCATCTCCAGAAGTCCTGTGATCATACAGTACATGGTAGTGTTTTGTGAGTTCTGGGTGTTTCAGGAAGACAAACTTTCCTTTTTGGATGTCTGCAGCTCCCCAGTCCACCGGGGGATACGGAGAACACATTTCACGCATCTGGGTGCGTGAAGGTTATTGGAACTTTAACTTTAAGTATAATTTTAAATATGTGCGGCCAACAACAAAATCCAGCATGGATGCATTTAAAATATGTGCAGGCAAAGCAGCAATGTGCGTCTTTGCTGCTTTGCCCGCATTACATGAATTTCCATCACTATTTATGCTGGTCGCACGTAAATATATATATATGCAAATAACATCTGCCATGTAAGAAATAACCAAAATTAGACAATACCAGGAATAGTACAAAGAGATTTGCTAAGTCGATGCATACAGTTAACCACAACTGGAAATATAAGAGCGGTCTTATTTTAAACCGGAAATACGTCACACAGCTCCGTGCATGGAGCCCAGCGGGTAAAAAAAAAATAGATCAGTAGGTAGAGTTTAGAATTCAAACTGAACAACCTGAAGAGATTCATTTCTTCATCTGTCACCAGTTAGAAAGGGTCAAAAACTCACCAGAACTTAAGAGTATTCCTTTGCCACTTCTTTTGTTTATTGAAATGAAAGTGTTAATGCTACAAAACTCAAATTAAAAAAGTCATATCCCACTTTTTTATCTGGAAAATGTTGAATCCAGTTTAAAACCTTGTTTTAATAAATTTTGTTTTTACTGCAGTTTTAACTGATTCGGGTTATCCGGGTAAAGTTCACAGCATTGCCATGTGTTGGTTATTGCAGTGAGGCGTGTAATCTAGGGCAGCCATAAAAGTCAGACGCCCTTTGAAATTTGCCCGCAGCGGTAAATTTGATCGTGGTACTGCTTCAGCAGATTCTTCCAAACTTCTCGTACCGTCTGCCATTTTTAGCCTCCGTCACAGATATGTCTGCGATTCTTTTTCATGTTGGAAAGCAACGTTAAAGCAGTGTTGCATGTCCGCTTCCCGGGTACTTTCCGTGCTTTTCCTTCTCTCTGTGGTTGTTCTAGGTCGTAAAATTAAGAAATGTAGGCAAAAGGAAATTAGTTTAGTAGTTATGAAAAAATCAAGTGTTTGAAGTGGCAAAATTTTGCATATAGTGCATTTCTTAGGTTACTGCCGCATCACAGATCTGCTGGTCTGCCGTCCAGAGCACATGTGAAATGCAGTGAAGGGGCTTTTTGTGGACGTTTGCGTTCACAGCTTCTTAACCATGCTTTTAACAAATGATGCATGGTTGAAGAGTTTAGCTTGTGTACACAATACGCACTAGCGGATTGCTCCTCAGCTTCAAAACTGCTCGATACATCTTCAGACAGAAACGTCATACCTCTTCAGTGTTCTTTTGGTGCTTTTATTTGCATAAAATATTTACTTTATGATATTAAAAAAGTATTAAGAAACTTGACACAAATTAACTGAAAAGGTTTAAAGACTCACACTGATCATCTTTTGAGCTATTTTCAGAGCATTCCCAGTGTTCTTTTAATTATGATTGTGCTACTTTGAGCCGAGTTTTTTGCAGAGCGGCAGGAATTGATTACAAATTCACCCTCTGAGCTGTGGACCGGCAGGGAGCAACCCCTTCCCCACTACCCGTCACCCATAACTGAGATCTCTCTGTTTTCAGGCTCTCCTGCTAGCTCCTCACAAATCCAACTTCACATTAGCAGTGCAACAGAAATGGCGAGCAATATTATCCAGTTATCCAGCCGTACAGTTTTTAGCCAGATACCAGCTCAGATGAGAAAAACAAAGACGTACATGGATCTATTTCTCTACAAGTAGTTGCATCAGAATGGAGCAGAGCGGGGCACTTGTGGCCCGCCCAGTGTATTTTTTTACGTAACACATGCGATCTTTTTCTAACATATTTTTTTTGTCTGCTCTTGATTCACAACAGTTTGAATAAAGAAGAACTGAAATGTAATTTTAAGCAAAATTTTCGTTAATATGTCAATTAAAAACACCAAAAACATTTATCAGAGTGGATCTTCAGAGTACTGTCTGCTAGGATACAAATTGTAAAATGAACTAGTTAATTCAATGTTTTGATCACATTTTGCTTTTTCCTCTTAGTTGTCAATATTCAAACCAGCCAGTGTTGAGATTCTTTAAGGATCCTTATCTCTCCACGTGCTTGCCAGGTAAGAGTAACCAAGTTTGCAGTTATTAATACCTATGTACGTTATGAAACACCAAATCTTTAACTCTGCAAGCAGCCAAAATAAATGGGTCATCTTTTCTTTACTGATTTTTTTTTTGACTAATTCTGGGACACTCCTGTCTTCCAGGCTTCCCTGATATTGTCGCAGAAGGGGTTCTCCAGGGATTTTACCCTCGGGACATCCGGGTCAGTTTCACCGCCTCTGCCCTTGCCACACCTGATCACAGTGCTCCTGTCTAGGGCTGAAGAAAAGAACAATCGAGCACAGAATCCAGCACGCAGACAGCTGACGTCAAAGAAACCTTTTGAATGGAGAGGTTCGGTGTAACTGCAGCTCATCAAGATACTGTTGCTGCTGTTGTGTTTTTAGCAGATTTCTTTAAGATTTAGAATTTGGAATTTAAAACTTTGCACATTCCAATAAAACCATTGCAAAGTCATTCATTCATTTTCCAATCCGCTTTATCCCTTTCGGGGTCATGGGGTTGCCGGAGCCTAACCCGGCTACTCATGGGCGAAGGCAGGGTACACCCCTGGATTGGTCGCCAGCCTGGTCGCCTGGTCGCCAGCCCATGTTTTTGGACGGTGGGAGGAAACCGGAGTACCCAGAGAAAATCCACGCGTGCACGGGGAGAACATGCAAACTCCACACAGAAAGGTCCCCCAGCCAGGACTTGAACCGGGAACCTTCTTGCTGTGAGGCAGGAGCGCTAACCACCGCGCCACCGTGCAGCCCACCATTGCAAATCTATTATAAAATGTTTTTAAATAACCACTCCTGCATTGTGTGTGATATAAAGACGCAGTCGGAAAAGTCTTTGCTTTACCGTCATGTAAATACATGTTTTAACCATTTTGGGGGGAAAATTTTGTATTAAAAATATAATAAAAGTTTTAAATTAACTTATGAGCTTTCTGTTTGAACCTAAAATGGAATTAAAATTTCCACACATTAGATGGAATGCACAAAGAGGCTGATAATACATTTTAACATTGCACACATTGCTAAAAGAAGTAGCCTAAAACAGGAAAAGGACACTAATCTTAAGAAGAAAATCACTAGAAAGTAGCAAAGTGCTCTTTCCATGCAGCAAATAATTTTTATATTACAAAAAACTTGTCAAAATATAGAAAAAAGTTTCACACAAACATTAAAAAAGGGGGGAAAGCAAAATAAAGCTTAGAATTACTTAAAACTGAATGTTATTGGACTGTATAAGTTTTTTTGCGAGTTCTTAGCAGTTTTTCTGCATTTTTGAGTTTGATATACCTAATTGCAATTAATTTTGATTACAGGGACAAAAACTAATGTGATAAGTGGGCATGACTCATTTGTGAACAAAATGAGGATACAATCAAGTTGGCCCATCTTAAAAAATCCTCACAAAATCTAAAACTCACACAAATCAACATTTCTGTTGCCAAAATAATGAAAGTCTAACTTGTCAAAACTTTAAAACGAGATAAGTTAAAGAATTTTAAATATCTTGAATGTCTAAAAACGTGTTTTTAATATCATGTTAGTACAGCACAACTTGTTAAATAACAACACAGAAACTGAAAATTGATTCACTAATAGAAAAATAGGACCAGGTTAAAAAAAACAGTTTGGACGATTTTAGGTTACTTTATGTCGATTTAAACGCAAAATAAATGAAAAAAAAAAATAGTTTTTTTCGAAGCTCGTGCGGAGTAGAGCGCATGCGCAGCTCGCTGAGCGGAAGCCGCTACCGAAAGCTCTCAGCTGCGCGTCTGCAGCCGCCCCTTTAGATTCTCAGTCGGCGCTTCTTCAAGTGCGGCTACACTCTCATTACTCCATGGTGCCGCGTGCCATTTGCTCAGGTAGCTCACCTTCCGCTGCGGCCGTCCAGCGCGTAGATGCCCCTGTAATTTACCAGGTAATCGGATCTTGTTCCTGGTCATAAAGCCTGCACTTTACCGGTACGTTCAGCGCACAACTAACAAGTTCTTTATTATGTAAAGTAACGCATTTAAGGAGTAAAACAAACGAGTGAGCTTCGGTTCTTTAAATGGTTGGTTAAGCCGGGTTGACCAAAGCCGCTCGTGCGTTGTTGTCAGATTAGCTTTGCTAGCTCCTTAGCTAACGACTGTCCACGTTAGCAGGAACTTTACCCGGCATAACCCGCCCCAGCACGACTGCAACTTACAAGGACAGCAGCCGGCGGTGCTCTCCTTACACTGGACTCACTGGAAGTGAGCATAAAAACTACAATTACCTGCTATCCTAGAGTCCATGAAAGCAGCCATTCTGGCGCTGCTCAGGAGCAGCTTGAAACTAAAGAGAAGCCGCTTCTTTGAGTTAAAGTTTAGCTTAGTTTTCATCTTTAAAGGAGTAACCACAAATACCGGTAGTACATGGCGGCAATATTTTATACAACCATATAAAAAGTTTCCATTTCCCTAAAATCTGAAATATTAAAAATGTGAAAGTAAATAAAACACCGAAACATGTTTATTTAAAAATGTTTGTAATTGCTAGTTAGCCAGAGGGGTTTTGTTTAAACATCTTATGAAAATTATGTTAATGGGTTTGAATTTAAATTGAGCTTCACCTGGCCATAATAACACCTGAATTCAATGAAAATATTATTTTTTTTTATGTACTCACCAAAAAAGTATTAAGTATGAATAAAGAAACTATTTATGCTATTTTTTAATTTAGTTATAAATTATTATTATGCATGCTTTTGTTTTTATAGTTTTTTTCCCCCATAGTACTGTTATTCCACAGAGAGGAGTCCTGCTGTTTTTGGATGCTGCAGCTTTAAAGCGTCTTTATTGAAGGGAGACTTGTCTCCTTTGTTGCAGACTGTGTGGGAGCGCCATGTGGAGGAAGGCGTCAGCAGCTGTTCTGCTGGCCTTAGCTGTGAGCTACTTCTACAGCGGCAGGCCAGGGCTGCCGGAGCAGGCTCTGCGGTACATTAGCTGGCCTATCTTTGGGGCATCACCTGGAGACGGCCTGGAGCATGCCATCTCTGCTGCCTGGGAGGTTCTCATCACCTTACCATCCCGCCAGTGGAGCAAAGTGGCAGTGGGGTGAGTCACAGAGCCAAGGTGCTTCGTGTAGAGTCTGGGTTCAACAGTGCTCCTGATAACACACATCACGTTTGAACTTCGCTGGGACGTTTCAAGTGGCAGATTAGGATTGGTTGTACCTGGAGGGATTAGTTGTGTCTGAATGAGAAGGAAATTTAGGGAAAGTAGTTGGATGCAGCTTTACTGAGTGAAGTGAACTTTTCACAGAGCTGCAAAATGTTATCTTAAGCTACCGAAACACCGGGCATTGGATGCATGTTCAAGACTGTACTGAAAGTGGGTTATTGAGCATGCATTGAGCCCATGGGTTAAGCAGGCTGGGCTTTTTCTTCTTTTTCTACTGTTAACTAGCACATGTCCACCACCTACAGTTGGAAGAGGCTTGGTGTAAAATACTGAAGTGGTAGAAATCTTGCTTTAAGTTTTTTTCTTTCACAGCTCTGTGAAAGACTTGGTGTCATAGTAAGTGATTGTAAAAACTTGCATAGTCACGTGTGAACACAAGTTTTGAATGCTGAAGCGCAAAACGCTCGTTTACACAAACTTTGAATTGGTAGTGGTCACTTGAACATTAGTTGCAGGGGGTGGTGTGAATGTAGATTCAGACTGCTCTTGTGTGTTTTTTTTTCCAGTTGATTTTTATTGCTTTTAAGATTTTTCTTTAAACACCATCAACCATTGATTCTCAGTATTCACTCCATGAGCAGCAAAAACCATCAAGAAAATGTAATTTGACATTTTCTAAACATTTCCAGAAGTGGATAAATGACACAACTGATCTGATGGTATTTTTATGTATTGTGATATTCAACCACATAGTCAGGTTTAAAAATCATCATCATATCCTTTAGAAACTGGGTAACTGAGAAACATTATAAATTACCTTTAACTCTTTGGAACGTTGGGCCTAAAACTCTGTTTTGTCTACTTTTGAATTTACCTCAGTATTTTCAATTTGAAAGACTAGTTGCTTATTTGGTATCATTTTAATCAGCACAACCTCACCCATGTGACACTAACTTTATTTTTTCATGTTGTATTCACACTCTAGACATAAAATCATGCAAAAACAGAAAAAAGTGTTTAATTTTGCTGTGGAAAACCACAACATATTCAATGAACCGTTTTTGACAACATATAATCAAAGTCTTGGGTGTAACTTTAAAAGAACAACAAGAGCAAATATCTTGGCAAACAAATTTACATGTTTTTGAATGAAAATGTAAGAAAAAAAATTCCACGCGAAATTTACTGATTAATTGGTGCCACATATAAAACCAGTTTCTGTTCAGCTGAATATAAAGAGGTCCTTTCTGATTTCCACACTCGGGCACTTCAGCCTGCACTTGTGGCTTGCGCTTCCAGGCTCCAATGCAGTGGACACAGGCAGATGGTCAGCTTTCTTGTTTAGTGGAACACCCTTCCTATTTACATCACAGAGCAGGCACATCAGCTCTTCCATAAAATCTTTATGGGTCATCGCCTGCGCTTCAGTGCAGCAGCATGGTCTGGTACCAGCGTAATGTCTTCCTGTGTGAGTACTGTATCAGCTGGTCAGACAAGTCCACTCCACCCATGTACTTACTGTAGGCGAAGACTGGTGCAGGACTGGGAATCTCCTTTACGACTCACCTTCCCTCTTTATTTTCATATTTTATGTCTCTAGAATGTGGAGCACACAGACACCTCCCTTGTGTCCATCCATTTTACAAACAAAAGTGGGCCCTCCCTGATCCACCTCAAAGATCCCCTGGGGGATTTTGTAGATGGAGCATTTAGTAGTATAGATGATATTTACTGTGAAGCCACTGCATGACTGCCAATACAAATGGCTTCAAACCCCATTTGGTTGGCTTGTCTTATACTGGGTCATCCCAGTTTTGGCTTTGGTTGCGACTATTCACTCAACTGCTCCTAGTTCTCTCCTGGGATGGTAATGAGCTCAGGGTGGGGGGTGGGGGGGTCCGCAAAAATCATTTTTCGTTTCGGGCGCAATGCAGCTCAGGGCTGTTTAGAGCCACAACATGATTACTTGCTCATCTTAGGGGTATGCGTCTCATTATTCCCAGCATGCACTGCGGCAAAAAAACCGGTTTTTGTGAGAAAAAAAAACCCTTTCAGGTTTTTTTTTTTTTTTTGCTCCTTCGCGATTTTTTTATAAGCATCACATTGTACGTAATTCAAATTTGTCAAAAGCTCAATAGTTCAAAACCTCTTGTGTGTAAGTGTTGGTGTACGAGGTGCTTATAAGACATCGGACGTACTGCGCACTCTTGGTTGGACCGACGGTAGTATACCTGCCGCTGCGGCAGTGACGTGTTACATACGCCAATCTGAATGGGAGACTGCCAGACTCTGCGTACCGCTTGATGCGCGCAAGAGCGCTGGGACCGTGCCGTGCGCCTGGCAGCCATGAATGACCGAGTGAATGGTGTGAGTGAGGATTCGCGGACGTTCACCCACTGCTAAACAGAGCCCAACTCAATTTTTCAAATCTTAGCTCCAATGTAGTTAGTTGCCTTATTCTAAAGAGCTTGTCGTGGTCCGGTTTCCCCTTTTTTGTAGTAGTTAGTCATGTCTTCCTCTGGATCACTGAGGTGAATGTTAGAAAGAATGGCACAGCACCGATCTCTCACAATCACTTAACTGGGAAGAAAAACAGAGCATGGTCCTGTCTCCTGTAGTCCTGTATTTTTTGTAGGGAAACCAGGGACATGTAAATAAGAAGCCCCAGAAATTTCAACAAGTCCTCTGGGTACACTTGAAATTTTTCCTGATTTATTTATTTTATTTTATTTTTTACAGCATTTCTTATTTGTTTTTTTACACAGATTTTCCTAATTGTCTCAGTGGCAGAGAATAACATAAAAATATTTTTAGGGATGTGGTTTTGAAGCTGATCCACTTGGACTCCAGGCATTCTCCTCGGTTGAAATCTACTCACAGCTGGGGGCGTGTCCAGCTCCTCCTCTGTCTTCCGTGGTGAAATGATCGCTTCCCCCGAGTGGGACTTGTGCGCCACACGGCAGAGTTTCCTCATTTTTTTTGACAGCACTGTTGCTTGATGTGATCGAAAAATAGCTGTTTTTATCTCGCTTCCCGCCCAAAATAAAGCAAGGATCTCCATCGCTGTCAGAGCGCTCTGACAGCGAGGAGCGGGATCTCCGCTCCGCGCTCCTGTGATTTCACTGCTGTGGTGGTTCTTTCCGTTGACAAAAAAGGGCCCTGTTCCTCTCAATCTGCTCCCCCCCCAAAAATAAAGTTGTCCTCTGCTACCTCCTTGCCATCAGAGTCCTCAGATGACGGCTCTGAAGCCGGCACCTGTTCCTTCTCCTCCATCTGAAAAATTAGCCGAAGCGCCTGATCTACGTTCACCATTTGCCTTATTTTTTTTAAAGTTTTAAAAGATGGCTGATGTCTAGAAACTACAAATAAATATAATTTATTTTTACTTGGCAAAAGATTAATTATGGCAAATTAAAGCAAGTTGAAATTTAGTTTTGAAGGAGTGTTACCGCGCTGACGCCACAGTGGTGCATACGCTGTTATGTCAGAAAAGGTGTTGATGCAGTTCCATGGGTGGGGGGATGCCATTGGTATCAGAATTTTAGCCTAATCCAAAAATTTATTTCAGACTTAAAAGTCTGTTTGTTTTTACAGTAAAGAACATACTTTTAAATTCAGCTTTTAACTAAAGTGTTTAATAGTTGTGACTTCAGACTGGTTCTGGCATATTCTGTCTTCCAACAAGACTGTGCATGATCGCATACACTGACTCCTCTGTGCACCTGGTTCCTCTCAGAACAGAAGCTGCTAAAGCAGAGCAGTTATTTATTTTTGTTTTTTCAGGGTTAATGCCTGCGTAGACGTGGTTGTCTCCGGCGTGGGGCTGCTGCAGGCTCTGGCCGTGGATCCCGGCACTGGCTTCGACCACGAGGTTTTGCACTCCAAAGAGGACCTGAAAGAGGCCTTCGTCCATTTCATGGAGCGCGGGGCGGCTGCCGAGCGCTTTTTTAGCAATAAGGAGATCTTTCAGCGGATTGCACGCGCAGCTGCAGAGTACCCTGGTGCGAAGGCAAGGCCGCCCCACTCCCCACACTTCCTGTCAGTTTAGATTTCTTTTATGTTTTATATTTTTTTTAAAGCTTTCATTCATTTTGTTCCAGCTGTATGTGGGAGGAAATGCAGCTCTTATAGGTCAGAAGTTCGCCACCTACCCAGACCTGATGGTACACCTGAGTATTTATATTTGCTTTCTAATCATTTGCAAGTCAGTGTTGTCAACGTGACGATACAGCTTCTCTTTTTTTCTTGAGATGTGTGGATGAAAGAACAGGATTTTTTAAACAGATTTGTTTTTCCTCAGATTCTGCTATGTGGGCCTGTCGGTCCTAAGCTCCACCAGCTTCTAGACGAGCAGATCCATGTCCCGCCTGAATCTCTCCAGGAAATGGACGAGTTTCACCTCATCCTGGAGTATAAAGCAGGTGAAGAGGCAGCAGCAGCTTTCTCCGGTTGAACCTCGGCCTCCGTGAGTTGTGATGGCTTCATTTTCTCTTTCTAGGAGAACGCTGGGGCTCATCTCAGGCACCTCAAGCCAACCGCTTCATCTTCTCGCATGATGTGTCCAACGGAGGAATGAGCTCGCTGGAGACATTTGTGGCCAGTCTGGAGGAGTTCCAGCCAGAGCTGGTGGTCCTGTCGGGACTCCACATGATGGAGGGTCAGGGCAGGGTGCTGTGGGACGGCAGACTCAAGCAGGTCAGACGTTAAAGAACATTAGCACCATGTCTTCTAAGCTGTGATTAGCAGTTGAGTATTGCAGTTCCTAAATGCTGTATGTTTTACCAAACACGTTTAGCAAGTAAAGATAAGAGCCTAAGAACTGTGTTTTTTTTTTTTATTATTATTATAGAACAGGGTTTTCCATGCCTTACAGTGACTACAAGTAAATAAAAGATTCTTAACAAGCTTTGGTGGAGCTTAAAGATGCACCAAGAGGACATGAGTAATCTCTTTGGCTTCTAGACAGGGATCAGAGTTAGCTTTATTCAGACTTTCATTTGCATTCATCACACATCCATTTCCCTTTTTGATCCATATTTTGTCTTTTCCATTTCAAAAACAGTTGTATTTTTTTATTTTTATTTTTTTAGAAAATACATTTTTTAATATTACTTTTAATAACAGTTTTTAGTTTTAAACTCAACTTAAGTTGCAGCTTGCACTTTTAAAACCATTTCACTGCGACAAATCTCTTCTCTCTCTTTTCGTTGTTGTACTGGTTTGGGTGGGCACTGTGACAGTGTTCCTGGGGCTGAGCTGCTCCTGGCATGAATAGATTTCCAAAGTCAGTTTCCTCACAGCAGAGCTAAGCCTTAAGTTTCTTTTAGAAGTTATTTTAGCCTAAGTAGCCTCCTCATCGTGTTTGGGGTCATGGGCTGTATGTGTTAATGGTTGGGAGGGTGAAGGGTGGGTTGGGTTTTTATTGTGTTTGTAAATGTAAAGCGCTTTGAGTTGCACCAGGTATGAAAGGCGCTTTTTATAAATAAAGTTTGATTTGATTTAAAGATTGTTTGAAGTGATTATTGAATTTTGGAATAAAACCACAGATTTTGTTACCTCGACAAAACGTTGATATTCTTTCGACTACCGTAACTCTTCAACTCTTAACACAAATAATGTAATTCCAGGGGATTCTGAAGCTTAAAAAAGCATCTTTGCACTGATGTGCAACACTTTAAGAACAATGAAGTATTTATGCATTTAACATAAATCAGCTGATTCTGCTACATTGACCTCTCAAATGTTAAAGGCTTAAACTGAATCATTTACTTTTGCTGGTGGCTTGAAGTTGAGCTTTTTGAAATGTTTTCCTGATGATGAAACCTCAGGTCCATCTTGGCGTCACTTGAACTTTCTGAAAATAGAGGAACTGAAAAGATGTGGCCAACAGACTGCTTTACATAGAATAAACAGTTTATTACAGATCATGAAGCCAGATTGATTTCCACAAAACATTTTCTATTACAGTGTTCCTTCATTATATTGTGGTTCATCTTTTGCGGTCTCGCTGTTTCACTGATTTGGGTTTTTTAGCACAACTGTTCATGCTTTTTTTAAGCACACTGTGTTCTACATCCTGATTGGCTGTTGATCTTGTCAATCTATCTCCTCCTTTCCATGTTTCCTGTTCAGAAGTCATTTAGCTTGCCAGAGTTGAACGAGTACTTGATCGTCATCAGATCTTTGTTTTCTTTCTGCAATACTGGACTTTTTTTATTTTTTGAAAGTTTAAACTTTTAGATTATAAAAAAGAGAATAGTGTGAAAATGTCCATGTTTGTTTGAGAAAAGTGCATACAGTGTGTAGTGAAGAGTTTTAAAGAATTAAAGCAGCTGTAATGCTACTTTGGATTTCAACACTGTAATCCTTTACTATAAAATCAATCTTTTTTTTTTCCTATGCTTGAAGGTTGTCACGGCCTTAGCTGACATTCCTAAAGACATTCCCATCCACCTCGAGCTGGCCAGCATGACGGACAAAGACTTCATGAACAGCATCATGCAGGAGGTACATGTGGGAATCAGAAGTAATTCTGACACTGTTTAAAAAAAAAACTGGATGTGCTCAAAATCCTCAGGTCCCAATGGAGTTCTGTGGATTTAATTGAAGTTCTTTTCCTTCTCTCTATGCTTTTCCTGTTAGCAGGTCATGCCCATTGTCAGCTCCATCGGTCTGAACGAGCAGGAGCTCCTCTTCCTCTCTCAGGCTAGAGGGGGCCCTCATGCTGCGTTGCCAGCCTGGAGAGGCATCCCAGACGTTGGGCAGGTCAGTGACATCCTCCTCTGGATCCTGGAGCTCCACGGCCGCGTTGAGCCATTGTCTGAGAGTGAGCTGACCCGCATCCACTTCCACACCCTGGCCTACCACATCCTGGCCACGGTGGACGGGTACTGGGGGAACCAGGCGGCCGCGGTGATGGCTGGGGCGCGAGTGGCCAGTAGTCAGGCCTGTGGCCTTCAGGTTGTGAACCCCACAAAGGTGGAGCTGAAGGCGCCCCTGGAGTTTTACAGCTCTCATTCTGAGCCTAAAGAGAAGCTGTCGTTGGACCCAATGGAGCCTGTCGCTGTGTGGCGGCGAGGAAACGTGACCTTTCACTTCACACCGGTGCTGGTGTGCAAACACCCCCTGCGGACAGTAGGACTTGGGGATGCCATCTCAGCAGAAGGGCTCGTTTACTCAGAGTTAAAGATCCAACAGCCGTTCTGAAGACTCGTCTGGAAATGTTGGCGGTAAAAACAAAAAATTTGCCGTGTGTCTTTGCCGCAGCCGCCATATGCTGGACTGTTCCTCATGTTTCAGGCTCCTTCTTCCCAAAGTTCCCCTGACTTGAAGTGGTCAGCGGAGATGACATTTGAATCCTGCCTGACGTCTCTGACTGGCGGCCCGGCCACACAGATACTGGAGCAGAACAGACTCCGTGCACTGGCGCTGAAGCCATCCTCACTACTTCCAAAGAGTTCTTCCGTCTCCACCCTTCCTGTCACCGGCATACCTGCAGTATGCTGTGCCTTCAACTATGTTTTTATTTTTTTGTGCACATTTGTGCAGATGACAGCCAAGTGAACAAAGCTGTGCTTCAGATCACTGCCTAACACACAAACGCTTAAAACAGCTTAAAGACCCACTCCGATCTTTGGATCTACTTCAAAAGCATTCCCAGTGGTCTTTTAACTTTAAATATGCAGTTTTTAGGCAAAATAAACAAACCTGTTGTTTTCTGGCGTTATTTAAATTGTGGGGGCAAACTACCCTACTCCCCGCTTCCCTTCCCCTTTGCAGAGCAAGGAGAACCCAGCGTATTTTTAAACGTGTTTTTTTTTTGGTCTGCTCCCAATTCACAGTGATTTGCATAATGAAATACTCAACCTATTTTTTTTATATACTTGTCCTCCAATTTGAGAAAGATATCACAAAAAAATGTGAAACACCAAAAACGCAATTTTCATCGGAGTGGGTCTTTAATAGATAACCCTGCCGGCTAGAGAATTACTCGTAAAAGCTGTTCTTAAGAAACAAGCTTCCTGTTGTAAGGTATTCATTGTTTGAGCTTTTATTCTTGACTGATGCACTCCCAGTGTGAAGATGTTCTCCATTTAGATTTCCTCTGTAGCTTTCCCTTTATATTCCGGTAAATAAAAAAAACAATGTTATATAGAAGTAGGAACTTTAAATATGGGTCTTCATGCATTTCTAGGTATTAATGGTCTAATATCAGCTTAAAAACTATTGAAAGTCTTAACACAGATATAGACGTATGTTCTTGTATCTTTTTTCTGTTTGATTTTACTCAGTCTGTTTGTAAGGCTTTACTAATTTATGACATGTAAGCAGCTGAACTTTCTAAAACTGCTGTGAAAAACCTTAAAACATGATGTGATGTTGGTGAACACTCCTTTATCCTGTTAGAACATGTCTTAACTCAGATGACCACTGCACTTGTGCAACAATGATGGAGTCTCAATGCAACCATTAAAAAAGTTGCACTTTTTTTTGCGCTTTTAGAAGTGAGTCGTGTGCCTGGAAGCATAAACCCCGACTCTTAGTTTCTTATTGTTTATTTGTGGGTACAATCAGTTCAAAGTTCCTTTCTTCATAAATGGTATTTCATGTCTTTAGTATTTGTAACATTTTTTCGTTTGTCTGTCATTCAATTTTAAACACTGAACATTTATTGTGTATTCTTAAGGAGCCTGTGGGTATACAATAAAGATAAATCTGGGGTAAGTAAAATTCTACTACTACTTATTAATGCATCAATGCTAAATTATTTTGTCTCAGTTCCAATGTCCCAATGGATTATTAAAAATGACCTAATGTTTTTTTTTTTTTAATTTAAAAAAAGGTTCTTTTATTCAACTTTTGCACTGTTTTTTGGGAAGAATTGGTAAAGCAATAAAAGACAAAGAAAACCAACTGTAGCCGAACATGCTGCACTGAAATTACACACATTTTTCTATATAAATAATATTAAATAGTGAGTAAAACAAAAAATTATACAAATCATCTCATTGAAAAAACTATAACCATATACAAAGATGAATTTCTAAAATTGATCATAAAGTACTTTAAGTCTCGCTCCAATCATCTTTTGATCCACTTTCAAAGCGTCAACACTGGTCTTTTAATTATGATACTGTTTTTAGACAAAATAAAAAAACCTGTGACCCAGTATGTCACAAATTTGCTCTTTTTCCAGCAGCATTTTTTCATTTGCTACTGGTTCACAATTATTTTGATGAAGAAATACTTAAATTTTCAGGTTTCATTTTCTCTAAACATGTCCTCCATCTTGAGAAAAACATGTTAAGACAATTTTTATTGGAGTGTGTCTTCTTCTGAGATGATCTTCAAAATTGTATTATTACAACATAAAGTCTTAAGTTCTTATTCTGGGAGGAAAAAAATAGTAACAATGAATCTAAAGTTATATTAGGTGATAAAAAGATGCATATGTCAAAAAATAGTCAAAACTTGTGGTATTTAATTTTTTTGTCTTTTTTTTTAAATAAGATAAGCTTTAACAAAAATAAAGGGGTTAAGTTTAGGGTTAGTGTGCTTCCTCCCCCTTCTTTTCAAGCAAACTCTTCTTGACCAATTTCACATTTAATGGATTCGTAAATGTGTCTGATTACCAGTAGGAGCAAATATAATGGCATCATTTATATGTGTATGTGGAGATTTTTTTTAAATTATAACCAAGCATTTAGTTAACTCGTTCTATTTATTTATTTGACTTTTAAGTATCTTATGGCTTTTATAGTTTTATTTGTACATTTTAAGTTTTCCGTCTTGAAATCTATATAGTGCCTTCCTTCTAATTTCTTTCTCTTAATTGTGTTTTTTAAAAATCCATTGTGTGTGTGAGTTTTTATGGTTTTAACTAATGTTTATATATGTCCTTCGTCTCAAGCACCTTGCGTTTTACAGCACGTTGATGAAAGGTGCTCTACAAATAAAGTGATTAACAAATACCTATTTATATATATATAATGCCTAGAATCGCATTTGTTAAAAAACAAAAAAGTTGCATAGGGAAACATGGGACACCATTAAAGACTGTTGAATCCTATGGCTGAATCTCCCGTCAGAAGACCATGTTACGCGTCTGCATTTGATTGGCTGAAGGACTCTGTCACGTGAACCAATTGCATCTTTGTCCGTCCCTCACCCAGCTCCCGTAGTCCTGCCTCCAGGTTGCGCCGCGTGGATTCTGGAGCTTGTGGTCCCCACCCCGGGTACCCCCCGCACTCCCTCCTTTCTCCCGGTCAATATATAAACCTAAGGCGACTAGCAGGCCGTCCTCGGGCAGCTCTTTTTCTTCTTGTTGATGGTTGGACGCTGCGAGAGAAGGATGAAGTTCTTTGTGGCGGTCACTGTCATTGTGGGATCACTGATTTTTCTAGCTTTCCCGAATGGTTCATCCGCCGACGAGAAGAAGAAAGGCCCAAAAGTCACAGCAAAGGTACGAGACAGCCGGGACGTAGCTAGCAGCTACTTCGCGTTAAAATGGTTGAGGGGGGGCAGCAAAGGATTTCCTCAATGCTAACCGTTGTAGCTGCAGAGCCACGTCACAACAGTTTGGCCTTCAGACTTTGCTAAATCGCGGCTAATGCTAGCTAGCTAACATTGGATTAGATAGAACTTCGCTTTTAGTCCATCCTGTCAGAGTAGGACCGTACAGAGTAATAAAACGCTTTGTGAAAAACGTTCTCAACATCTGGTCAGCTGTTACTGTGAGGCCGCGTTAGTGAACAGATTTCTGCTCTCAGCTGTCTGCACATCCACGTCTGCGGCTAACATGCAGACATGGTTGCCTCTATTATTCTCGCACGTGTGTTTATGTATGTGTATTTACACTGCAGTTTACACCCGTTGGACGAACTTCATGCATAATAGAGCTGACAATGGTTAACTTTCTATTGTAATAATGCAGGTGTGTCATCAAAGCCATGCTTTGTGTTCTAAACTCTGCCTTGTCTGTTTTTTGTAGGTCTTCTTTGACATCACGATTGGAGATGAAGATGTTGGAAGGGTTGTCATTGGGTTGTTTGGAAAGACAGTTCCTAAAACAGTTGACAACTTTGTTGCCCTAGCAACAGGAGAGGTGAGAATTGTGTCAACTGAAGGGGCCTTTAATGCATTGGGAGAGCTTAGTTTGTATAAGAACCCATTTTGATGAAAATTGTGTTGCAAAATGGTTGCACTGCTAATGTTGGGTTGTAGGTGTGAGCGAGGGGTAAACGGATGATGGGAAGTGATGGCAGGTTTACTCCTCACCAACAGCCCCGGTCACAATTCAGATGCCATCTGCTCTGCAGAAACTATGTTCTAGAAAGCAACACAAGTTTTTTTTTATTTGGCTAAAACAGCATAATCCTAATTAAGAGACCACTGGGATCACTTTTTAAAGAAGATGATTAAAGCAAAACCGAATTATAATTTGGGGATAAAGCTGTTGACCTTCCAAGTTCTGTTTACTTAGCTGTGTTTACTCTGTCTACATAGAAAGGATTTGGCTATAAAGGCAGCAAATTCCACAGAGTCATCAAGCAGTTCATGATCCAGGGAGGAGACTTCACCAGAGGAGATGGCACAGGAGGTAAAGCATCCATGAGCATTTTGGAAGACTTTCATTATCATCATTCCTGTTTTTAACAAGTTATTGTCCCAGTGATACCCTCTACATGTGGAAAATGATAGGAAAGGTTTGTTTAAAAAATGCAGAAATAGACTGAAAGCCCAGCTTTTCAAGAAAAAAAATTCCATAACAACTGGGTAAGAAACTGGGAAATATTCTAATAAAAAGACCACATGAGCTGGCCACGGTTATGGTCATCACCAACATAAAAGACTTTGAGAAGCATTTGGTCACAGAAGTCTAAGCAAAAGACATGTAGTAATGTGATATAGTAAAATACAAGTTCATGAAAAGTGCTTAGGCAGCTGAGAGCTTGAATATCTACAGAAGTCAACTGTGATCCTCGTTTGCAATAGAGTTTTAACCTGCAAACAAGTTGACCTCAAATTATTCAGCTACACTGATTACAGCTAACAGAAAGACAAGGACGCTGATAAACAGTCTGAGCATATTACAGCATAGAGAATGTAAACTGTTAAACCAGGAGAGTCTGATGGCAGAGGAAAGAGTACCAACCTAGGAACTACTATTGGACTATTTACAGAATGTGGCCTTTTCATTTAACAGATCCACTCCAATGAAAATCGCTTTGACATGTTCTTGTAGATTTATTTTCATTATGGAGGTCGTGGATGAGATAATCTAAGTTTAAAGCTGCATTTTGGATTATTGCTTTATTCAAATGGTGATGGATCAGGAGCAGATAAAACGCTGCAGTTTGAAAAAGCTCGGATTTGTGCGAGGTGCAGGCCATAAACTCCCTGCTCCACTTCAATTCTGATGCATCCACTTGTAGACAAATAGGTCCGTATAGGTCTTTGCTTTCCTCGTCTGAGCTGGAATCTGGATCCAAACTATAAGGCTGGATAACTCAGATATTGCTCCATTTGTTTTTGCTACGTTAATGTTAGCTTGGGCTTGTGAGGTGCTATAGGAGTGGAAACAACAATGGGAAATTACAAACGATCCTTTCGCTCCGCAGAAACAATGTCCTAAAATAACGGTTTTTTAGATTTTGGCTAAAAATGGCATAATCATAACAAAAAGGACTACAGGGAACGCATTTCCAATACAAAATATGGTTGGAGTGGGACTTTCTAGCCATATCTGTATCCTCGATCAAAATAACGATCAATAATAAAATGTTAATGATAATAATGCAGTAATCTTTACTAATCATATCCATTTAGCACTCCATTTGCTTCCTCCCACTCCTTTTGAAGCAGTTGATTCAACTGTTTTTGACAAACTTCATATTTATTGAATTCAATGTGTCATGTATTGTATCTCTAGGATCTATGACTAAAAGTGATGATAATGGCATAATTTACATGTGCATGTTGATTTATATATGAAAAGATAGCTCTTTTACTTTTAATTTTCTAATAAAATAATGAGTAATCATTGTATATTTAATATATCTATGTATAGATGCATATCTCTCTTGTTTGTCTTGTTTTGTGCTTTTTTGTTTTGGTTGAATAAATCCATTCCTAAAAAGTGCAAAAAGCTGAGAATTTATTTAAAACAAAAAAGCTTAATTTATTTATTTTGTTTTTTAAAGGCAAGAGCATCTATGGAGACCGTTTCCCTGATGAGAACTTCAAACTGAAGCACTACGGAGCCGGCTGGCTCAGCATGGCAAACGCAGGCAAAGACACTAACGGCTCCCAGTTCTTCATCACCACAGTCCAGACTCCTTGGCTGGACGGCAAACATGTGGTCTTCGGAAAAGTCTTGGAGGGCATGGTGAGTGTCCTGGCCTTCTCTTTACTCAATCATCCATGGTTATACATGTGCGGTTTGTCAATTCCACATCAGATTCCTGATGTTCCTGTCAGCTCCATCATCAATCTGGAAGCTTGGTTTAAAAATGCCAGTAATGTTTAAGGTCATTAAAGGAATTCTATTTACAACACCAAATAAGTTAGTTTTTAACAACAGAATTGGTACAAAAACAGAAATTGTAGTTCTGGGATGTTTTTTCTTGATATTTTATCAGATTCTTTTTTTGTTTATTGCTAAGCATCTTTATTGACAAACACTTTTTTGTCTTTCAGGATGTGGTGCAGAAGATTGAGGGCACAAAAACAGACGGCCGCGATAAACCGCTCAAAGATGTGATCATCCACGACTGCGGCAAAATCGAAGTGGAGAAGCCTTTTGCAGTTGCTAAAGAATAGAGCGCAGCTGCAGGGAAAGCTGCAGGTTAATGGTGGGGGGGACTGGAGGGGGAACCGGGCTTGAAGGGATTGTGCGGGCCGGACCGTGCAGTCGACTCCACTGTCCAGTGGAAGGAGCTAAGGGTAATTCAGCATCAATGGCTGCCATCTTTATTCAGCAGAGAAATGGCCGGGGACATCACTCCAGGTCCACTCACACACAGTCATTCCAAACACACACTTCACTGATCCCTGTTGGGTGTTTTGTAATAAAATAAAACCGAAATGAAATCTGGAATAAAAGGTTTCAATTTTTGTTCAAATTGTCTGTTTGTTTTTTTTTTCTTAGCATTAAAAAACTTTGCTAGTTTGGTTTGATGTACCTCTATAAAACAAAAAGTTTCCAAGTGCAAAAATGTCTTTGTTTCTTTTAAACATGTAAGAGCAACAACTCAGTGATAAGTCATTCAGACATTCAATCATTTTTAATTTAGGAAAGAAAAATGTCCCCGTTTGACAGAACTCGAGTGGGGAACAATGGCAGAAGCTGTAGCTTATTTAAGCCTACTTCACACCTGTTTAACTATAACAAAAATACACTAACGTTTGAGGTTAGTCTCACTTTAATTACCAAAAGAAAATATAGTTAATCTGCAAAGAGGAAGTCATAGCACAAAATCAAGCTTTAAATTAAATCTAGTCTATTCTGAATTAGTTGAGTTATTTGAGTAATGTTTTGTCATATTTATAAACCCTAATTCTAATAGAAGCTTTATAAAGTTTCCATCAACACTAAACAGATTCCAAAGATAATTCTGACAAAGTGATGTCAGATTCTTGGGTTAAAGATTACATCACAGTGTGAGAAGAGTTCAGTAATTTAAGAATTATGGTCAAAAGGCTTTTTAAAACACAGAAATCATTAAATGAAATTAATAACATTTAAAGAGAGCCAGTTGAGTGTATTTCCATTCAAATCTGATCCAGAAGAAAAATAACTTCTGGATCTGAGCTGACAAACGCTGCTGATTCTCAGAGGAAAGAAAACATCTCAGTTATTTCAGATATAAATATCCAACCAAAGGATCTACAGGCATTTTTCAGATTAACACCAGATGCTGCATGCAGGAGGTTTTGTATCAAGCAATAAAGCATTTCTTGTCCTATGGAACAGAACTGCAGGGAAGTGTGGCTGTTGTATTTTAACCCATGCTTGTTAAAATAAACCTTTGTATGAAAATTTGTATGAATTAAACACTTCCTGGTTTAATATGAAGAGCACCAATCTCAAAATTCTTAATTTGACCAGCTGAGGGCGCTCTCTGACTACAGACTGTGGTAGCAACATGTTTCTGCATCATGTTCCAGTTTTCTTTTATTTTTGTTGCCTTTATTCATCAGTTTCCATGTACTTTTATCCCCCATGTTCATGTAACCACAGGGCTTTCATGTTCTGGTCCACCTACTGTATACAGGTTAATGAGTCAGGAGCACGGTCGTGCAACTTCATTCCAAACTGTCATGCACAACAGATTACATGTTAGTGTTCTCCTAAAGTAATGTATTACTGTTATACTGTCTCACTTGTAATATGTTGCATGACTCCTATTCCTTTTCAGTTACATTCTTTATATTACTTGCAGAAACGGACATGCAGAACAAGGGCTAAATGAGATGAACAGATTTGTTTCTGTGATCTAAACCACAAAAGTTTATCCTTCTGAATAAAATACCAATTTAAACTTTTTTCCTGTTCCCAGGATTTAAATTTAGAAGTTTACAGTGAGCAATTAATAGTGAATAATGTGGAATATTTCAAATGAACCCAGATTAAATGTTGACAAAGTTTTTTTCCCCAGACTTTTTTTTTCTGGACTTCAAATCAGAAATTCACAGTATTAATGGTAAAAAAATGTTTTTATTTTTTTCATGTTCTAACTGAAGAAATGAATAGTATTCCATTGCAAATAGAAAACCATTAAATCGTTCTTTGCATCAAGTATTATAAGGGTTAAAAAAATGCAAGGTGAATGGCTGGCCCTCACATTTTCACCTCAAAATATCTGTCCCTCCTCGCAAAAAGTTTGGACACCCTGGATCTAATAATAATTTACATTTAGATGAGAGGCAGTCTGGTGTAATGATACCAACAGTTTATTTTTGGTGAAATGAAAGAAGCCCCCACCTTTAATCTGTTTAGTCTCTAAACAATCAAAATACAGAAAATCTAGTCAAATAAAGATTAGAGACCAAATGGAGAACAACTGGAAAAAAACTGCCAAATGAAAAAAAAACATTAAAAAAACAGACTGCGCTTAGACTATTAGCTCTAAAAATAAAATCACACCTAAAGACATCTATTAAGAAAACAAAAATGAAAGCTTTGTGTCTGTGAAACTTAACGGAAAATCTGTCTCTGTGTTTTGAGTCAGAAAGAATGTCCAAAGCATGAAGTCATCAACCATGAGCTGAAAAAAACTTTGGGGCATTTTTTCATCTATTAACTTCTCACAGGTTTTCTGCTTCAAACCTTCTATTGGGAAATAAACAGCTATGATTCAGTCATTATATTTGTCAGAATAACTATTCTTGCTCTGATACCTTTTTTTTTTTAATAA
Organism: Adrianichthys oophorus; assembly: GCA_036245035.1. NCBI lineage: Eukaryota > Metazoa > Chordata > Actinopteri > Beloniformes > Adrianichthyidae > Adrianichthys > Adrianichthys oophorus. Next base: position 20,247,970 of record BSAI01000030.1, on the reverse strand, counting down.
GTTCTTGTTAATCCTAATTTTATTTAAAAAAAATTTTTTTTGGTTCAATTTATGAACTGACCAATCAGATGTCTCACTAAAAGGATGTGTTCTCACAATGAACGTTTGATTGACAGATTCTCCGGAGCCTGCTTTCAGTGGTAGGGGTGTGGACTTCCAACAAGCTCACTCCTGATTAGTGATAGTGGTTGCCATAGAAATGACTTAGACCAACTTAGACCAATCACTGCTTGTTGACGTCTGGCTCCAACATAGCAACATCCGTATCTCGGAAAATTTGAGACTGAATTGTTTCTATTTTAGTAAAGTTAGAAATAAGCCTTTTTTTAACGAGGGGCCCACAAATGAAACCTGCAAATGCACAAGGATGACATGCAGAATACACACAGAAAAAAACAGCAGGGATTTGATTTGAAAGTTCCTGCACATAAAACCAATTCTCTTCTTTTCTTTGTTGTTGTTTGGAAATCAGCTTTGAGGACATTATTTTCTAGTTCTTCTAATCATTTTCTGCTCCTCATTTTGCTGCAGCGCAGCCTCATGTTAAACCCCAGGAAAGAAAGTGAACATCAGATGCTCCTTCCTGTCATTGTTCAATGCTTCCTGATTCAGCTTTAAGCACGTAAAAACACAAACACGGTGCAGACAAGTTCAGGTCGGCCTTCTCGTCATATCCGTGCAGTCTGTGCAGCTTGCACTGTTGTTGAATAACAGCAGAGGCCCAAATGTCACAAAAACACCAAAATAACCTTTCAAATTTACTGTAAGTCACTCAAGCCTGGAATGTTTTCCCATGCAGCCATCCTTAGAATGTCCATGAAAATATGTGCAGGCCATGGGAACTGAGGACCCGGATGAGCGCTTTGCTTTTGTTTATTTATTACATCTCTGCTTACGATTCAAGTATGCAACTTTAACTGGACCTGATACCTCTGATCAGTTATTCTGTGGTGAAATACAATGACTCAGGCCCAGTCGTCACTTTATTATTTAGTGTTTTCAAGATCGCCAGGGTCATTTTGACCCAGGTTAATTTTCTTTTAAGAAGTACAGTAGGCCTTATGTTCTATTAGGGCAGTGTCAAGACTTAATCTGAGTTTTCACCACTAATCAGTTGCTAGTATGGATTTTGAGATAATGTAATGCTTTTTTCTGAGAACGTCTTTTAGTTTTTATTTTTCTTTCATGTTTAGGATGTATCTTTCAGCCTTTGACCCTCTGATGGATTTTTTTTTTAAAGTTATGCTAAACGTGAAAGATAGAAGCTCGGCCTGCAGTTATAAACTGCAGTTGCACTCACTCACCCTTTGTTCAGGGCCATGGTATTGTGTTATCTACACAATGTAATTTGTCATCATCTCCCTGAAGTAGTTGATGCTTTTCCTGAAAAAAAAACTTCATTTGTTGTTCCAAAAATCCATTGATGTCACGCAGCATTGTTTGTAGGTCCTGATCTTTAGAGCTTTTGAATTTTCTGAGTGATTTAATGTTTAGTGTATAAATGAAATCCCCTAATTCTCAATTTTGTAAAACAAATGTAGTCATTTTTTTGTTTCTTAATTCAATTTCACTTTTATCAGATCATTTTATTTGAATCTTTTAGCTTTTTTTTTTTTTTTTTTTT
>BSAI01000030.1:20190782-20246246 GCA_036245035.1 Adrianichthys oophorus | reverse complement strand
GGGTGTCTTTTTTTCATCGACAGCGGTTGTGTTGGAATTCCTTCACTACTCATTACTTAGAGCACCATATAGCATGTTCGTCATTTTGTCGGGTAATCTGAATCTCCAGTTCCAAAACTTTCGGGAAATTGCTGACGTCTTTTTAGGCATCCAAAAAAAAAAAGTATTTAGCATGTTGGAGCCAAATTTAGCATTGTTATACTCCTTGCTCATCTTCTTTCAAAAATATTAGATAGTCTTTTATTCTTTTATTTTTGCTACTAGCATTTACCTTGCAGTTTTTAGCAATTATTATAGTCTTTTGACATCTGTAAGCATCTTTTAAGTTTTTCTCCCTTTGATCTATCTTCAGGTAGCATTCTTAGCTATCTGAGCTTGCGTGCCCTTGTGTAGGTGTGTGTGTGTGTCTGTGTGTGTGTGTTGGCAACACTTATGGTACCACACCCTGATCAAGAAGACTGTATTTGGAAAGTCCAGATAATGTGCAATTACAGATCACTGAGGAAATGCTGTGATTCAAGTTACGTTTGAATAAATTGTTTCCCTGTAATTTTAAATTGTGCTGTCCACTTTAGCTATCATGGAACATTCTAGAGAAGTTTTACGGGAGAAAATGCTGCCCTTATTTACTAAAATTCTTCTTTTCATTGTCAACATTGTCAACAATCTGGTATTTTGGAGAAGTTGGAGTCCTTGTTTTTCCCAGATTCACTCAGGCGTTGAATGACTCACCAGGAGCAAAATATGGAAAGAATTCCCTGGAGTCGGCACAATTGTGGACTTGGTTAAACCATCTGTTGTTCAATTTGCCCTTGTTTGTGTGGATTGGGGATTGTTCAGGGAAACTGTGTTATTCTTTACTGAGTGGCCTTGCTGGAAAAACTACGACGGCCCGGACATATCTAGCATAACTCCCAACAACAGGCTTTGTCAAAGAGATTAAAGGGACAGCAGAAAGAATCACAACAAGTGTGGACACATTTTGGAGTCATCCACAGACACTCACAACCTGCCCTGCTGCCATTGACCTACAAGGCTATCTCTTTTGTATAAGACACAAATTATAGCTTTACAGAAATATAATAACTAGACTAACAATTAAGCTGGATGCAAAAACAAAAAAGGACAAAGTGAAGTCGCCAGAATAAATAATGGGTTAAGAGTGTAGTTCCAGTTTGTATCATCATTCTTGAAAGACCCACTCCAATGAAAATTTTGTTTTTTTCGCATGATGGAGGTCAAAGAAAATTAACATTAAAACTGTGTTTCTGAGTATTTCTTACTCAAATTGTGGTGAATCAGGAGCAGACAAAAAAGTGCTGTTCGAAAAATCTTGTAATTTCTTTGTCCAAACTACAGTACAATCGTGGGTCACCAGCTCCTGGCTCCGCTCCATTCTGATGCAATTAGATTCAGACAAATAGATCCATGTACGTCTTTGTTTTTTCTGTCTGAGCTGGCATCTGGCTCAAAGCTGTACCCCTGGATAGCTCTGGTATTGCTTGCCATTTTGTTGCACTGCTAAAAGCATAGGATTGTGAAGGCTAGAAGCTAGCAGGAGAGGTAAACAAAGGGATGATGGGAAATGAGGGAAGGCTTGCTCTGCGCCAACACTTCCGCCCACAACTCTGTGGCAAATTTCTGATGAAGTACTGCTGCTCTTCAGAAACTGCGTCCTAAAAAATAACAGAATTTTAAAAACGGCATAACCATGATTAAAAAACAACTGGGCACACTTTTGAAATAGATCAAAAGATGATTGGAGTACGACCTTGTTACTCTGCAAAAAGATCCATTGAATTAATTATTAAGATTTAATTCAAGAATTAAAGTAATTAGATTTTCTACTGATATTATTTATTATTATTTAACTTTCATTCAAGTCAAAGCCAGAAATTACTTTTTATCAAAGAAATCCAAGTAACTGAAGTAGCTCTAAACAGAACAGAGTACGTCATCACAGTTATGATAATTATCAAAACATATCTGAGACAAATAAAAAAAGTTAGTTTGGTTTATTTATTATTTTTTTTGGAGAGGAAAAACCGTGATCATATTTTTGAAAAAGAGCCATCAATCTATATGAAATAAGGAATACAGCATGTGCATGCTGTTCTCAGGTTTGCTTAAATACCTGAATATTTGCATTGCCATTTGAACATTATTATGTGTGGTGCCAGTACTTTCTCTAACCTATAACTAAAATTTTCTCCCATCATCAAAACATAATAATAGAATTGGATTAAGAAAAAAAAAAAAAAAGTGTCCAAAAGTGTTAAGTCATAAGGCCCCGCCCCAGGAGCTGTCGTTTAAAACTGGCCCTATATTTTAAAACCTGAAGATAAAAACGGAAAGATTCACATTTTCCTCCACTGAGGTAAAACTTTGGAATGAATTGGATCTAAAGCAATTCTTAAACATTAGAAAGAAAACATAAGCAAATGATATTGAAGTACAGAGAGGAAATGGTTTGAACTACACCAGTGTTATTTTAGCATTGCAGGCATTTCAGCTCTGCTAAAGAGCTTGAGTGGTTGTATGTGTGAGACTGGCTCTCAGAGTGGCAGGTGGCTGTCTAAGCACTTTTCTCTTTTTTATTATTTCTAAATAGTCTTTCCAGTCTTTACTCTACTCTGACAAATATTTAGCATTTTTGCCCAGAAAACAGCTCTTTTCTCTTGTCGGCTCTTCATGCGATGGGGCCCCTGTACTGGGGAGGCTTGTGCCCAATGCTGGGGGGGGGCTGGGGGATGGTTGGTTTACCAATTTGGGTCAGTTTGGCAGTTGTCCCCGACCTACCCTCCTTCCTCTTATGACAACACATTACACAAGGGAGGTGGAACCTCTGATCTTCTGCTCCCTACACTGTCCTGGGTGTTTGGCCAAATTGTCCGGCAGGCAGATTTCCTGCATCAGCTGCTGCTGGGGGTCTTGGCCGCCGCTGCTGCTTCGGCGGGGGTCTTGGTGCGGGGATGACCAGGAACTCTCCCTCCTTTTATCTTTTTTTACACTCACCTGAACACTGGTGTCAGCTCACCTTTGCACTAACAATTTACGTGACAGAATGAAATGCTATTGGTTTGTGTGCATAAGTGTGTGTGTGAACTGTAGTTGTATTGCGTACATGTTGACAAGTTTGTATGTGAAGACTCTTGGAGCCAACAGGTATGTTTGTAACATCTGAGTGTGTGGACAGGCCCCGCCCATTTTAGACAAATATTCACAACTGACAATAATGATTATAAACTCTCAGCATCTTGTTGCCTGTTGTTTTATGATTCTACCCCCCCTGCCCTGGAATCATCCTCCAATTTCTTTAACCCACCCTTTTTCCCCTGTTGTTTGTGCCATTACTCCCCCTCTCCAACATCCCTCTCTCTTCTTCCCCCTTCTTCTTTTCCGTCCGGTCCAACAAAAATGGATACAAACATAATCAATATAAAGTTTAGCTTAAATTACAAAAGGGGTTTATACAAATATACACCTTGTGTATATTGTGTGATTTATAACCCCCGATTGTAACAGTAAAATCTGTCTAACCCAAGAGACTCTCAGTTCATTTCTGATTGCTCAGCTGTTGGAGAGGACAAGTTAAGAAAAAAAAAAAAGAAAAGAACAAAAATTCGGACATACACTGATCAGGTAATCTGACATCAAGTAAAAGTCGACAATCTGATCAACTTGAATTTAAGCAAGTCATCATGAGCAGGTACGTTCCTAAAGGGACTGAAAGCTGTAAATGTTTAGTGTTAGCAAATCAACACAGATGAGGTAAATAATGAGCTCTGACATGAATATAGAAACAACACAAGAGGAGCTCTGACCAAAAGGTTGGCAGCACGTTCAATTGCTTTTACTGAAGGAACCAGGTCACACGTGACTTGGATCTGGATAGGGATTCGAATTTCTGCTGGACAGTGATGCATAAAGAAAGGCAACCCAGGCAGCTTGAGAACAAGCCTGTGAGAGCACAGTGGAAAAGTTCCAAACCTGAACCCTGACACCTGAACCTGTCGCTATGAATGCAAACGAGGAGAAATGAAATGGTTTTCTTAAAGCACATGGGTGCAGTGTTACATCTACTGACTGAATAACAGACTGAAGACTACAGATCACCAGCAGAATTGATCAAAAATCTCTAGGACTACCGGTAAGTAGGAAAGTGGAGGTTCATTTACCAGCACACTAGTTAGATTTAATGTAAACATCCAACTTTTGTACATGCAAGGAGCTCACAACAGACGCACAAGAAGTACACACGTATACTTGAACAGCTTTAGTGCAGTGTGCAGAGGGTTGGGGTGGAGGGACCACCGTGCTGTTTGAGTGTCCCCCACGACCTGTCCAACAAACTGTTTTTGCTCTATGGGCTCAATGATCTTAAGATCCCCATACAGTTGTACAGGTTTGCCCATTTTTCGCCTGCAGACAGTCTTCATCCACCTGTTAGGGCAGTCGTAATTAATATATTTATCCCTTTCACTGTCATGGGTTGCTGGATTGGCTCCAGCTACTGTTGGGCAAAGACAAGGTACACCAGGGCCACACACACACTTAGGGACAGTTTAGTCACCAATGAACCTATGAAGCATGTTTTTGGACTGTGGGAGGAGGTTGGACTGCCTGGAGAAAACCAGCACTTGCATGAAGAGAATATTAAAACTTCACACAGAAAGATCCTAGCCAAGATTTTAACCAGGACTGTGTGAGGCGAGAACGCTAACCACTACACCACCTTGCTGCCTCAACTTCTTTACTGTTTCACGACATGTTTTTTGTACTCACCACTCATACATCTATCAACAATTAACTCTTTAACACCAAAGCTTTCGCTCCAGTGTTTGCATTCTTTCAGCTACTGTAACTCTTCAACCATTTATGCAATTAATGTAATTCCAGTAGATTCTGAAGTGGAGAAAAGCAGCCTTGCACAACTATGCAACACTTAACAGTGGAAGTGAATTAGTGAAGTGTTTATGCAATCAGCTGAATCAGTCGGAGATAAAATTAGCTTTGCACAGATATGAAACGCATTACTAATGCAAAGTGCTGCATATTAATGCAAAGCAAAAAGCTGCTTTTCTCCGTATCAGAAGCAGCTGATGCTCGTTTATCGCGTAAATGGTTGTTATGATGCAAATATGAGCAGATTTGTGAAGTGTAGGTCTATTGAAAAGACTCATGTTTGGCATGTTTCATTGCTTCACCCAAAAGAAATATCTGAGCATGTATGAAGGCACGATCAAGTTCAAAGCGACTACAGCCAAGTCACGTCCGCAGAGATAAGGAAACGCAAACACGCCACATGCAGGTCAGAGGAAGCTGTTCAACAAGAGTAATCTAAATATACAGCATGAGCAGCAGTGTGGGAAAAGTTACTGTGAGAACTGGGCCTTTTTGTCAATGAGTTGAACAAAAACTTGAGTACAACAAAGCTTTCAGTTTCCACCCAGACTCATGGCCACACAGCACTGTCAGGTCTATTTCTTTATTGTTCTGCCATTTCCGCCTGGCTTTCTCTTCCCCCGCCTGTGGTTCGTGGAGCCGAGCTGTTCCCTGGAAGGAGCTTTCTTCAGGACGTGGCCCAGGCTGCGGTGACAAGCCTGTTCCCACGATCTCCTGCCCTTCCTTCAGAGGAACTGCTTGCTCACGGCTGTGGACAGGAAGGCAGTGGGGCTCAGAGTGCACGAGCTAAATCGGGCAAAGCTCTGCTGGTTTTTCCATTGTCTTACTAGGGATTTACCTGGAAAAGGCTGCATCTTCTGTGGAGCATGTGTACATGCTAAGCCACGGATAAATAAAAAAAGACAGGGTTTTAAATAGTAGTACTCTGATTTTTTTTTTAAATTAAACAGCAACATTGTAGTTTTTTTTTCAGTGTTTTGGGGCTTTGAGATGGTAAAACCTTGAATGAGATTCTGGCATGATTCTTTGTTTTTCCCCATCCTTCCTGCTAAAATATTTACAGGCGTGACATCAGTGCTTTGACGCAGATCCATGTCTTTTTCTAAAAAGAAACACTTTCAGGTCAGAGCTGAAAGTAGATCAGCCAGAACCCACTGCTGTTGTAAATATATTTGTTTCAAACAATTCTAGCAGCCTACTTTATGAAAGACTGAGGACATCTTTCAGAAAGAGGTTGCTGTGAAGGCTGGATTTGTGGGCGTCTTAAAACAATTCACTCATCTTTTTTATAAGCTAGTGACCAGATGAGCGCCAGATCTATTCAGATGTGGTCCTGGAAATCAGACTGTTTATGTATTATTTACATCTGATCTAAATGGTTCTACTTTATACTTTGTTAATATTTTTTCATATTTTTAGGACAAATCGACAGTGACGTCAGAATTAGACATTATTAATCCATTAAAGCAGGGCGGGATGATTTTTTAGAAACAATATAGAGCTTTTAGACGTTATTTCAAAATTTTCAATTGTTTCAAAGAAACGTGGTTTTGATCATTTAAGTTATTTTTCTACTTTTATTGATATTATAAATTACGTTCACATTTGTTCAAGTGACACCATTTGATGTACTGTATTTTGTGGTATGCTTGTTTTTTCAGCTTATCATGCACTTTTTTTACACTAAGTCAACAGGTTAAAGACAGGAATCTTCACAGGTGTTTCTGTTTTGATGGTTTCCCTCAGTCTTTTTATTGGTTTTTGTTGTCAGATCCTTTTTGTTCACCATGTTTTTGTGTCCATGTTTTGCCATGATCAATATAAGCATTTTGACTGATGTTTCTGAATGATACATTTTTTAACGTTCTTCTCAAAGCACGGTCTTCTGCATTTGGAATCTCCTCATACCTCCTTCATGACGGACACCCTTTCAAAGTTTTCCGAAAGCAGCACACTCAGAATCAAAAAGCTTTGATTCTCCACCGTTTTTTAAAAATCTATTTTGTTTTTAGCTTAAATATCGGTGTTTTTGTTGCATTGCAATTAGATGCAAATCCTTAGCAAAACGATCATTTACAAATGTAGTTATGGTGCTGTCCTGTCAGTGAAATGCTGTAAACATTTCCATGCTTCAATCGGAATTCTCTCTTTAGTATAAAGATTTTAAAGGTCTTTCCTTTTTTAGAGGCTGAATCCAAAATTCTTCCCATGCCCCTACGGCTTCTCCCTAATTGTAGGGGCATTTGAACCAGGAGTGGTGTCTGAACTTCCTTTATCAAGGGGAAGGGGTAGGGCTGATGATCCCTCTGCCAGTAGGGTGATCAGCATCGCACTGTGACACAGAGGAGAAACACATTTCTTCTCATGGGTGTGCTCTGAAACACAGAAGTCCATCCATCCATTTTCTAAACCCGTTTGGTCCCTTTTGGGGTCACAGGGCTGCCGGAGCCTAACAGCACTAACCCGGCCACTCGTGGGTGAAGGCAGGAGACACTCTGGACAGGTCGCCAGTCTGTCGCAGGGCTGAAGCACAGAAATGTACATTTAAATTTAAGTAATGACTTTTTTAAGTTTTAGCATGACTTTTTAAACGTTATACAATAGATTTTGATGTGCATTTTCCAAGCACCGCTTGACTGGTGAATATTGATGTCATCATTAACTATGTAATTATTTTTTAGTAATAATACTACTATTTTTCTACTGGTTTAATACTAGGTTTCTTATTCTTTTAATTTTTATCTCAGAGAACTTGTCCAAAGTAAAAAAAAGGTTTGAGCCAAACCTTTTCTTGTCTGTCTGTAGATAAACCTGATCTCCTCATTGGATAATAATGTGCTAAGCTATATAAAGGACGCATTTTCACAATTACATCTTTGAATTAATTATTTTAGGCCTTTATCTGTCTTTACCTCATTTTCTCTTGATCACATTTGTCTGAGCACCAGGACTGAAATAAAAGTGTGGTTAATAAGTAAAGCCACAGGAGACTATGATGAGTCCTACTCTCCTTAAATAGAGCAGGCATCCTCTGCTCCCTGTTTGCCCTTACTGCTAATTAAAGCTTCTCCTCCATTTAACCCTGGATGCATATTTCTGGTGCTGCGATAAAGTTGTTAGATTCTCTGCCCAAAAGCACACATAAAAAATAAAAACATAAGTGCTGGCTTGCCTCCTGGAGTTGGACAATAGCAGTTGGGTTCTGCTGGCTCTCTGCTTGTTGGGGTTGTGTAATCAACATGAAATATTTATCTGACTGTACTTCTGTAGGTAAAGAATGTGGAAACAGATTTTCAGGTTCATGCATGATAAAGTGAACACAAATACTAGCACTAATGGAGAGTTGAGGGAGCAGTCCGTCCACAAAGAGCTCTGTGGAGAGCCTACAGGATTCAAGGATGGAAATGGGGCAGAGGGACTTACGTAATGAAGTGTAGCGTTTAGAGCAAGATGGGCTTCTTTTAGAAAGAGCAGTCATGCTGGCTCTTCAGACACCAGCCAAAATGGAGATTACCCACTTACACAATTCCTGCAGACAGCATAGGCTGCACCCCTGCAAGGAAAACCAGCTGCACTGCAAAAACTTAATCTTAAGAAATAAAAACACCCTGATTTTCTGTTATGCAAGAATCCTATCAATAAAGTTTTTCAACAGCATAACAATCTTAGTTTGAGAAAACATGCCTTGGTAACTACATTTTTTTTCTTAAAAGAAGACTTCTTAGCAAGATTATTGTTATGGATTATGAAAAACATTGTATCTGCTAATATCTTCAAATCATCTGAGCTCAGACTAAATCGATCAGCAAAAGTATATTCCCAAAATATTTACATATGATTAGTACTGTGTCTGACTAACAGAGCAGTCATGTATACATCACAGATATTAATTCGCAGATGGGAGGGGCATGCACGTGTCAGCAGGGGAGATCAGATGTGTGACACAGGGACTACTCTGCCTGGAAACAATTAGGCAATCCGTCAGGGCTGCATCACAACGAGACAAGCAGCTTATGAAGGTGCAAAGTGTGACTGAAGGGAGGAAGCTGAGACCCTGCAGCGCAACAAGAGAACATCACCTGACAGCAACTTGACATCTATCTGACACAAAAAAACATTTCAAGTTGCTGGTAGTCAGGAGGATTTCTGTGACATCCGCTGACGTCCCATTCCATTCATCTTTTGTCAAAGCATTCCCAGTGATCTTTTAATTATGATTATTCAGTTTTTAACCAAAATCAAAACACGTGTCGTTTTCTAGAACATAGTTTCTGCAGCCCGACAGGAACTCATTTGAAATTTGCCTCTGAGTTGTGGGCGGGGCTGTTGGAAAGGAGTAAGCCTGCACTCATTTCCTATCATCTCTTTGTTTATGCTCATTAGCTTACAGCCCCTCACAACCCGAAGAAAACATTAGCGGTGCAACGAAAATGGCGAGCAATTTCGAAGCTATCCAGCCTTACAGTTTGGAATCAGATTCCTTGGAAAAGGGGTTTTTAATATTTACGGGACCTTCCTGATTAAATAAAGGTTAAATAAAAAATAAGAACATGTCTTTGTGATCTTCTTCTGTGCCTGAAGGTCTCTACTTACCTTTACTTGCCTCTCAACCCCTGGAGTGCGGTTGCCTTTTATTCAGTTTTTTGTTGTCACCTCCACAATAAATGCATGCTTTTTTTTTTTTAATTTGTAACAGAGTTGTTTCTGGGAGGCCCATCCATCATGTGATGCTGAAACTATTTTTTTCTACAATTAACCCTACACCCTCTTTAAAAAAAAAAGAAAAGGAAAAAGCTCACTGCTGAATGTTTTATTTTGTGAAAAGAGACAGACTTTCTTGACTCCATCCATTCTGTCGTCATTGTGGGTGAGCGGTGCAGCTCTGGAGCAGCATCAAGTTGGTGAAATGAAACACCTCAGATGTTCTGTTTCCTAACCTGCATCTGGTGTGCTGCTCTGGTGCAGTGGAGGCCACAAAGGGCACCCAGGGGACAGTTTGTTCTAAACACCATGATGCTCCGTGTTTACCTGACTTGCAGCACGGCCTCCTGATCTCTTCTGTCTTTTCTTTTCTCCCACTTTCTTTTGCACCCTTACCCCCCTCTCTAACATCCCACTCTCTTCTTCTCTCTTCCTATTTTCTGTCCTATCTAACAAAAAAAAGGATACAAACATAATCAATATAAATAAAGTTTAGCCTCAAAATGAAAAAGAGGTTTATACAAATAAACACCTTGTGTTTCTGAAGATTCATAACCCCCTAATGTTAACAGTAAAAAACAGTATATATTCATATATAACAAAAGCAGGCTTAGAAGATCATCTCGCCCAAAAATGTTGTAAATTTCAAATAAAGGAAGGGAACTGAACTGACGGATGATTAAATACGCTATAAATTGACTCATACTTTCAATCATGACTTTACACATAGTGTATATTGTATTGGCTATTCACTCATTTCAAAAGAGATGTATAGTGGCACAGTAGTTAGTACTAAGACATCAGAGTATGAAGTGTCCGGGCTCTGGTCTGAATCCGTCTGCAACATTTCTCAGTGGATTTAGCATGTACTTCTGGATCCTGCTTCTTCCCATCAATCGACAACTTACTGACATGGTAAATAGTGGTGCTTGTATATGTGCAATTAAGTGATGTGTCATTCAGAACAAATCTACATTGTAAAGCAAATAGTCACTGCATTAATGTTGAAATCCCATAAGGACATGAATGAAGAACTATAATTTGAAGCATGCTGCATTGAAAACAGTTACACTATTGGAATGTTTAATAATACCTGCTAAATTTAAAAAAATTTAATCAATTTTATTGTGTTTTAGTCATGTGTAATATTGAAGTAGACTTAATTTGTTCAAACATTTCTTAATCATGAATTAGAAACAATAACTGTTAAGATGTTTAATATTTACCTGTACATTTGGGTAAGCATTACTGCATTTGATTGCTTCTTAGTCATGTATGATATATAGGTAAACATAAATTGTGCAAATAAATGTGTTTTAAGGGCTGCACGGTGGCGCAGTGGTTAGCGCTCCTGTCTCACAGCAAGAAGGTTCCCGGTTCAAGTGCTGGGGGACCTTTCTGTGTGGAGTTTGCATGTTCTCCCCGTGCATGCGTGGGTTTTCTCCGGGTACTCCGGCTTCCTCCCACCGTCCAAAAAAATGCTTCATAGGTTAATTGATCACTGTAAATTGTCCCTAGGTGTGCATGTGAGTGTGCATGGGTGTGTGTTTGTGGCCCCTGTGACAGACTGGCGACCAGTCCAGGGGTGTACCCTGCCTTCGCCCATGAGTAGCCGGCTTAGGCTCCGGCAACCCCGTGACCCCGAAAGGGATAAAGCGGATTGGAAAATGAATGAATGAATGAAATGTGTTTTAAGATGTTTTTTCTAATAACCTCAGCATGATTCTAATGTTTAATCTCTCACTGCTGAATTTGAGTTAGCTGTACTCAGTTTGATTGTGTGTAAGTCGTGTAGAATATACAAGTATGTTTATTTTGTTGAAGTCAATATTTTTATAGCCCAGCGCTTGATGGCACAGTCAGGGGGGAGTCTATGTGAGTCTATTCATGTCAGGACTTGATGCTGTTACATCACAAAGGTGCTGTTATGTGAAGGCCAACAGGTGGCAGTGACCCCCTTGCCCTCCACTCAGACCTCCTGCATCGATGCTGTGATGTGGATGCCAAGATCAAGTGGCCCGGCTGTTATCTCGTTACTAATCCAGTAATCCATTTGGTACTGTGGCTCTCATTGCTTCTCACATAACCCGGTCTATGTTGAGAAACTGACTGAAAACTTGAGCCAAGCGGAGCAGCAGGAGGCTTTTACAGGAAACAGACTATTTTCAGCGATTTGAGTTTGTTTTGTTAATTTGTGTTTGTTGACCCAGTGATTCCTGCATGCATTACAGGAGATTAAACGAAAACATTAAAGTCCCCCTCCAATCGTTTTGATCTATTGTAGAAATGTTCCCAGTGGTCTTCTAATTATTATGAATTTTAGCTAAAAAAAGAAAAAACGCGATTTGAATACAGAAATACTCTGAAAAGTAATTTTGAACTTAATTGTCTTTATAAAGGTTTTACATCATGAGAAAAATGCCGCAAGAACATGTTGAAAAAAACCCCACAATTTTCATCAGATTGGGTTTTAAAGTTGAGGATCTTGGTCTCAGATGGTAAGTTTTTAAAGAGTCCTTTAAAGATGCCTAAAGGGATTTGAAGTTTTCTGGAAACAGCAGAAAACTCTCCCTATTTAAAAGTAAATTTTTAAATTAAACTAATATATTTGTTTTAAAAAAATTACACTTTTTTCATGTACAGTTTAAATTAGGTTTTATGGTTGTTTATGCAGTTTTGTGGAAGTTGTCTTGTGTGGGTTATCATGTAAAACATGCCTGTTCCATATACTTTTCCTTTGTACGTTCCTTTTTTCCGTAAGCTTGGTTTGACTTCCTTTTTCTTCAAGTTTTTTAAATCAGCATTCAGGAACTCAATTGTCAGTTGTTAATAATTTGAGTATTAATCAATCATGGATTTCTTTTTGACATTAACTTGAATCATTCAAGCAAAAAATGATAATTGGGATGGTATTTTAATTAGTATTGATTCTGTTTTTATGTTAGCCATTGTTCTGTGTTTAGGTTTTATTATTTACATATCTGCTGTTCAGATTATGTTCCATTCTCTATCTTTTATTTTCTGTTTCACTCAGTCATACATGGTTTAATTTCTGATCTTAAAACAAAACAAACAAAGTTTCTGGAAATAAGATGTGTACAAATTCTGCCAGGATGAATTAAAAAAAATAAGCGTGTGAAACCTAAAACTTAAAAAAATAAAAGCTCTATTTACTTTGCGCATGCGTGTGGGTTGTTATTGATGTAGTTGAATTAATACGTCAAACAATTAAGCTTAAACAATTAAGAAAAATAAGGGTGTGAAGGGCTAAGATAGACATTAGGTACTTAAAAAGGTCATTTATACTCAGACACGCTTCAATTTTGGCCTTAAAAGTTAATTCCTCTGTATTTACAGCTTGTAAATAAAATGAAATAAAGAGACATTAAAAACTCTAATGTGAAGTATTTTACAGCTAGATCCACTTCAATGTAAATAGATTAAAATACAAAAATTTTAAAAAGTGTTATGAACATTTGATTTTATTGTTCATTATTCAACTGCTGTATTTAAAGCATACTTAAAGGCATAAAAACAGTGCCTGACGCTGATTTTGTGAATTTTAATTGTTTTGTTTGTCTACTCTGGAAAAAAAAAAAAAGAAAAAGTGGAGGATTACCCAAGATGCTTTGCTGCAGCTATAAAAACCCAACTCCAAGCTCAGCCGTTAGTTGAGTTTCGGTCTTTAAACGAACTGAGCAGCCCATCTTAGTAAATAAACCCTGATTGACTTTAGTCGCAAATACGTTTTTGTTTTGAGGTTACGAATGGTGAAAATATCCGTGGAACTTCTGTTAAACAGCAATAGTTTTGGTTTTTAGGAAGCACCCGAAGAGTCGTGTTTTCCCGAAGCTATCATGCTAAACACAGAGGAGAGGTAGGACATGTTTTGTTCCTTTTTAAAATTATTTTCAAAAACACAAATTACTGCCGCTGACAGTTACTTTTGTTATCATTAAGCCGTGCGAATGTTGTTCCTGTGGAAACGTTTGTAAGACCAAAACGTATTTGACTCAGAGGGAAGGAAGCTGGAAACTGGAAAATCTAGAAAAAGGCAAAAACCGGCGCTGTTGTTATGAATCTGAAAAGATGGAAGAAGTGTATTTTCACGATGAACGCTAAACAGGCTGAACTGCTTTATACGTAAAACAATGACTGACACTTTCGCTTATAGCATAAATGTTATTAGAAATCATCTGTGAGCTGTTTTATTGAAAAGTAGTGGTCGTTAATGAGATTGCACAGTCCCTTCAAGCTAGCTTCCAGTTTTTATTTCTATAATTGTGTTTAGTTTTAGCTTTAAATATAAAATTAAGGACCGGACAGTTCTGTTTACAACATTTCCTTGAAAAGTTTATGGAAAATGATGCTTCAATTTTTTGCCAACAAAGCTATCCAAAACACTGATGGTCTTTTTTTTAGTTTGAAAAACATTTTAAAATAGTTTTACATATTTGCATTTGGTTATGCCATTACAAATGCTGCAGTAACTTTGTTCCATTAAATAATACACTTTTTGACAAACGCTTTTAACAGAAGTGTTCAGTTGGATTTTTTTTTTTTTTTTAGTAGCACACATCCTGACTTCCCTTTAGTCCTTTCTTTTTTTCCGTCCTCGCTGTAGAGCTGTCATAGTAAACTCCCCCTGAGGGGGGTTTCATTGCTGCTCCACATATGTTTGAGAACAGCTTGTGTTTTTCATGAATCCTGAAATAATCATATAAACTTTTCTTTTGTTTGCGTTCAGATTGAGACACTCTTCTTTTGCCTTTGTGTCTTTGGTGTTATCATCTTGACAGGCATTACAGATGGAGGGGGGGAGGGGGGGATGGTGTGTGTGTTTTTGTTTTTTTTTTCTTTATGGGGTAGGGGGGAGGGTGTGTGTAGAGCAACTGGCCTACACCAGCCTGCTTATCCCTCAACCCTGCTTGATTTCTAGCTCTCCCTGGACTGCTTGATGCCAACTACCCAAATCAGGTGTGTTCAGTCAATCAGGATGTGGAATCACTTGAGTCAGACAATCAGCAGAAAGATGGTCAGGGAGAGCTGGAAACCAGATAGCATTGTGGTTCTTGAGGACCAGGTTTGGCCAGCCCTGCTCTGGAGCATCAGTGGAATCTATGGAGTGGGAGCGTAGGGGGCGGTGCGTTCATGTAGAAGTGGTTAGAGTGTCTACCCAGAGCTACCCTAAGTGCTTCTAAGTGCTGCTTTAATTGCTTGATGGACAGTTCTTTTCAGCCGTTGCTGAGAGATTCTGGACTTCATTTTCCATTATAAAACCAGAGGTGAGCGTGCCAGTTTCAGCTGGCATCTTTCATCAGCCCAGCTGTTCAGATAATCTGTAAATGCACCTGAATAGACATGCAATAACTGTTCAAAAAACAGTTAACGGGGAGAGGCAACAGAGACTCACAGTTTTTATTTCCAGTCAAATGTCAAACAAAAATAAGCAATGTTACCCATTTAAAAAAATAAACTATGTTCCACATTTTGTAATTCTAATAAAAACCACTGGGGGCAGGTTGTAGAAGGAAGTGATTTTCCATTGAGTTCCATGTGAAAAATACTTAAGTACATACTGGTTTTGGAAACTCTTCGGATGCTTCTTGCTTTATTTGTTAATAATAACACTTAGGTGGGTGCATTTAGTGTTAGTTAGCTGTTCTGACTTTATACTCAAATTTGCATGTTTTAGAGTCGTTTTGGTGGGGATAAACTGCTGTGTTTTCCCAGAGTTGATCTATAAAGTATATCTTACGTCTATGTAGGACTGTATGATGAGAGGAAACTTTGCGGTGATCAATTGTGAAATCATGATATGACTTGTGATACATGATAAAATAGCAAAACAAAAAACGACTAATACATCATTTCCATTTCATTGAAACAGTTTTGTTTTGATGAACAACAATATAAATTAAATCATACTCCAAATGACCCTCATCTGCATAGAGCAGTGAATTCAAACGCAGCAAAAGAGGGGCGGCTGACACGAACTTGACACGCAAATTGCATTCAGTGTGAGTGTAGCTTAACAGGCATTGGGTAATGAAAATGAGCCAGAATGTAGGTTTCAGTGACTTTACTTTTGATTCACAAAGGCTGCCGACTCACACTTTGAGAATGTTTCGCTAAAGATCATAAACCTGCAGCTTTCTTTCTCACCACCTGCTGTTTTGCATGGACTCGTCTGACAGCTCTGTTTCTGCTACAGGCTTCCCACTGTCTACCCCAGTTAAGCGGGGGATGGTGGGAGCGTTATCAGAGCACAGCCTGTTTAATAGATGGAACAATTCTTTTAGAGGTGCCCCCTAAAAACAATGAAAAAAATCTGTCTATAAGATGCATTCATTTGGTGAGTTACATGTCAGTGTATTCTGCCTGACAGCTGAATATTTGATTTATGCCAAACTTGATACATCGTTAGTATTTGGTTTTTTTTTAGATCTTTCACTAAACAAACTCACTATTTACATGAGTTTATGAGCTGGCCGGTCACTTCAAGATGACTGCTTTGGACGCTTCAGTTTCGGGGTCAGAGCATTGTGGCAGGAATACAACCCTCCACACTCTGGTTTCAAGGCACGTGGGCCTTTCCTGTTTCTGTCTCCAAAAATTTTCCATCACACTGTTCAACTTCCAGAAGTTGGAGCTAGTTTAAGGATCTCCTGTTTAATTTTCTGAATGCTAAAAAGGGGTTTTGGCTTTTTTTTTTTTTTTTTTTTTTTACTACAACAGAGTTTTGATAAGGAGATTGTTTAAATTAAATTTTTTTTTTTCTTGAGTAGATTAGAGACTTGATTTGATGGGTTTTGTGTGTTGAGGTGGCCCCTGCGACAGACTGGCGACCTGTCTGGGAGTCCCCCTGCCTTCGCCCACGAGTGCTCGAGTTAGGCTCCAGCAGCCCCATGACTCCGAAAGGGACAAAATGGGTTTCGAAAATGGATAGATGATGTGTGTTTTGTTCGTCTTGATAAACCTGTCAAACTGCTTCTTGTTTTTAACGAACACTGCCTCAGCGGAACAATTTACCTGAATCAGTTTTCATACCAACTCCCAGCTCAGGAAGAGCAAACAGGCAGGCGCTCATCCTCTAAAAATCCCTCCCCCTCCTGCCACAGTGAAGTGCTGACGCATTTGGCATCTCTGAGTCTGCAACACACAGCTGATTAAATCCTCCCTGGCATCCCGTGGCCCAAGCTCGTGAATGCATTTGACATTCTCATCGGTACAGTCCATGTTTCACACAGTCAAAATCAAGTGCATGAGATTCTGTTTTTAGGGTGACCTTCTGAATTGATGGTCAGGGAGGGGCTTGAGCCGTTTCTTTGGACCGGGGGAAAGAGGCATTCGTTTGGAGGGTGGATGAAATATCAGAGGACAGGAGTTTTGCCTTTCAGAAGGAGCTGGCATTTCCATCAAGGACAGGCGGGGAGTCTGAAAGCTAATATGGAAAATGGAGAGAAAGACCTTGGCATGTTGCATTTGTGTCTTCATCAGTCTGACGTCTTAACGCTGTTTGAGCTGTCTGTGGTAAATGTGGAGAAGCTGCAAACTCTCACAAGCTGTGTTCAGAAACCTGCATGCTGTATCAACATATTTTAATTTTCTTGGAATATTTAAAAGTGGCTTTAATCCGCTTAAGATGTAAGATGTCTGGATGGTCTAAAGGAAGATCTAAAATGAAAATTTTCATCATTTTCCACTGATGGAGTAGCACTTATAGAAGCAGCATTTCCTGAGGGTCAGAGCTGAGTGTAAATGAAAGAACCACGAGGGAGGGCAGTTGCTACTCCATCATGTTTGAGCTCCTTGCTTTTCCAGCAGATCAGGTCACCCCATTTCTGCATATTTAAAAAAGAATTAATGTCTTTGAGGATGCTCTCTGGAGCATCATCATCTAAAGCTACAGGTGTGTCTACCTGCAGCCACTACAGAATGGCATAAGCATTTACAGGGAAGGTTGGATAGGTTCAGCTTAAAGACCCACTCACATGAAAATGGTGCTTTTGATGTTTTTAACATGTTCTTGTGGCAATTTTTGGTGAACGTACATTAACAAAATTAAGCATAAAATTGCATTTCAGAGTATTTTTCCTTATTTAACTCGTTGCAGGATCACAGGGCCACAAGCTTCCATTTCATTTTCCTCATCCAAGCTGGCTCAAAACTGTACTGCTGGATAGCTCCAAAATTGCTCACCATTTTTGCTGAACGTGTATGTTAGGTTGTCGGTGTGAGGAGCTGTATGCTAGCTGGAGAAGCTAGCAGGAAATGGTCAGCAACAGGGATGGGAAAGGGGGCGGTGTTGCTCTATCCCAACAGTCCCACCCACCACTCAGAGGCAAATTTCTAATGAACTCCTGTTGCACTGCAGAAACTTTGTACTAGAAAACACCAGATTTTTACAACTTATTTTGACTTAAAAAAGACATAATCCTAATTAAAAGACTATTGGGAACACTTTTAAAACGGATCAAAATTTTGATCGTGTGTGACTTTAAAGGCCAGAATTTGAGATGAGATGGCCTGAAACTCAAAACGCAGATCCATGGCCCAGAAAGCCTCTGAGGCCATTTACAGAGGTGTTTACAGATCACGCGCTTGTTTACATTGCTCCCCTCCCACCAACATTCACAAGCCATTAGGAACGCTTAGGACTACAGTAATAAATCACTGACACTTGACATGCTAGTGGAGCAGACTGTTCATAAACAAACAGCCTGAGAAAGCGGGTCAGAGAACTGAAACTTGTCACACGTTCAATAGTTTGCAGGCGTTTTCTCTCAGTTTCCTCTTTTACTCTGAAGCTGCTTGACTTGCAGTTTCAGGAGTGGAGAATCACTTCAGTCTGTTCTAAAGAAAGGCTTGACTGAATCTGAGGATCTTGTGACTTTTCATACTTGCTTGATCAGAGATTAAAAACGGTTTCCTGTTTGTGAATTAGCTGAAGTAAGGGTTTGTGCTAATGCCCATCAAGAGTGTGTTTTTATTTCTAGATTTGATCAACTCTAGTTGGAAGTGGTGCCTATTTCTACAAATTATTTCACAAGATTTGTGAGTTTTTGTCTACACACAAAAAAAAAACAATCAAGAAAAGTAACATGTAGTAGCAAACTGTGCCAATACATGAAAGTTTCCAAACAATGTTCATAAATAGATATAAATAAATGAAGGGTTTTGGCATTAACCGGATCCTCCTCTGTCTTGCAGTTCCTGGTTAATGGGCTCGTTGAAGCCCTGCGCCATCCCTCAGGCTCCAGGGCCTCTGTGGTGCTCCTGATGCCCCTCACCCACAGCTGAAGATCCCGGGTGGGCGAGGGACTGTCAGGGATCACTCTCACAGCGTGCTACTACACAAGGTAAAGAGGGTGGAGGGGGAGTGATGGTGCAGAATTTTAGAATGTAGAAGCAACATTGTTTAGATCCAAAAGACAACTGCGAGCTTCCAACTGCTATGGTTTCTGAACCACATCAGGCCTGACCTAATTCCTTAAGTGTGTTACAGAAGTTTTATTATTATTCGACAGGCTGTATGATTTTTCCACCATCAGGTGTATTCTGAAGCATCTGCAGTGCAGAAATGATGCAGCATTTTTGTCTTTTAAAACCTTTTCCTGCTATATTTTAGTTCAACTCTGATGTTCAAGCTTCAGAATGCTCTTCATCTGATGGTACCATCATTTTCTTTTGTTTAATTCAGCCCTTGACCTTTTCTCTCAACACTCAGGTGCTGAAGGGGCCGTTTATCACTAAATAAATGTACGTTTTCTGTTGGACATTCAGAATTTTTTCTTTTAGAAATCAGTGAAATCTAAAAAGGCTAAAGGGAAAACCAACCACGTTAGCACGCTCTGTTCTAATTTACTGTAAGCACTTATGCAGGATAATGACAATGGGGTGTATTACCTATGACTTGGTGTTCTAACTCCTCTTTGAGATAAAAGTGTGAAACTGCCACGTCATGATCTGCACCTGCTGGGGATTTCATGCATGAATTCATGCAATCACCTGGCTTCCTGCTGTTCGGCACGTTTAATCATTAAAAACATTAAAAGCCGATCAAATGGAGAGGCTTTTTAGCTCCAACAGTCAGGCCGGCTGAGTCTGGACGTGTGTCCATAACAGGTCGTTCTGCAGACGCTTAAGCCTTGAGGAGGATTACAGACTCAGGATCAGACAGATCATAACTGCCATGAACATCCTCATTTGTCTATTGAAGCTCCTCCTACTGTGCCCTGTTCATTCTGTCACATCTGTCCACGGCACATGCTGTTTGTCAAACCTAAACCTTAAAATCCAGTATATTAATTTAACGTGCTTTGCAACAGTTAAAAAACCCATTATCAATAAATTCTAACGTGTCTTTGTAATAATAACATACACTTTCATTTCTCATTGACAGTATATAGAGATGGATGAAGCGTCTGTGATGTCACTTATAAAAAATGCCTTACCTCCGATTCCAATGAAAAGAGATAAATTCAGTCACCATTTTTCCGCAATATAGACATCGACATGTTGGAACCAGACGATGTTAGGAAGTGGTGATTATTTTGAGTCATCCTTTCTATTGCAACCACTCCCGCTAAAAAGGGGAGTGAGCTTGTTCGAAAGCCACACTCCTTCTACTTAAAGCAGGCTTGATAGAATCTGTCAAATGTTCCGAACGTCCACATGCTTTTATTGAGGCATCTGATTGGTCAGTTTGCTACTTGAATAACTTGCAATGCAGTAAATATATAATGAAAAAAGAATGTTTTAGCAAGAACATGTTAAAAAGAGGTACACAGAGCAAGAATGGTTATTCTGACAAACATAATGGCTTAGTAATAGCTGTTTATTTTCCAATAGTGGTCTATGAGATTTTAGCTTTCTGGGACTAGAAGGTACTTCCTGTTTGGAATACAAGAGGGGAGGGGATACTCTGTTCAGTTGTCATATGCAGTCATTGGTCATTCCATTTGTCCGAAATTCTTGCTCTGCTACCTTTTTAACATGTTCTGTTTTCATGTTTTTTTCTGTAGTGCAAGTTATTCAAGGTATTAACTTACTAGATAGATGCCTCCATAAAAATATGTGGCAGAACATTCAAAATGTTCAACAGATTTTGTAAAACCTGCTTTCAAGTGGTAGGGGGATGGCCTTCCAACAAGAGAGTGGTTGCCATAGAAACAACTCAGTTGAGATTCGGATCAACCACTGCTCACTGGCATAGTCTGATTCCAACATGTCAGCATCCGTATCACAAATAAACTGTTTCTGAATTGGCTTCATATGGTTGGAGCAGGAAGTAAGTCATTTTCCAAGGGTGACGTCGCTCTCACTCAGTTCAGTTCTCATATACAGTCAATTGGCCTGTCCAGTGTATTTTTTACATCACAAACGCACTATTTTTTTAAATGTCATTTTTTTTATCAACTCTTCATTTACAATGATTTAAATAAAGAAATATTTTGAACTTAATTTTCTTTATTCATGTCCTCCATCATGAGAAAAAGAACATGTTAAAAACATAATTTTCATCAGAATAGTTCTTTAATAACAAGCTTTCCTGTCGAAACAAACTCAAGAGTCCAGTTTTGACTCCATAGTGTCATCAGATCTTTATTTGTTATTTTTACTTGTCAGTCCATCAAAATTGACATTTCCCTGGTAATTTCATGGTTTTGGCAGACAGTTGTCAATCAAAAAAAAGTTCCAGAATTAGCTATAAAATTCCATCTGCTGTTGTGCTTTCAGAATTTTGGGTTTTTCATATTTCTTTCATTTGTTGTTGTTGGATTGGGACTAACTGTGCATCTGTTTTGGTTTCCTCATGTGAATCCAGGATGACAAGTTGACAGTAACGGAAGCCGCTCCAGTGAATGGGAACCCCGCTTTTCTCCACTTCCACTACCAGCTGACTGAGCGCCTTGCAGCCTTCTGGGATACAGCTCTGTCCGAAGAAAGCCTCTTCCTGGAGATTCCTGCTGGTCCACTGGTGGAAGGGAGCAAAGAGGGGTATGTCCCCCTGAGTCCTTTCTCCGTCTCCTCAGTTCAGTGAAAAACTCACTGCATCCATTAAATATGGCTTCAGATTTTTCTGCTGCAGACTCAGAGTTTCAGCTGCTGCATTATTGTGTAAAGTTGCAGCTCTTATGTAAAAAGGCAGAAGGCAGCAGCTGCTCTCTGACTCGGTTTGCTCTTCGTTCTCAGGCTAACCGCCCTGCTGGAGTTTGCAGAGGAGAAGCTGCGAGTTAACTTTGTCTTCCTGTGGTTCCATAAAAGCAGAGAAGATCGATGTAAGCGCTGCTTTGTGTTTCTAAAGAAATATTCTTTTCCTGTTGTGTTGGTTTTGATCCACTGACCTCGTCTCGTCTCCTCACCAGTTTCCATCATCAGGACTTTTCACTACATCGGCTTTGAGATGGTGAAGCCGGGTAACCCCATGGTACCGGCCCGGCCCGATCTGGCTTTTATGGTCTACTCTCTGGACAACAGCAGCTCTGATGAAGAGTGACCGCCTCCTCCCTCTCCCACCCCGACCCCCCCCTTAAGAAAACCCTCAGACACCATCCATCCCTGATGGAGGATCCACCTTTTGTCATGTTGACTTGTTATAAGTGGAATTACAGTGTGATACCACTGCCCCCCCAAAAAAAAAAAAAAAAGACCATGGAAGCAGCATCCTTTGAAGGGAGTCTTCAGATGCCTGATTCACCGCCCCTCCCCTCTCTGCTCGCTCTGTGTTTCAGTAGCTGTAAAGAAAAGCAGCTGGACGTTCAGGAGAAGGAGCCATTTGACATTGAAATTCAGCATATCTCCTCTGACAACTTTAGCTTTTCTTTAGTTTTTTATAAAGAGACCATGCTTTGGGGGTGTAAATGGTGAACAATGGGGATGGGGCCTGGCAAACAGAAACTAGTTTTGCTCTGCGACGTAGTCAAATCCACGCTTAAGCTTTCGTTTCCCAGCAGTTCCTCATTTCCAGGCATCATTCCAGCACGTTTGATGGATTCAGAAGCTTTAAACCGTATGCACCAAAACGATAAGCCACGTTCAATGGCACATGGAAACAAAAGTTGCCCAAACAAACCCCAGCTTTAATGGCTGTTTCAGCCCACAAGTGTTTGCTCATCTTCACTGAAGATGCATCCACCCCACTGCGCTGCACCCGGGAGGGGTTTAATCAGGTGTGTGCCTAAAGAGGCCAGTGCAATGCTTTTACTCTGAAGTCTTACTGATCCACGCTGATTCAGAAGAAACCAGGAAGTGATCACTTTTATGCAAGTAGAGTTAAATCCAGGAGAGCTCCTGATTGTGTTTAGTTTTTTAAAGGTCTGTCATGGAAATGCCAAAGAATCCAAACTGATCCACATCACCTTACTTCCAAAGCCCTCCTTATCGCAACCTAAAATGGTATGTAAAGCAATCTCAACCTACATTCCCCACATGCACCATATTTCTGCTGTCCCCCCCTCATAGAAACGAGCTGGTTTTCCTCCTGCATGTGATCCTGTCTTCATTGAGGCTGGTCTGCAGTGAAATGCTAACGCATGAAGATTCTCAGAGGTATATTTTTATCAATGAATGTTTCTCTGCTGTTGTGATAGTTTCAGAGTTTTTGCTTTTCTTCTGTTCTGACTAGTTAGCAATCATTATGTTACAGCTCACACTTGTATTCTTCACAGTTTATTGCCTTTGTGGGTGGGTGAATAAAAAATAATGGAAACTTGTCTCTAGTTTTTCTTTTCCTTTCTATAGTTAGATGTGCTATACATCAATGATCACAAAATAAAAGAACGTAAAATTCTCAAGGAGGAAAATAATTAAAAATAAATATAAAGTAAGATTATTTTTTTACAAAAGCAAAATTAAATATTTAGACTTTAATTTCTCAGCTACATAAAACAGAAATATGTTTTCTTCATTTTGTAACTGCAGCTCAGTCTGACTAATGTTCTGATCTAAAAAAAGTTCCGGTCACGGTTGGTGTTTCTCCAAAGAGGCCACATAGTGCTAAGTTAGTGTGAGTTTTATTTTTGGCATCTGGGATAGGACATAGTGTCAGCTCCGACAACACAAAGCTCATTTCCAAACCCTTCTTGTACCCTGAAGGGGAAGAATGTGGTTTAGTCCGTCCTCAGTTTGGAGCCTGAGATGCAGTACAGCCTCTCTAAAAAGCAACACTCAACTTTTCTTCCTCTCTTCAAATTTTAGTCATCAGAACACAGTGGTTTTATAAATAGTCTTTGTAAAATGTTCACATTTATTAGGTTTTAACTTCAGCAAATGGGTGAAGTCATATTTGCTGCTTAAAATCAAAAAAGTAGTGAATACGTGTTTGCATTGCGATACAATTCAGGACACTAGACAGTTGTGGGCTGTCCTGAGAACCTTTCATTTGTGTCTTCTGTAGAGGACATTTGCTTTTGGACTGTGTCCTTAGGCTCATTTGTAGTCCTATACTGAGACCAGATGTACTTAAATATGGACATCCTGGCCTTTCAAATGATGCCTCATGTGTTTGGGTGGGATATAGTCTTTTAGGGCTCAGGGAATAGTGAGGGAATTTGGTTAACAGATTTTGGACTGTATATGAGAACTTGAACGAGTGAGTGTGACACGTCACCCACAGAACATGGTTTATTTAACATTAGCATTTATTATTTATTTAGTATTTTTTCACAATGGCAGCACCATGTTGGATCCAGATGTCAGTAAGCAGCATTTGGTCCACGTTGGTCTGAGTTACTGTTTCTATGGCAACCACTCTCACCAAACAGTTGGTAAAAGATGGTCTTCACAAAAGCTGTCAATCAAATGTTTTGACCATTTGATGTGAGACCGCACACTTCAATTGAAGCATCTGATTGGTCAGTTCATATCTTAAATCACTTGAACTACAGAAAATTACTAGGTTTAGCAAGAACACGTTAAAAATGTATCAGAGCAACAATAGTTATTCTGATAAATAGAATGGCTGAGTGAGAGCTGTTTATTTCTTTATAGATGTCTATGGAATTTGGCTTCTTAGAGCCGGTGGGTACTTCCTATTTGTAACACCAGGGGGGAGGGGTCACTCAGTCCGGTTCGCATTTACAGTCAATGTAATGTGGACATAGCCTTAAATGCTGAAGCCAGCTCGTTAGACCATACCAACATGGCGGGGGGTGTCTTCTGACTGGGTTTCTTCACTGTGGTCATCCTGCTTGGTCCCTGACCTCAGTGTCGTCCTTGAGGCCACAGCAGCATGTCTTATGTCACAGCAGAGAGTTGGAACTGATGCAGTGCCACTAATCTCCTGAACTGAAACACAGATAGTTCCCTGCTGGCCTTAATCTTTCCGGCTCTTTATATAAACTCAGATGGAGGCTGATAAGTGCTTACAGCATCAGTCTCATTCACAGCACGCCATTTCTCAGAAAATGACCCCATGTTCAACCACTAGTTTTCAGCATCCGCTTTAGTGGTTAAAAGCAACCAATCTGCAGATTATGAGCTCTTGAGACACTGACACTGCTGGCCACCTGGGTTTCCCAGGAAGATCCACTTTTCTCTGATTTTACCTTGAATGACTTTTATCTGTAGTTTTCAAAATACTGCTGATGAGATCTGCATTGAGGTTGAATTTGGTTCCACTGATTATGTGACATGATCTGCAGCACTAGTCAACAGTCTTGGTTATGTAACACTCAGATTTTGGGGCAGCTGTTAGGAAAAAAACGGAACCATTTTGAAGGAAGCTCCTTTCAAAGGAAGGCAGCTGGGACTTTCTGAAAATGGAAGCATTCTTAGCACTTAGGGGAATTTATAATTTAATAGATTATCTTTTGCACAAAGAACTACAGGTCATCTAGAATAGGATGTGCATCTTAGCCAAATGTTCAGGCTTAAATCTAAATTGTAATTTAATTTACTAATAAAAATGTATTGTTTTTGATCACTCAAAATAGTAAAAAAAAATAAAAAAAACTGAGAGGCAAAGAGAAATAGAAGCTAGAATTAAATATATTGGCCAGATATTTCCTGGAAACATCATAAAATAAAGATGATTTTGAAAACAAGAATTTACAAAGTGCTGTGCATGCAAAAACATCACATTACATTTTATCTTCTTTTATGAATTTTGCAATATTGTCTCCCATTTCATACAAAGAGTCGTGTGAGTCAAGAAATCCTTATTTACAAGCATTTTCTTGTTTTCAGGGACAAATAAAACCATCTCTACACCATCTGATGCCACGCTTCCTTAAAAAAATGTTCGCTATTAATTCCAACAGCAGCTTCCTGGACAGAACAGTGATAGAGAACAAAATGCTAAAAGGATTTATAAAGTTTACTGACGTTCAGATATCTGAATCCATACATTTCTGTAACATTTACATTTGCCTTTCTCTGTGTTTGGTGTCATCACTCCTTCCTGAGGATACATGAACACGAATAAAAGAAAGAGATGCAAAAACAAAACAAGCTGCAGCAGCTTCAGAAAACTGGAAACAGGGTGTTTTTCCAATGTGATGCAGATTTCACAAA
Source organism: Adrianichthys oophorus (assembly GCA_036245035.1). Classification (NCBI taxonomy): domain Eukaryota; kingdom Metazoa; phylum Chordata; class Actinopteri; order Beloniformes; family Adrianichthyidae; genus Adrianichthys; species Adrianichthys oophorus. The sequence continues at coordinate 20,220,122 of BSAI01000030.1, read as the reverse complement.
GATGCAGTTTGTTTCAACTGCTTTCCCACTGTACAAACTGCATGTAAACCTGAGCTGTCCTCTTTTGTCCACATCTGCCAGTCAAACCTGCTACAGAGTGTCAGACTAGTGTGTAGTACAAAGCAAACACTGTCATGATCGGGTGTGGGTTTCCTCAATGGAAGCACTTGTACAAATCCTGCTCATGTTACTGAAAAGCACTTGGACAAAAGTCCACACAAACACACACTTCTCTGTTCTCAGTGTTGTGTGTGTGGAAACCACCTGAGATCACGAAGGATGTTGTGATCCAAGTCCTACAACAGTCAGCTGTTAAAAGGCTTCTGTTGGCTATTACAGTAGTCAGAACCTGTGACAGTCAACTGCGCCCTCTGGTGTAACTACATTATATTTCTGCTTTAGTTTGTGTGGTGGTGCTTAGCACTGTCACCTCACTGCAAGAAATGTTCTGGTTTTAATCCCAGATGCATTCCTCTAGCGTGGAGTTGGTATGTTTTTCTCCTATACTTTCAAGGATAGTCCAAAAACATGTTCAATTGGTAGGTTAGTGACTAAAATGTCTAATTGAAGTGTGGCCCTGCAGTCGACAGATGACCTGTCCTGGATTCAGTCAGCCTTTGCCCCTCAAGCAGCTGGGCTAGGCTCCAGCAACCCCCAGGACCCTGCAAAAGACCAAGCAGGAGCAGAAGATGGAGTGGATGGATGGTGTTAAAAAAATCCTCAGGGGTCTCAGTCTTCAGGCCTCGAGCGCTGACATCCTACTATTTTTTCAGAAATCCTGCTTCGTCTGCTGCTGATTACCTGGAACGGTGTGTTTGGTTAATCAGGAGCTTCAATGGCAGATTAGTTGGGAAACATGTAGGACACTGGCCCATCAGCATCAGCTTAGATGCTTAGAATTAAGCGTCCATGTTTTTCCTTTTTAGTAAATTAAGAGAAATAAAAAGTCTTCCTTTAAAAAAGCACACTTGTGAGTATATCATTAGCCTTTTTAGGGACTTAGTTTGACATGTTATCCTTACTACATTATAGATTCTTCAGTGCAAATGTTCTAGATTATTTTGTTTATTATTCAGCTGTGAACAAAAAATGATTAATTAAAACTAAAACAAAACTTCAGGTAAGCCATAATGTTTCTCATACACAAATATATACATTAACAGTTTTATGCAACAAAAGCTTTTAGGAAAAATTCTGAGAGTAAGGTGACCTCAAAACACCTGTCCTACACATTTATCAAGACTTTCAGAATCTCATGTAAAGTGTTTTCCCCTTATCAAACAATTGCTTGTAGGTTTCTCAGGGTTTTTTTGTCACCGTTCTTTATTCTTTACAAGAATCTCATTTTTTGTTATTTTAAATAGAATCTTTTTTATAATTTGATTGATGTTAATTGTTTCAAACTAACATATTTTTTATGAAACATCAAATTTTGGCTCTGTTTTCAATATATTTATTGTCGTTTATCCTCACAAGTCTTATTTTTTAAAATGTCTGATAAAATGTTAGCAGCGTTATCACATTTATGTTATCTCAGGTAGTTTGTTTTATGCCAAAAATAGATTGTTGCAGCAAATGCTTAAAAGATTTGGGCAAAAGATTCCTCCAGGATTCTGTAATGATGCCCTTTGACCACTAGGTGGTGACATGGTCAAACGTGTGTGAAACACGTTGCCTCCCCTTTGCTCCTGGTCAACCCATCCACTGTAGAATTACATTGGTCATCTGAACCATAGAATGTAGAATCACTGGACAAAGCGACCCCTTCCCCCTGGTGTTCCAAACAGGAAGTACCTGCTGGTTCCAAGAAGCCAAAATCCCAAAGACTTCTATGGAGAAATAAAGTTTTTACTCAGTCATTTTAGTGGTCAGAATAACCATTCTTAACAACTTCTTGCTAATCATATTTTTTCCCTATTGTTTTTCTTTATTGCAAGCCATTCAAGTTATATATTGACCAATCAGATGCCTTGGTAAAAGCATGTGATATCTGCTGGCGTTTAATTGACAGATTCTCCCGAGCCTGTTTCCAGTGGAAGCTTTCACTGAGGAGCTTCCTTGGATCAGTTAATCAGCTAGGAAAGTTCATCCTTCTGCCGGCAGAAAGAGATAAACCTCTGGGAGACCTTCTTTCTAAAAAGAAACACTGGGGGTGTGGAGTGTCGACCAGGCTCAAGCATTCTGAGATCTAAAAGACTCTTCGTCTTTACCACCATATGATCCAAATCACGACAGCAAAGTCTCAGCAGATGCATCATCATCACACAGACTGGGAAGCGTCCTACTCCGGAATTGGGACAGCAATAGGCGACCTGTGGCCTATATCTCACTATCTCTGATGCAAACAAAGCAGAGATATGCCCAAATAGAGAAAGAAGCCTGACTTGGGCATTATGAAAGGTTCAGAAACTTTATCATCAGTAAACACTTCCAGATGGAGACTGACCACAAACCTCTCCAAAGGTTGTTAGGGTCCCAACAACGTGATGCCCTTCCTCCACAGATTTAACGGTTAAAGATGCGCCTCGTGAGTTCTTCCTACTTCATATCGCATGTCTCAGGAAAGAGTTTGTGTATGGCGAACATGCTATCACATGCTCCCATGTTAAATGACAAAACTCCAAACGACAAGGACACAAATATATATGTGGACAGGATAATGGAGAACTTGCCAGAAAGCACTTCCTACTAGGAGCACCTGTGACAGGAGCTGAAACTGGATGGTGTTTGTGCACGAGTGATGCAACTCTGAGATCAAGGATGGCTGACACACAATGGTGAGCCAGCAATCAGACCCTACTGGACGGAATGAGCGTCACCCTTGGTATATGACAGACTGTTACTCAAGGGTGACACACTTGCTATCTCTTCATCAATGAGAAACGGTGTGCTCACAACTCTGCTCGAAGGTCACCAAGGACTGGTGAAATGCAGGGAATGTGCACGGCAGTCGGTGTGGTGGCCTGGATTAAGCCAGCAGATAAATGAGTTGGTTCTCTAATGCCAGATCTGCAGAACCGCTGTTGCCAACACAGTACACCGGGAGATCGTGTCAAAAACTAGGAGCAGATTTGGTCATCCTGGGAACTAAAATTTAACTTCTAGTAGTGGATTACGCATCAAGATTTGTGGAAGTCGCTTTGCTCATAACCACAAAGTCGTCAAACGTGAGCAACTGGTGACAGATCATGGACCTCATTTTTCTGGAGCTAGTTTTGCTGAGTTTGTACAGTCTCGCGGCTTTCATCACATCACCAGCAGTCCAAAACGTCCACAAAGAATTGGTGAAGCCAAACGAGCAGCCTAGACCATAAAAATCTCCTGAAGAAAGCTTTTATTTAAAATAAAAAAGGGAGATGTGGTGTCATGGTTTTGTTTTAAGTTGGTTCTGTTAAAGAACTATAAGGGCGCATTTGGATGACGTCACAGCAGCGCCAGGCCTGTGCCGTATAGCGAGACACATGTGAGAAGTGTATTTAAAAAATACACGTTCTAACAAGTGAGCAGTTGGAGCCTTTTTTCTGTTTGAGATCTCTAACTTGTTCTGACCTCAGATTCTGCTTTCTGACTCTTAAGCGGAACAACGGCTCGTCTGTAGCTCCTCTTCACTATTCTCTGTCAGTAAATATTTCCTTTGTTTGTGAGCCCTCTGGTCGACGCGGGTCTGAAATAGTTTGCTATCACAGTTTGGAGCATCATAATTACTGACTTCATCGTTCAGCTGTGTGCTCATAAAAATCAGACAAAAGAGTGGTCAGCCTCCAGACAGCACGGCAGGATGATGGAGTCAGTGGATTAACACGTCATTACAATAATGACAGCATTTGTTGCAAATTCTCTTTAGCTCCAAAAACAAAAGTAAGGTTGTTGTTTTTGGAGCTAAAGAGAATTGTTTGGAGGTCGCCACAGAGCTCCTAGCAGAGCTCCGACCTCCAACACTTGGGTGTAGTGATGGTTGCAGACCTACATTTTGATGTCAGAAAATCAGCCTACTGTCATCTTAAAAATACTAAGGATTAAAGATCTGATGTCTAAGCAGGACCTGGAAAAACTAGTTCATGCGTTCATCTTTAGTCGACTTGACTACTATAACAGTGTTTTCAGAGGACTACCAAAAATAAATCAGGTTCCTACAGCTTATTCAGTACTCAGCTGCTCGTGTTCTCTCAGGAACCAAAAAAGTAGACCCCAGTCCAGTCCAGTTCTGAGGTCTTTACACTGACTGAATGTCTGCCAGAGAATAGACTTTAAAGTTATGCTACTGGTTTATAAAGCTTTGAATGGTTTATCACCAAAGTACATGACTGACCTCCTGACCCAGTATATACCAGCCAGACCTCTCCACTCATCTGGATCCAGTCTTTTGTCAGATATAGAGTCAAACTAAACATGGAGAATCTGCATTCAGCTTCTATTCTCCACAGATCTGGAACAGACTTCCAGAAAGCCTTAGATCTGCTGAAACACTCAGTGTATTTAAATCCAGGTTAAAGACCCACCTGTTCTCAGCTGCATTTGATTCATTTGTGTCCAAAAGTTTACATCTACACTGTTTATCTATGCATGTTTTAAATTAAGTTAGGTTTAACTTTCTTTAATTTTTCATTTTAAAGATCACTTCTTTAATATTTATTTTGAATGTTTCTTCTTTTAGATTTTTATGTAAAGCACTTTGAATTGTCTTGGTACACAATAAACCTTCCTCGCTTACAGTGGTTTAGCAGCTTAAAAAGATCAGCTGTCTTTTTCAGATTTAGCTATACAAACAAAGCTAACCACTAAAAACAGATAAAGTACTTGGATTCTGCCAAAATCTGACAAAATGATTTCAAAGTTTGAGTGAAGAAGGGTCCAAATTCCCACCGACAAGGAAACCTTGATTAAAATGAATGGAGGATTTTGAAACTGTGGGATGTCCAAAGTTTCACCTGAGTGAGTACCAAATTTAGGGATTTTATTTGTGACGAGAGCTGATTTAAGTGCTTAACAGTGATTTACTTTAGCAAACCAAGAGGTTAAATGACAGATTACGTTGCCTGATTGTCTGGTTTCTCTTTGAAAGTCGATCTCTTGAAAAAACCCTGAGGAGAACTTTAATTAGAGGGATTTTGTCTCAGAATGAAAGCTTTAAAATCCTTGGTTACATCAAGTCAGAAACAATGACGGTGACTAAAACTAGTGGCGGATTTTGAAATGGTGGCATGTCCATGGAATTTATTCAGGTTTCATCTCAGTGAGTAGGAAAGCTGTGAGCTTTTTATTGTTTTGCAATACTCCTCTGAATTAAAGGTGCAGGCAAAATTTGACTTTCATTGGTCTTGTTCAGACTAACAAAACAACAAATCCAAAATTAGCCCAGAGTGACCCAATAATTTGAGTTAGGAACAAGAACTTTATTGTGCAGATTTTAATTTACTCACCAGGTGATGTATGTTTCTTTCTTTTTTTTTTTAGCAGAACTAGTTATTTTCTAGAAATGGTTGATGAAAAATAAAACAGCCAAGTGGGATTTTTTTTTTCTTGTCTTATTTATTTAATTTTTGACTACTTATTAATGTGATAATGACTAGTTTGGGTCTCTGCTGTTAATTCATTTAAATTATTCCATAAATATTTTTTAAGTAGTCCTTAGCTTATTAAACAATTTGATTTTTAAAAAAACATCAGCACTTCCAAATAAGAGACGTAATACATTTGCTTAAAAAATAAATACAGACTGATTATAAAATTAATATAGCCAAAGCTTGAAGTGAATCTAAAATGTGTTTAGTAGGAAAAATATTTAAGTTACTAAATTATAGCCTTACTTTATTCAGGATAATTGTTCCCAAAAATGTAAGCTAAAAAAGATATTAGAGTCTGATTTGTAAAAAATGTATGTGACATTCATACATGCGATGCATAATGGTAATAGCAATTAAACTTTGATGAAGTGTCAAGAAAGCACAGATTTTATTAATCTATTTTATTTTGTTTCATTTCTGTTTTATTTTGGTATCAATTATTTTAAAGGAGCTAAAATTATATTTGAATATTTAAGGAGCAAAAAGGAGCAAAAAGTCAATGTTTTGGGTTTTTTTTTATCAGTAGCATAATAAATGAACATAAAGTTATATTGGTTTCAAACAAACTCAAAGTTACCTGTTTTGGATCTAGAAACCACTGTGTTATTTTACAGTAGTACAACTGCAAAATGCGCTACAGCAGAATTTCTATGTACTGTATTTCATTTCACAGCTTTATTACTGCAAAATGAATGATTACTGCAAAATGAAATACAGTACACCAAAAATTCTACTGTATTTCATTTTACAGTAATAAAACTAAAATGCTTTACAATGATTACTGGCATCCAGCTGCTAATAAGTTACTGTAAAATCTAAGGCCACTGTTTTGTAGTGTGTCAAATACAGTTTTTTTAATTCAACTATCGTCAACTTCCCTTTTTCTAACTTCATTTAAAAAAAACTTTTTAAACAGTTTTTTTTAACCTTTTTAAAAACTGAGCAAACAAACAAGAGCTGAAGGTCTCTTGTGTTGGAAAGATTTTTATACACACACATATAAATATATGTTTCTTTTTTTGGGGGGGGTGGGTTATAATGATAAAATAAGTGTTTGCTATGATTATTTTTTTATCTTGGAGAGCACCAGTAAATTGTTGACTTTTGTGTTTCAGGATTTCTTGTGTTTGGTATTCGTGTTAGTGTGTGACCTCAAAAGAAACCCATATGGGTTTTTGTCACACACTATCATGTCATTTATTTTCTATGTTTTGATTATCCTTGATGAACAAGAACATTAATATTTAATGTGTAAATTAAATCAACCCAAATCAAATCATTTATCCATCCATCCATCCATCCATTTTCTTCGACTCATCCAGGACCGGGTCGCGGGGGGGAGCAGTCTAAGCAAAGATGTCCAGACTTCCCTCTCTTCGGCTACTACTTCCAGCTCCTCTGGGGGCACCCCAAGGGGTTCCCAGGCCAGTCGAGAGACGTAGTCTCTCCGGTGTGTCTTGGATCTTCTCCGGGGCCTCCGCCTAGTGGGACATGCCTGGAACACCTCTCCAGGGAGGTGTCCAGGAGGCATCCGGACCAGATGCCCGAACCACCTCAACTGGCTCCTCTCTCAAATCAATTCAAGTCAAATCACATAAGTACCAACAGCTCCCTCTATGCTTCTGATTTTGCCTTTGCAATTACACTTTCTTTACAACCAGTTCTGTCCTCCTGATCTGTCCAAATTGTCACTATCGTTGCCCATTTCCGCCTCCATCTTTCAACGGCTGTCTTTGCCTTTGTGTGTCTGTCTCAGTTGTAGTGAAGCTGGTGTCAGTCTGGACCTGAGTGTTGAAGCTGGGGGGGGGCCTACATTTGGAGTGGAATTCAATTTCTCAGAGCCGAGGGAAGGATTTCCTTTTCAACGTGTTGAGCTGATAAATATGTCTCAGGGCTGGAAGCCGATCCCGTGAAAAACAGGTGGGCTGTTTTCAAGCCTCCTCAGGAGCGTGCGCGGTCCTTCCCCTGACACAATCAAAGGTAGAGAGGGTCAAACCCCCACCGGCGCAGGGATTGTCTGTCATCATCCAGCACCCCCTCAGTGCGTCATCTGAAACTTGTGGCCAGTTCTTCTCAAATGAGAATCCGTGTGTGGAGCAGGGCTTTACTACAGATGAATTTCACTGAGCAGCCCTGCGGTGACAGGTGAAGATGCATACAAACACATTTCCTTCGGTCAGGTAGGTGTGCGGCTCAAAGAGTGAGTCATGGATTTGCTGTTGGAAAAACCTGTTGAGTCGTTTCTTAAATCAAACGCGGACTCACACTGTAAACATTAACCTACATTTAAAGGTTAAAATCCTTGTCAAGTAAGAAACTACAAGAAAAAATGTCGCTGAGCCATAAGACTGGATTTGGATATAGGTGCTGAGGTATTTATGCTGTTCTTCCAAATTAAATTAGTAACTTATAATTTAACTCAAATATAAAGGAATTAGTGAGGCTCATCTTAAGATAGAAGTCCATAATTTCAGTTTTAAAACATCTCAAAAATCTGATTTTTGAGTTTTGTTACAAACAATAGTAAGAAATTGTTGTCAGTCCAGACCTAAAAGACCCATGATTCAAATTGTGTTTTTAACATGTTCTTGTGGCATTTTTCTGATGATGGAGAACATAAATCAAGAAAATTGAGCGTAGAATTGCATTTTTGAGTCTTTCCTTGCTCAAATAGTGAATCAAAAGCAGACAAAAAAATGCCGTCTATGTCCATGTAAGTCTTTTTTTTTCTCATCTGAGCTGGTATCTGGCTCAAAATTGTACGCAGGATGGCTCCAATACTGCTCGCCAGTTTTTGTTGTAGTGTTGTGGGTAGTATGAGGGGCTTTAAGATAGTGAGACAGCATGTAAACAGATGGATGATGGGAGGTTTGGGCAGGCATTCTTCAATGGTCCTGCCCACAACTCAGAGGTGAATTACCAATCAACTACTGCTGCTCTGCAAAAACTATGTCATGGAAAATGACATAGTTTTTTTAAAATTTTGGCTAAAAATGGCATAGTCAAAATTAAAAGTCTACTGAGAACACTTTTACAAAAGGTGAAAAGACGATTGAAATGGGACTTTAATTCATCCAGGCTCCTTACAATGGTTACATTAATTCTGTCATCACATCCCAGAGTTGACAAAACAACAGGTTCAAGTTTAAACAACTTGAATATTTGCCTTTCTGTGTATTTTATGCTAAAATACATCCCATAATAATACAGAGACTCTAAATTGTCCCTAGGTGTGAATGTGAGTGTGCATGGGTGTGTGATTGTGGCCCCTGCGACAGACTGGCGACCAGTCCAGGGGTGTACGCTGCCTTCGCCCATGAGTAGCCGGGTTAGGCTCCGGCAACCCCGTGACCCCAAAAGGGATAAAGCGGATTGGAAAATGAATGAATGAATGAATGAATGAATGAATAATACAGAGATGTAATATTGATTCATATCCGGGTCCTTTCTGTCCTGCCTGGGCTGCCATCCAGGAAGCCTTCAAATAATTTCCTCAGGGGAAATTCCTGTAGCAGACTGCTGGTTCCAGTCTGAGGATGACTGCCCACCCAGACCTCCAGGAACTGATGGGGGGGGGGATACCCTATTTATGTATGGAGCTTCTGTCATCATTCAATGCTGCCAGATTATGAGGACAACTTTAGTCATAAGTTGGATAAAAATAGGGGAAACAACAGCAGAAAAAATAAGAAATACTAAATATATTTATGTTAAATATCCCAGCATTCTTAAAAAAAGGTTTCTGGAAATATCTCAATTTTCATCAGTAGACTAGCTTGTTCAAACTTTCTTAGTTATTAAACAACAAATGATCCAAATGTTACACAAACACAGTCACACTCCTCTTCTAGCTCAAAGGCACTCCAGCAGTGGTGCAGAAGTCACAGAACAGGTTCTGAGAGGTATGCTAGCAGCGGAGACGTCACATGTTAATGTTCGCACATAATTATACCTCTTGTTCACTGCAGACGGCAGCAGTAATTAAACTCACAATTCGGTTGGGCTGTTATGTGAAGCCTTGCTCACATTCCTGTTTTGCCTTTTTTGGATGCTTGCAAACAGTTTGTTCATCACACGGCAGCTAGAAATATGTGCACTGAGCTGCACTGGAATGGAGCAAACACGTTTCCACGTGAGCTTTATCACCTAACATACTTTTCAGAAAACAATTGGCTGAAATTAAGTGTTGACACATCTTTTCTAAAGCAGCTGTTTGATTCGGTCAGGTTTGGCTTATGTGGATTTCGAGCAGTTGACTCTGTTTGAATGGGAATGTCAAAAAATGTCACACCCTAACTAGATTTGACTTGCTTTCACAATGCACTCTCAAGAGTGTACCAAAATGTCTAAAAATGTCATGCTGTTATTGTTGATTAGGAGCAGTACAATTTCCCTAAACAAGTACAAGACAGGAAGAAAACGAACACAAAAGTAATACATTTTGAATCTTGTTTCTTTGCAGAACTGTTATTTCTTAATATATGTCCATCAGAAAAATGATACAGGACTGTGAACTGATGACAAATGGACAAACACCATTTTCATTAGTGGGAGTGGGTCTTTAAGAAGCATATTTCTGGACTGTGGAAGGAAGCTGGACAGGGAGTACATGCAAACTCCACGCAGAAAGGTCTTAGCCAGGAACGGAACCAGAGCCTTCTTGCTGTGGGACAAGATCCACCATTCAGCTCTTGGAAATTATTTCGTTAGTAAATTTGTTGTGAGAAGGTGAGACCAGTGGGGTCAACTGTTTTTTTTGTTTGTTTTGGTTTTTATTAAAGTTTTGTTCAATTAAAGTTTTTTTGTTCAGTTCCTGCTTTATGAAACACTACCCGCACATGCATGGCAATCCCATTATTTTTATGGGCTCCACTCTTGACAGTGCAGTGTGAAAGTAACCCAAACTACTGGTACATGGAGTTGTTTCCTGACAGTTGGAGTCAATTCCAATAGACTATCACAGTAAAGATAATTTTATCTGAATTTATGACTCATTCTTTTGGATTTTTTTTTATCTGTCTTTAACTTAAAAAAATAACTCAAAATAAAAAGAACAGACGTCATGATAAAACCTTTTTATTCAGCTTTAGCTGTTTTAAATTGCATTTTTATGCAGTTTTATTTAAGAATAATTTCGTTTTTTTTGATAATATTCACTAATAGTGAACATATATTTGAAATAAAGGTTTTTGTTTGTCTCGTTAAAGATGCACAGTCGCGTGTTTGGGTTGGAGGTGGATGTCAGAGTTGGCCACGCCCTCCCCTCCGCGTCATCCCTTCTTTAAGTGGCACGAGCAGCTAGAGCAGCTCTACATTTTGCCGTTAAAAAGAAGGAAAATAGTTAATTCTGCAGTTGAAAGCATTTCCAGTGTTCTTCTTCGAGGTTCCCCCCGACGTTCACACCCACCCGCCTCCCTTCTATAAAACTGCCACCCTCCTCCTCCATGCGTGCACGCGCGTCGCGAGCAGAGAGAGAGAGAGAGAGCAAGAGGCAGAGGAGGTGGACACAAGCACCGCGGCAACGCCGAGAGGAAAAGGGACGCAGCACGCGGAACCGAGCGCGCGGGCCGGCCTGAAGGTCGGGGTGGGGGAGATACTGTCGGACAGGCGGTCAGACTGCTAGCGGAGGAGGCTCACGGTTCACTCGCCTTTCCTCGTAGGAGAAAGAAGGGTCTGTGCCGGGAAGGGTTTCCGGAGCAGCAGACTGCAGGAGGCGCGTTGGAGGAGGAGGAGGAGGTGAGGTGTCCGCTCTCGCACGGCTGCGTGTCACGGTTGTAGCGCTGTCAGTGAAAGGAGATGGACGGCGCCTGTCAGAGTGCGGCCGTGGGCTCCCGCAGAGGGGAGGCTGGATGTGTGTCACGCAGCGGGAGGCGGCGGGTCTGCAGCCGGGACGTTCAGGGCTGGAGCCGCACTGTCGCTGTGTGTGGGTGTGTGCGCGCGCGCGTGCGTAGGGCTGCGGAGCTTTGTTCCAGCGTCCTGTCCTCGGTGATGGTCAGATGGAGGCACATTCTCTCATATTGGTTGTCCAGAGGGCTGCTTACGTCATCCTGTTGATTGTTGACAAAAACCGTTATGCGCTTGTTTGCGTGCGTAATAAAAAATATGCTGTGGACGACACCCGCACACTCACGGCTTTAAAACGGGGTATAGGCTTAGATAGTCTGTTTGTAGACCGTTTTTCTGATTATAGGTCAAGAAGGAGCCAGTTTTAGGTCATATTTAGACATGTCATCAGTCTGAAACAGTCAAACTGCTTTACAAAATGAGTGAGTTGGAATGGACGACACTCCAACACAGCGAGGACAGCAGGGGATCAAAGCCAAATGGTCCAATTGATCGTATTAGGCGGTCTTTTATTTGATTCATTTTTTAAAAATTTCAATATATTTAAGTCATTTCAATTGTAAAATGTTAAAACTGTTGACCTAAACGAAACACATGCAGGTTTTTAAAGACCCACTCAGAAAAAAATAGTGTTTTTAACATGTTCTTGTGACATTTTTCTGACATATATTAAATATATAAATTAAGATCAAAATAGCACTTCTGAGTATTTTTTTTATTCAGATGGTTGTGAATCAAGAGCAGACGAAAAAAATGCAGTTTGAAAAACATTGTATCTGTGACATAGAAAATACACTGGGCGGGCCACAAGCTCCCTGCTCGCTCCAGCATCCACTTGTTGACGACTAGATCCGCGTACGTCCTCCTTTTCTTCATCTGAACTGGCATCTGGCTCAAAACTGTACGACTGCATAGCTCCAATATTGCTCGCCATTTTTGTTGCTGCGCCGGTAATGCTAGGTTGGGGTTGTGAAGGACTGTAAACTAGTCCTGAGAATGAATGAGAATTGAAGAGATTGGAAGAAATGGAGGCAGGCAAACTACCCGCCAACCGTCCCTTCCATTACTCTGAGATGAATTTTTGATAAACTACTGCTGCTCTGCAGAAAATGTCTTAGAAAACAACACGGGGCATTTTGATTTTTGGCTAAAAATGGCATAGCCATAGTTAAAAGATGCTTTTAAAATGGGTTAAAAGATGATCGGAGTGGGTCTTTAAATACAAAAAGGCTTCCTGCTTGCATTAAAAGCTAACATTAGCAGAGTTACAAGTTGTGAAAATGGCACAAAAAGGTAAAAAATTAGTTCTAATTAGGGCTTCACGATATGAAAAAAAAAAAACCGTATGATCAGTTTTGTGGATCGATGTATGAACGAATAGCAAAACTAAAAACAACTAATACATCATTTCCATTTCATTGCAACAGTTTTATTTGAAAAAATGTCAACATAACTCATTATACTCCAAAAGACCTGCATCTGCTTAAGAGGCGGGTATCTAACAGAAAAGGGCTCCATCTGATTGGTCAACGATGTGGAACGATTGATCAAATGCGTAAAGGGATTTGTCTGATTCATTAAATACAAGCTGCCATTAAACTACTGTATTTTAGTATGTGTTAACATTTAAGATAATTGTTTATCACAGTTTTATGCCGTCTTTTGCGATAAGTTTATTGCACAGGCAAATATTGTAAAAATGATAAACTTGCAATTAATACTGCAATAATCTTCTAACCCGTTGTAAGCCAAGAGCTTCATTTTCTAGTAGTTTGAGTCTTTGCACAGTTCAAATCTCTACTGCAATAGCATCAGCTGGGTGAATGCTGCAGGTTTGGACTAAACGGTGTTTTCTTTAACATTTTTACCACAGAAGTTTTAAAAACTTAACTTAAACAAATTTAAGATCAGCATTCCTTTGCAAGGCATTGTGGGGAAAATGCACATATCTGCTCACAATAAAATAAGACACTTCTGCTTTATTATTCTGCTGTGAATGCTCACTCTTTTTTTGTAATTAATAAGAGGAAGAGCAGCACTGTTAAAGAGCCTTTTATTTTTTATACTTGCTGTGTGAGCTCGCAACTGGTTGAAACATCCTGACTTGTTAAAACAAGCTTTTAATGGATTGGATCAGTCCAGTCCGGCCTACAAACGCCCTCCAGGTTTCTGTCCATGTGTCCAAAACTTGCATTCCCCAACCCCCTACCTTCTCGTCTCCTCTTGTGAGACGAGTCCCTGCTGGCCCATGGCTGTCCACGCTAAATGCCATAGTGATGGCGGTTTTTTCAGGAACACAGAAAATGAGTTCATCATTTGAAAATATCTGAACAGTGATCAGTCCTCACCACCTCTGGGTGTTCTGCGGTAGAGCTTACAGTACATTACCAAAGGTATTGGCTCATCCATCCAAATGATCAGAATCAGGCGTCCTAATCACTTGTTCTGGCCACAGGTATATAAAATCAAGCTCTCAGACTACAGACTGTTTTCACAAACATTTGTTAAAGAGTGGAATGCTCTCAGCAGATCAGTGAATTCCAGCATGGAACTGTCATTGGATGATACCTGTGCAACAAATCCAGTTGTAAAATTTCCTAAATCTTCCACAGTCAACTGTCAGTTCTATCAGAACAAAATGGAAGAGTTTGGGAACAACAGCAACTCAGTCACAAAGTGTTAGGTCATGTAAACTGACGGCGAGGGGTCAGAGGATGTTGACGTGCATAGTTCAAAGAGGTTGCTGACTTTCTGCACAGTGACCTTCAGATTAGCCCAAGTACAGTATAGAGACCTTCATGGAATGGGTTTCTATGGCTGAGCAGCTGCATCCAAGCCACACATCACCAAGTGCAATGCAAAGTGTTGGATGCAGTGGTGCAAAGCACGCCGCCACTCGACTCTAGAGCAGCGGAGACGCATTCTCTGGAGTGATGAATCACGCTTTTCCATCTGGGAATCTGATGGACCAGTCTGAGTCTGGAAGTTGCCAAAAGAACGGTACATTTCAGACTGTATTGTGCTGAGTGTGAAATTTGGTGGAGGAGGAATGATGGTGTAGGCTTGTTTTTCAGGACTTGGACTTGCATAATAAATGCATAAATGCATAATTTACGCACAAATCTAGAGACGTGAAAAGAGTCTCAGATTTGATTTGTGTGTGTGGAAATGTGGTTTTGTGTGTGTGTATCAGGCGATTAGTTTGTACTTTTTAAAGATTTGTATGTGCGGGTTGGTTTAAAGCTGCTGTAATTTAAATGTGTGCGTGTGAAAATTTTATTTTTTTGTATTTTGTAGTTTTTGTTCATGTGAATACACAATTGCAAGTACACACCGTTACGCTCAAAATGCATTGTATGAGTTACAAATCAAGAATCACGCGCACACAAATCCTGTTAGTGTATTTTCTCTCCATAAGCTTCCCTCCGCCTCCCCTCTGGTTGCGTCGCAGGAGAATTCCTTCATTGTGGCGTCAACTTAGCTGACATTTCATTTAGGCTGTTATGTAAGTGGCGAAGCCCCTGTGAGCAGAACTGAGGAGAGATGGCTCTGACATCTCCAGCTGCCCCGGCGAGCACACTTGTGAGCGCAGCAGAGATGTTTGGAGCATGTGACAGGCAGAGGCATGGTGGCAGGAGGACAGCCCCTCTGACTCTGTCACCGTCTGCAATAATGCTGCAGCAGCAGAATATGCCCTGAGTGAGGGTGCAGAAAGAAACAATCTTTTGAATAATTGATGGAAGCTATTTGAAGACTCTACAGATGCCTTTCAATTTGTCATTTTCTAAAGGTTTGGCATGAACTCTCTGGTGGAGTCTCCACTCCAGCTTTGACAGACCTGCTGCATCTTCAGCTGTAAGTCTCTCCAGAAGAGGCTGAGCTTGATCTTCTTTGCTGCTCCGTCTTTTTCTTTTGTTGTGTATTTGATCAATTCCAGGAGATACACAAACAAAAACGTCATCAAGTTTAATTTCTAATAAAATCGGCTAAACTCCGTCTGGTTGAGTTTGTCTGATTTGGTTTTGTTCTTGATGACTGCAGCGTTCATGCCTGAGCTGTGGAGCTGCACTGAAATCTGCAACACTCGAGGCGCTGTGTAAGATAAACCCTGATGAGGTCAGCGCCTTGCATGCAGTACAGCGATATGCATCGCTCACCTGGTGCATTTATAGAGCCCTCCATAATGTTGCTAAAGGAGATTTTTTTTTTTTAGGAGTCCTCATGTTTTGACACTTGAAGAGACTTGAGGATAAGACATGTCTGTTTTTATTTTCTAATTGGTCAGTTAACAAATGAAAAGTTTAAGAAGTTATTATTATATTTGTTCCCTGTCTTGATTCCATATTTGTTTGTCTCTCTTAAATGTTTATTATGCTGCATTCACACTGCAATTTGCACGCCACATTAGAGTCTGACGCCTCTTTTTTGATATGCGTTAAATTTACTGTTTGACGCCTGTCTAAAAAGTGCTTGACTCCTTGATGCC
Source organism: Adrianichthys oophorus (assembly GCA_036245035.1). NCBI lineage: Eukaryota > Metazoa > Chordata > Actinopteri > Beloniformes > Adrianichthyidae > Adrianichthys > Adrianichthys oophorus. The sequence continues at coordinate 20,204,228 of BSAI01000030.1, read as the reverse complement.
CCAGACGCCTGTGGGAGGAGCTACCACCAAATGTTTTTGCTACATGGAGCAGTGTCTTTGTACATCTCATGAAAGACGCAGAGGACGCTTAGAGATTGGATTTAATTATTTGAAAAAGCTCTACAAAAGAAAAGTTAATCATGTTTGTCTGTACTTTGACTTAACATTGAAACTTGATGCCCCTGACACGCGAATCGGTCCCGGTGTGAATGCAGCTTTAGGATGTAAAAAAAGTAAACCTGACACTTAATAACATGGAAATGTAGAAGGCGTTTTATGAATGAGCGTCTTTGATATTATGAGGGTGGCTGGTGTGCAGAGGTGGAGCGGTTGACTTCTGAAGTATTACAGGCATGGTTCCCACTCCCACGTGTTGAAGTGTCCTTGGGCAAGACACTGAATCTCGTGTTGCTCCTAATGGTTACAGGTTGGCGCCAATGCAAGGCAGTAGAGCCGTGCATGTTGTGCATAGGTGAATGGGACTATGACTGTAAAGTGCTTGGGGCCTTCAGAGATGGTAGAAAAGTGCTGCATAAGTATGTCTTTTTTAGTATTTTAAGTCAAACTTGAGAGTTTTTGGTTTTCTTATCGCAGTAATTGTTGTTGAGAGAACAACACAGCCCCTGACAGCCCCATCACACTACCACCACTATACTGGTTCTTTTTTTGCAATGCTACAACACTTTCATTTAAGACACCTAAAAATTCAACTTTTGTCTTGTTGGCCGAGAATGTTTTCCCAAAAGTTTTGGGGATCACAGCTAATGGATTGTTCCAGATTTCCAAACCTGAAAGGGAAGATTCTGTCTAGGCAAATGCTTGACCTTCCAGGGCTTCCAGAGCTTCTGGAACTTCATGAATGTGACTGGTAGAGCACAGAGCGGCAGGAACTGTGCACCCTCAGCTTTGGTCGATGAGATGCTCAAAGCGAGCCTTGTTATTGAGATTCTTCTGGTCATTACATCAGGCAGGTCCCATTTGAGGGATTTCTTGATTTAGGGAGAGGTGTGCCAGAAATCAGGAGCGAGTAAAGAATTTACACTTCAATTTCTATAGACGCCACAGGATTCTTTAAAGCAAGAAATGGCTTTAACAGCCATCTTGGTCTGTCCAATCCAAGCAAGTGTCATTCTGGAATACGTTTTTGACATTGTTGCCCTTGGGCTGGATGGGGGAGGCTGAGTCACTTCTGATTCAGTGCTTCTGCTGTGGTCACCCGGTGACCTTCTGCGACCTGCATGTCAGATTGGAGCTGCACACGCATTCAGCTTCTTAGGAGGTTTTGTTTAAAGACCTACGCTGATCATCTATAATCTTGTAATTGTTCCCAGTGGTCTTTTAGTTATGATTATGCCATTTTAGCCAAAATCTAAAAACCTGTGTGGTTTTCTTGGATGTAGTTTCTGAAGAGTGGCAGTAATTCATTAGGAATTTGCTTTCCCTTTCCCTCCTCGCTGTTTGCACGCTCTCCCCAAGCTTACAGCCCCTCACACCCCTAACCTAACCTTACCGGTGCAATAAAGATGGTGAGCAGTATTGGAGCTAATCAGCCGTACAGTTTTGAGCCAGATGCCAGTTGGACGAGGAAAACAAAGACGAACATGAATCTAGTAATCTGCAAGTGAATGCATCAGAATGGAGTGAAGCAGGGAGTTTGTGGCCTACGCAGTGTATTTTCCACACAACAAAAAAACTCTTTTTCAAACAGCATCTAAATATGTCCTCCATCATCAGAAAAATACCACAAGAACATGTTAAAATACTATGTTCATCGGAGTGGGGCTTTAATAAACGCTGATGGATACGGTAACATCTCGTTTATTTCTGCACACGTTATTTTGATCAAGGAATCTTTCTCGCTTGTCAGATTTTGTAATTGGATGTGAAGTAAACGCATTAAAAACAGCAAAAAAGGATCTTAGATATCATGACTGCCTGTTGAGATAAACTAGAACTGCCTTGAGGGGAAAGAGTGTGAGATGGTTTGATTACAGTAAAAGTAGTCACCTCTGAATTTTCAATCCACTTTCCTTTTTGCATCTTTGCTTTAGTTCTTCTACCTCATGTTGCTGTTGGCACAGCTTGTCCTGATAAACCTCTTTGAAGCAGAGGATCAGAGTTCTTGGTTTGGAATCTGGCAGCGCCTGGTCTGGGCATGGATCTGTTGCAGTGGCTTCATTTCAGGGAAGATCTTCATCCTCACAGACATCCTGTTGGATGAAGTAATGCTGGCAAGAGCAAAAGGGGAAAACATTGGGGGTGAAGTTAAATATTTCTGGGGGGTTCCCATAAATGTAACCCTTTAAAGTATACTGCATCAAAGAATTGACAGAAAATTAATTTTTTTATAAGAAATGGATAGCGTCAACTATGATGGATTGGGTACTTTGGTAGGTTTTTGCTGTCTATAATGTTACTTTAAGATGCAATATTAACATGAGTGTTTAGGAAAAAAGCACCTTATATACCCACTGTCTCAAATTTGATCCACACATTTTTAACACAATGTAATTGTATTGTAAAGAATTATGGACCCATTCTGCATTCTTGCATTACAGCAAGTAGTCATTTAAAAAAAGTGAATAATATTAGATGAATCTTTCTCACCATAAAGTTTTGAAAATTAGCAAAATTTTTCAGCTAAAATTCCTAAGATTTCATGGAGGCAGTGATTTTGAAATGAGCAGGAAAAGCCCTTCTACTGTTTCTAGTGGAATGATGATGAACTGCAGAGCAGAAAGCATGGACTAAGTTATATTCACTGGGCTTTTAAGGAAAGTGTATATCACGCTAAGGAGATAGTAGCCTCAGAAATTAATGTGTCAAAAATGATATGACTGTTCATATTGGGTTAAAGATGCACCATTCAGGATTTTCCTACAGAGCAGAACTGTGCTTACCTTAAGCTTACCGTCTGCTGGATTTTAAGAACATTTTGATCCACCAAATGAAAATTGTTTTCTGAATTCCACATAATAATTGATGGGCTCACAGAACCAGAACTCCATCCAGAGTTGAGTTTTCTGGACATGATACAGCAACAATAGAAGAAAAGAAACGAAAACAACGCGTGTCAGTGACTAAAGTATTCTAGAATAGTGTTTGGCAGTGTCCACATGTTTCTTGTCTTGTTCCACTTCTCCTTAAGATTTAATGTATTAAAATCATATCATTATGAAAGGGAATGATGGCTGAGAAGACAAGAAAACCCACATTGTACAAACCTGGAATTTCTGCTTGGCCAGTCCACTTCATCTTGCTCTTTTTTGCTCTTCTGGGTGGTTTAATGGTGGAGATCCCATCCACATGATCCACATGACACCCCCCCAGCATTAAGCAGTGAAGCGTCTTTGATCTGTAAGCTGAAAGCACCAACTGGTTGGAGGCTGATCCTATTTTCTACAGATCGTGGTCAAGCAGAGGGGTTTTCCCATCACTTATCAATGAAATGGTGCTTTAGGGATCTGTCTGTCTGCTTGAAAAGCAGTGTTTTGGAGACTTTCTGGTTGAAGGACTCATAAATGAGCTGCTCCTAGTATTTGACAAATTAGATTTCATTACGTGATAAAGTGGCAGTTGCCTTCTGTTGATCAGAACAGGGACATTGGAGCCGGCATCGACTGGCTCTCAGTGGTTTCAAGTGGCATGGATTTGCCCTGACTTGGCACCGTTTGGCTCACTGCGTTAACTGCAGATTGATGGAGTTGTGACTTGGACTGACGCATTGGGCTCATGCACCCACTCCACCCCATAGACAGAAAAACTCTTCCTCCTCTATTTTGTTCATGGATATGGGAACTACAGCACATTTGTCACGGTTCAGCCTGTAGCTTGCTTTAAAAGATCCACTTTAATCACCTTTCGTAAAAGAGTTCCCAGAGGTCTTTCAAATATGATTGTGCCATTTTTAGCCAAAAACAAAAAAAACTTGCTCCTGATTCACAAAAAATGTAAGTTTAAGTCTTCCTTCATCAGAAAAATGTCAGAAGAACATGTTAAAAACACTATTTACATTGACGCTGGCCCAGAAATCTTGGTTTTTGTTGCTTCTCTCAATTGCTGCTGCAGATGACCATGCATCAGCTGTTCAGCGTCCTGGTAAAGATTGCTGGACGCATGCAGCAGGAATTTGAATGCTAGCACAACAGGAAAAGCATGTGGGTTGAGGCGTGCTCCTCTGCAGCAGCGTGCCTCTGGCTGTGTGTGTGGAAGAGGGACAGTGGTGGCCAGAGATGGAACAAAGCAGTCTGCAACCAGCTGACTTGGGTGTGGCTCAGCGATCCATTCAGCGCTCACGTTTGGAGTCATGATGGGTGTGTCCATTAACCACCAGAACCTGTTAAGTTGAAGCAGGTCTCCCTCCTTGCTGTCAGAGTAGTCGTGCAGCGTATGTAATCGGATTTTCCTTGATTGAGGTAATTGAGTGTTGCAGTAAAATATCATTGATTCATCGCCTTCCCATTAGCTTATCCTCAGGAAGCCTCTCTGTGTTTTGAAACAAAGCATGTATATTTGTTAGAACTTAGCCTTTTTGAAGCTGCTTTTTCTTCTTGACTTTTTCCTTTGTCTCCTTCCTGACTATAAAAGCTTAGTCATTCTGCCAAGGTTGTCTGAAAGTTGCTCTGTCCTGCCGTCTGTCCTACTTTGTGGTGTGCAACTCTAAACTGGGACGACGGGAGACAAATTTAGCAGGTCTGGGCTGGAGATTGTGTGGCTCCGAATTACACGGTGTGAGTCAGACAATGAAGCTTCCTGGATACCTGTCACATTATTTTATTCCAGGTAATGCGGTGATTGAAAGTGGAAGCTTTTTTGCATTTTTAAGGCCCGTCAAATTGGTTTTTATGCTGTGAGAGCACACGCTTTTGGTCTCACGGACAAGCAAAGGCAAGTTTGCTTGTCCGAAAAGTCTGCAACCATCCACTAGCATCTGGCTTTTGTGTGTTTGAGGGAGGAGGTACAATGGGAACTTAATTCCAGGTCAACTTAATGCATCAGAAGTGAGCATTTAACAGCTCCAACCACCTTCAACAACAGTGAGGAGCAAGAGACCTGCAGTTTTTACTGCATCTGCTAGCATTGTAAGAAAAGCAGAGTGAAATAAATCTTAAAAAAGAGAAATATAGAGCTTTCTTTTGGAAAATGTGTCTAATTTATTCTGTTTAGCTGTTAGGCAGCATAGAAACGACTGGTTTTCAAAATACGACAGTCCTATCAAAGTTTGTTTGACCTATCATTAACAACTATAATGGGTCAATTCAAACATTGAGTCTGCCGGGCTGTTGGGGACTCCTGCAGATTGAAGGAGGACGACTTCTGAACTGTTCCTCCTTGAAATATGGGGGATTTTCTGCATTGTTGTAGTTTATTTTCCCCCATATTGCTCCATTTTTAAATTTTAAAAGGAAAAAATGAAAAGGATAAATCATGTGTATTTATTAGTGCTGCAAGTGTTTTGGTTGTACAGGCCCATGGAGGGTCGTAGGTGCTATCTGAAAGGGACCACTGGTGTGTTTTGTAATTCCATTGAGGCTTGCATGGTCACCTTAAGAGAGTTCATGAAAATGGATATTATGATTTTTGTGTGTGTGTGTGTGTTAGGTGCATTGCGAAGCATCTTTAAGGATCATGCAAGTGTGGTTTCCTTACATCTGCATGCATGTGCTGTTCAGGTGATACACAAGTATCCATAGGATGCTTGTAGGATACGCACACAAACTACACTCTGATTGTATAATTGCCTAATATCTGAACCAAAGTTCACACAAGGCATGTAATGCACTTTCAAGATCACGGTAAATGCTCATTCTTGATGGTGCCTTTAGCACCCGGTGTTCACACTGGTCTGTCGGTACCTGATCCTAGCGTATGTCTGCCACCCACAGTTGGAAGGGTGTTGGTGTGAAATGTCAAAGCAGTGCAAATGACATGAATCTTGGCATTGCTTTTACTTTTACAGCCGATATATGAAAGACTTGGTGTCATATAATTGTGACTGGGCACAAATCTCAATTATTTATTTCTCCTTTATGATCGATTTTCAAACGGTTGGCACTTCAATGAATTTGTAGTGCACAATCACAATTGAAAGATGACTAGGAACGATTTTACAAAAGAAAAAAATATGGTTGGAGAGGGACTTAAAGGGTCCACTACAACATGCTGCCTGCAGCGTGCTCGTAGAAGAAAAGTTTTCTAAACAAGACGAATTAAGTAATTGGAATCAGAGCCATTTGTTGCTGTTGAATGAAAAGCATCTTTTCTTGCACACATGTAGATGTGTGGTCCTTGTGACGGCATAACCGCATAACCTTCCCTGTCAGGAGGCAGTTGCTAGGAGCCAGCCTCCTTTACTCGCTCTCAAATAGCAATCTGGAGCGTACTGATGAAGGTTTTCTTTCTTTGTGTTTTAACTGGAATGCAGTATCGGGTAAGGTTTATAATTGATGACTTTTGTCAGAGCTGGGTATAAAACACAGATGCCTCTGAGCATGTGGGGCATCCTCAGCTCTCTTCTTTTGTCTTTGTTTGCAGGTGATGGCTCAATCTTTTCCAAAAGAGGGAATTTGCTGTTGTTTTGCCTTTTTTTTTATAAAACCATGTTCATTTCATAATAAAGCGGCAGAGAAGAGTCCTTAGTGGCTCTGAAAGGCAGGATGCTGTCTGGTCAGTTGCTGCCTTGCTTGTTGTTAATCATTTAAACAATAAGTGAAAGATTAAATTGTATCAATACTACAATTACTTCATGTCAGTTTATTTTAGCTTTTCCTTTGGAAATTTTAAGACGAAAATGTTTTGAAATAGAAAACAATGATAGAGAAAAAAAAATGTGTAGATGGTCAGAGGAGAATCCTGCAAAACAGTAGTTTTAGATGATGGCTGTAGAGAAACTGTGAGGTGTTTGCATCTTTAGGAGGCTCTCAGGCAGCAGATGCTCTGAGATTTGATGAAGGGAGCCGAGCGGCACCACTTCCAGCCTAATCTGAAACAATGAGGAAGCTGCTTGTGGAAAACGAGCTTTACAATTGGGCTGTGCAGAATGAGGCGAAGCGGGTCCGTGGCTTGTGGTTGGCTGTTGTCACGGTGCTTCCAAAGATCCAGGGAAGAGCTGCTGAGTGTGTGTGTGGGTGTGTGTGTGCAAGCTGGGTCAAGGGAAGGTTTGGGATGGCAGGAACACAGTATGTCTAAAAAGCTAAAGCTCGGCGGGGTTTCCTTGAGTTTAGGGGGTGTTAAAACTCCCCCTGCTGTGCCGACATGGATGTGAAAGACTGGTCTTTGAGTGACTGGTTCCATTAATCAAATATTCAACCATCCTCATCCTCACAAGGAGCTGCCAACCTCAGGCTTCACCTGGCAACGCTGAACATCTTCCTCATGCATCACTGTTTGCTTAGTAAATCAGTTTATTAACGGATGAATGTGCACAAATTAAGTTAAGTGCCATTAAACCTAATTAAAAAGCGAATTAACTGATCAAATACCTAAAAAAATGTGAAATTAAAGCTTTAGTTTATGGAAATATTATGTTTTATTTATAAAGATCCTTGTGTTAATGCTAGCACCAAACTTTATCCTTCTTGTCTGTAGAAGAGATTCTTATTGCCTTTTGTGACTTTATTTTGAATAATAAATATGAAATGTGTCATCCAGGTTCTGATGTTTTTGCTGTGGTTGTTTTTTTCTTCATCATTTTTTATGACATTTTGAGTTTTTGTGAATTTCTTTTGTGAAGTCAATTTAAACCCCTGACCTCCTCGCTCCCTCTCGGACTTCAGATGAAGAAAGGAGACGGAGCAGCAGCTGCCGCCACAGAGAAAACAATCAGTGAAACGCACACCGGCTCCTAAATGGATTTGCCGGTTGTGTGGAAGAGGGGAGGGGGGAGGGGGCTCAACTGCCCGCAGACTAACCATGTGTGCTTTTTGACATGCCACGCATGTGCCGTGTCTGTAGGGTTTGTCGGACGCATTCAAGATCGAATTTTAACGTTACTGGGGGGAACTGGGTCCTTCCAGAAACAAATCCATCAGATACAACTGAATATCTGAAAATGGCACGGCTGCTAGGAATGATGGGAAATGTAATCACTATAAAATCAATCTAAAGCTCCACTCCGATCATCTTTTGATTTATTGTTAAAGCGTTCTTTTTGGTCTTTTAATTATGAATATGCTGTTTTTAGCCAGGACATTGTTTCTGCAGAGCGGCTGTAGTTCATTAGAAATTCACCGCTGAGTTGTGGGTAGGACCACTGAGACGGAATAAGCCTCCCCTCATTTCTCATTATCCCTGCGCTTACACTTTCTCTTACAGCTCCTCACAATCCCAATATAACATTATCAGTGCAACAAAAATGGTGAACAATATTGGAGCTGTCCAGCCGCACAGTTTTGAGCCAGATACCGGATGAGGGAGAAAAAAAAAAAAACATACATGGATCTATTTGTCTGCAAATGGATACGTCAGAATGGAGCAGAGCGGCGGGTTTAGGGCCCGTGTTTTCTACGTCACAATAAAGCTCTTTTCAAACTGCATTTTTCATCTGCTCCTGATTCACAAAGACTTGGATAAAGAAAATCTCAGAAATGTAGTTTTTAGCTTAATTTTCTTTAACTATGTCCCCCATTATCAGAAAAAATGCCACAAGAACATGTTAAAAACACCAAAAGCACAGATTTTTTCAGAGTGGGTCTTGAAGGTGTGAACTAAAGCCTTGATTTCCTTGTTATGTCAAAATAAAGATGTGCATGTGGAGTTTAGACTGTTCATTTTTCAGATCTTTGTTTTGTTTTCATACTTGCGTTTCTGTGACGCTCTCTGCAGCTGTATTTGTCCGAAGCGCATCTGAGTGTGATGACTGCGGTGAGTTTGTGGTGGAGCTTCAAATCAAATGTCGAGTTTCGCTTCTGTGACATCACTCTGGGTCTAGTGAAAGTAAACGGTTGTTCCTCAAGTTCGTCCCCCTCGCACAGTGTGCTTTGTGGAGGAGAAAACAAAAGTGGTTAATTTTTCTAATTTTGTCCAAACCTTGGCCTTTGTTGAGATATTTATTTCCAAAATAGTAATATCATTCCAACAAGGTTTAAGTGGGATAATGACCCCACGGGGCTTTTGCACGTGTTTGTGTGACACCACCTTCAGCGCCGGCTCATTCTTTGAAACGTGCCCTGAGGCTCATCCTTGAGGGAGATGCTTTTGGTCTAGTGGCTGCATTCTTGCTGCTAAATGGAGTGTATGTAATCCCCTGTCATTGATATCTTCACCAACACACACAGACACACACACACAGCTGGAGAGCGCTCGTGCCTTCCCTCAAGGCCTTGGCGTAGGAAGCCGATTGGAGAGCGATACTACAGAAAGATCTTTAAAATGTCACCATGGAAGTGTTGAGTTTTCAGCGTTGATCTCAGAAATGACTTTGAAGCCTCATCACTGGAACAGAAGAAGTGACATGAGCTGGAACCTTCTTGACTTCATTAGGAGAAAAACCTTTCTTGGAACATTTCTTTTATTTGGCAGTTGAAGTCCATGCAGTCGTGATTTAAACACACACATCAGATGAATACGTTTATGTGATAAAGCTTCGAGTTCGTCAGTTTCCGTTTTCTGCTATCTAATCCACAGAGGTTTTAATTCCTCTGTTTGATGTTTGCATCTAATCTGCGCAGGATTGGACTCAGGGCAACAAGAATGACTGAGCAAGGGCTGTTGCCATGGTAACTGGGATGAAGGATAATCATTGGGAATCAGGTTTTCGTTGAAAGCATGTGCTTAGAGAGGTTTTGTGCCTCAGTGTAGGTTGAGGGATGATGTTCCAGCGTTAAAGCTATGAGATGTTAAATTTATGAAATATTATCTGCGCTGATGAGCAGAAGCAAGGGAAACTTGATGAAAATGAATAAAATAACAATGTTTACAGTTTTGGTCAGTTTTCTTTCAGGACTAGAGGCTTGTGAATCAGTTTTACTTTGAAAAGCATCAAATATTTTCAAAACATCAGAGGTAACTTTCAAACATTTAGATGGGGAGGATTTTATACAAGTCAGTTTTGTAAAAAGTACTTTTTAAGATAGATAAAGTGTTTTTGTGTTGGTGAGGAGTTTCATTCTTTCAGGGCTCACTGCAGTGCAAATAAGTGAATTGTCTAATTAGAGGAACACATTTTCCTCTATATAATGCCTCTTCATCCACAATATCTTTGAAACAGTTTTGTAATGCTGAGTTAAGGTGTGTCTCAAATAACCCAAATATTACTTTTTTTTGCTCAAATATGGCCCATGAGATATGATGCAACAGAATCACTTTCATTCCAAATCAAAGTTTTTTTTTTACCATGTGATTTCCTTTTTTTTATATTTTATATATATATATATATATATGACTTTTTTTTGAGAAATGACATACTTCTGCTCTGCAAAGGATGCAATAACTTCAGAAATCGTACAGAAGCATTAATGTCTGCCTCTGCAGACTCAGTGCTCTGAGTGAACAAAAAAAAGTCAAATTTCAGCAAAAATTCAGAGCTGAAAAGAGAAAGCAAACACAGCATTGCTACAGTTCAATTAAAAAAAATGCTTCAATAAGCATTAAAGTAACATCACTGTAGCTCTATGTAGCAATGTTTCTGCAACAGGAGAAAACCCAGAAGCTTCTGGTCCTCTTAATTATTCTGAATTTAAGTTGGGATTTTGAAGGAAGGTCCCCCTTTTGTGTCTGCGTCATAATTAGTTTGTTAAAAAGCAGCTTTGATTGTTCTGTTTTGGTTTTCAAGCTTGGATGCTTTTAGCATTGACTGCATAAGAGAGAACTGGACATGCTGAGGGTGATGTCACCCCTAGATAATGCCTTACTTGCGGTTCCATCGAACAAAGTCAATTCAATCACCATTTTTCCCTGATACGGATTTTGCCACGTTGGAACCAGATGAAGTCAGTGGTCTGAGTCAACGTTTCTATGGCAACTACTCTTATTAAAAGGGAGTGAGCTTGTTGGAAAGCCACACCTCTTCCACTGAAAATGGGCTCAGCAGAATCTGTCAAACGTTTTGAATGTTCATCGTAGGGCCGTGGTTTAAACATTATTTTTAACTTGCCTTGTCCAGCAGCTGAGCAAACCGATATGAGCTGAAGGCCTTTTGTTTTGGGCAGAATTTACTGTTACAAGGAGTGTTATGAATCTATTGACATACGAGATGTATGTTTTTATAAAACCCCCTTCGTCCTCCGTCCTGATTGGCTGTTGACTTTGTCGTTCAATTTCCTCCATGGTGTGTCTGCTTCAGAATTCATTCAGTTAACCACATTTACATCAATCTTTGTTAGCGATCAGATCTTTGTTTTCATTCTATAAACCTGGACTTTTTTTCCTATGATTGTTAGAACTTGGAGAGTTTAAACGAGAGAGAAAAGTGTGAAAATGTTCATGTCTGTCTGAGAAATTTGTAAAGTGTGTAGCGAGCGCTTCTACAGCCTTAAAACATTTATAATTCTACTTTTCGAATTTCACCTATAAATGGTTGTTTCTTGAATGTAACCCCAGGAATAAATAAGGGAGCACTTTAAAACAACATTAAATTTAGTGCTAACTGTGCGTTTTACACTTTCAACGTAAATAGAGATGCAAAGATCGCTTTATTCACGATTTGGTTTCATGGTTTGACATACAGTTTGGTTTTAAACCGAACTGTGGCAACCCTAGAGGAAAGCAAGAATTTTGCTTTAGAAACACATCAAAAATGGTCAGATTTAAATGGAAGAGCCAAACAAGCCTATGGTTTTATTCATTGAGTGTTTGGTTTGTTTTTGATCCTGTGTGTTGCTTAGAGCGTTGTCAGAGACTCATAGAAAATAAGTTCATTCAGACTCCCTGGTTGGATTTTAAGTCTAAAACTCAAGGAACCCAGATCCTGATGTAGCAGGTTTTGTTCTTTGCTGAAATGTGCATTTTTAAAGGATCTGTCACAGGGCACTGATTCACGTTGACGAGGTAAGAGCAAAGTTGAAGTGGAAGTGAGATTGATCACGTGGTCTCGCTTTTCTTCACTTGGTTTAATCGCATCATGTTTGAGCGGCTGAAAAAAGAACCTTCAACTTCACTTCTGCTTGTTCTAATAGGAGAGTCATTTCCTGTTTTAAGTAACTGCCCATGAACATGCAACACCAAGCCACGTTTATGTTCTATGGTGAAACACGTTTCATTTTACGTAAACACAGGTCTGGCTCACAATAGGAGGAGCCGAACCCAAATCCCAAACGGACTGCAGCACCTCCTAACTCTTTAATGAAACACCTCATTCTCCTGAAAGTGTTTTGGAGAAGTGGCCTGTTGGGGACGTTGCCGCCTGGCGTTGGGCCCCTGCTCGGTGTCAGAGGTCAGATCTTCTCCATGGCTGAAGGGCTTTCATGCTGCGATTGGGCTTGTGGAAGCTCAGACATCTGGCTCAGGCGCATTCTTCTTATTTTTGTCCAGTGGGCTGAGATTTTTGCGAACCCCTCTCACACCCTTCCTCCCTTTTTACAAGCATGAACTCTGCCTCAGGTTGGATTACAGCCCAGACAACAATAATACTAAACAGGAGGCTTGGAAGTCTCAGCAGTGAACGGTAATACACTGGACAGGACTCTGTCACCAGGCATTTCTCAAGCATTTTATTGCTTCAAGCTCTTAACCGGACCCAGTGGTTTGCTAAGTGAGTTGAGCAGAGTGACTGTGCAGAACATGAGGGTTCCTCTTCCTGTCAGATGAGAGACGCCACTCCTCCAAACCCAGTTTGCCGTAGTCGATCAGATGAGTCATTTTTATTAATCTGCCCTCAAGTCTGATGCTTTTACCCAGTGAGTCCTTTGTATGGCATCGTTCCATCACGTTCCGCCTTTACCCGTCTATGTGATCTTGTTTTGCTTCCTGATTGAGTTTAAAAATCCTGAATTTATGTTCCATTACAAAGTGTAACACAAATCAATACATAAAAAGTTAAACTAACTTAGTGGTGATAAGAAACACTCCAACTCTTTTACCAAAATGGGTACTATCTAGATCTGTATTATTCATTTGGCATTTAAAACTGCAAATCAAAATGCATTTTGACAGAAAAACTGCAACATAAACTCTGTGATAAAACCAAAATGTCTTTGACATAACAACTTCAAGCATAAAAACCTGCATTTCTGGGTCTTTGACTGTTTTGATCTTTCTGGTTAAAAAGAACAGAAGATTGTTTGTGGTAATTATTGCCTCACTGCATATAAATATCTGTGTATAGTTGTTTCTAATGTTCTTGGTATCTCAGTGTCTGCAGTCATAACAAACAAACCACAGCATCCAAGTTTCTATGGAGAGACACCAATTGATGGAGCAAGCCTGTGTGTGTGCCTGTGTGTGTGTGCCTGTGTGTGTGTGCGTGTGTGTGTGTGTGTGTGTGTGTGTGTGTGTGTGTGTGTGTGTGTG
>BSAI01000030.1:20105895-20190772 GCA_036245035.1 Adrianichthys oophorus | reverse complement strand
TGTGTGTGTGTGTGTGTGTGTGTGTGTGTGTGTGTGTGTGTGTGTGTTCCAAGGTCACCTTCCAAGTTGATTTCTTTTTTTCTTGTCAGAAGTGCTGAATGAGTGTGGAAAAAGGCTTTAAAATTATGAAGTGAAAATCAGATTTTGAGACTATTTTCTGCTATGTGGGTTCATGGATTTGCTTGGACACTTACTGTCCTCTGCAGCTGAATCATTGCTCTCACTGCTTCACTGGCTTGTTGGCTCCACTTCTAAATGATCGCTTCCTTATTGGCTGAGGCCAAAGGAGGGGGGATGGTGGTCAGCCCATGGATCTAAATAATGTTCTTGTTTTTTTGGTTTAATATTCATTACGTGTTGGGGAATAAAAAAAAAAAAAATCTTGAATGTATTTGTTTAGAATCGCCTAAATGACCTGTCCCATCTCATCTCTTAAATGGTTTAACCATGCTTCTGCAGATTTGTTTGTTCTTCCCATTTTTACGAAGGTTTGAGTTCAATGACGTCATGTCAGGCCAAGGTGGCAGCGCCAGAAAAGCTGATCAGATCAGTCTGATTCTAACCAAGGGGTGAAATCATTGCGTACTTGGCCTACCTGTACTTACAGTGCTGGTCCGTATCAGGGAGGAATGGCTACTGGAAGTAAGCCATATTCTATGGTGTTTTCTGTGTTATTTCCTGTCATCTGCGACAGGTCTGGTATTAAAGGGTTAGCTGGTTTTAAGGCATTTAGAACTTATTGGATCACCGTCATTCTGGTGTGTTCTTTTTTTTTTAAATTCCACAAAGGGCAGTATAGTAGCACGCCATGCACTTGAACTTTGCAAAACCACAAGCCACTAGCTTATGTATTTTTTTGAAAGTTCTTGTTTTTTGAGTGTTTTTTTTTCACATGTTGCTTTTCAGCAGACCTTTATCTCAGACCTCTTTTATCTCAAAGCTGTTCAACTCCCCTTTTAGTATTCTGCATCGATGTGTTTGACACACGCATGCTGTCGCTGCAGAACTGACACGCATTAGGCTGCTGACCTGTTTTTGTCTGTTTGCATGCGAGGAGCAGTGAGCCGTTGACCTGACGCCAATGCGACAGGCCTTCAGAGGAGAAGTTGCCGAGCCTTTACCTGTCCCGCTGCTCTGTGAGCACTTGAACCTGACCAGCTCTAGTTATACTCCATCTACTTGACAGATTTCACAAAAGTCATAATCGTGGGATGTTTTGTGTCTGCTTTTTAAAGCCGTTCCCTGTATAAACAAATGCCAGCACACTGGTTGTGACATGTTTGCTTCTTCTCCATCCAAAGCTGAAAGAGTCATTATTAGAGCCAGACCGTCTTAGCTTTGATCTTCCACAAAGCACCCCAGCCCCACAGCTAAAGAGCCAAAATTATGCACGGGGAACTGTCAGTCCACAAGAATTTCCCAGCCTGATGTCATTTTAGTTTGATTAAAAAGATCTGAAAGGAGGCTTAAGAAAGGGTTTCCTGACGTTTTATATCTGCAGCCTTTTGTGGTCTGTCACATCAGGACATGAGAAGAAAGAAGTGAACTTTGCTGACATTTTAGCATTCAGCCTCTACTGTGGCACTGAGCTTTTTGTTATTCACAGAATAGACTGTATTGATCGTCAACCGTCAGACCCAAATCTCTGCACCATTGTGAGGACAACCAGAAAACTGAGACGGAAGCTGAAGATCAATGCGGGAATGATGGAGCTGTTTTAGTGTCACTGCTGCGAGGCTAAAGTCCCATTCTGATCATCTGTTGAGCTAAAGTGTTCCCTCATTTATTGAAGGGGTTACGTTTTAAAAATGACCTGCGATATCTGAAATCAGATTTTACTGGTCTTTTCATTGAGCTTGGTTTTATTTATAAATGTCCTTTATCATTATAAAAATTCCACAAGAACATTTTAAAATCACCAAAAACACAACTTTCATTGCAGCGGGTCTTGAAGTGGGTTTCATTGCAGCTCTGTTTAAAAAGTGGGACTGTTGTTTCAAGGTCAGCTGATGATGTCCAGGGTCGGTCTGTTGGCATGTCAGGCGTGCTCAGTTGTGCTGAAGTCAGCCGAGCATCTTTAAGCATGCCTCTGGCTCCTGCTCGTCTTTTGGACTTCTCCTTGGTAATTTTCCACAGCTTTGCGGTGTCCAGTAGTTGCTGTGTAATAGGTTCTCTGGAGAGCGTTCAGCTGACCGCACCTTAAGAGCCAAAGCCACGGACAGATCACTTCTTGTTCTGTTGTGCAAGTCCCGGGCAAAGCTGCTTTTATATAAACACACGGGTGTGTGTGTGTTTCGTGGTGTAATTCTGTTGGACTCTCTTTAAGAGAGATGTCACAAAAAAATGGTGTTTGAGGAACAGCAACATTTAACAGTCCGTCACTTCAGTTAAGGTTAAAAACTCCTAAAATATTCCATGAATTTCTTTAATTCTCCAGCAAGTTTACTGTTGTTCTGGTTTATTTATTGCAGATGTTTGGACAACACAATAGTCCGCAGTGCGCTTGCCAATCACGTCAGTAGTTTACAATGATGTAGTATTGACACCCCCATTAGTGTAGTTTCATTCAAAATTTAGTGAGAAAGTCTGAAAAACTTTATTCGCTTTGAAATTTTAGGTTGAAAACACAGTTGTGAGACAGTCATACCTTTTGGAACATTGTATGTGGTTGAGTGGAGCTTCATCGCCTCTGCTTTGTATTTGGATTTATACATTATTCTTGCATCTGTCTTAAAATGACACAGGCTTTTATTACATAATTACAAGACAACTGGGAAGGATTTTAGATAAAGATTAGATAAAGATATAGTTGGAGTGGGACTTTAACATTTGGAATTGAGGTTTTTGTGCAGTTTCAGGTTTATTGTGGAATTATTGTGATATGTAATAAAAATATCTGTAATACCTGGGTTTGTACTAAAGAGATGCATATCGAGCATTGCCACAAACAACTTTTAGGATGTAAAATATTATAGCGAATTGGAGTAGCAGGCCACGCCCCAACATTTCCACAGAGAGGTTATCGTTTTCTCTGCTCTGAGCTCAGCAGCGATCGATGGGAGCTCGCTGCAGATCACTTATGGCCAGTGGTTTCTCCTGGGCTTTGCTTGGCTGCACCCTGAGGGACGAGCTCTGAGCCAGAGGAACAATATTCCTTCCTATGCGGTCTGTTGAAAAATTTAAGGGGGAAAGGGAAAAAGAAGGAGCTGGCTGTAGCAAGCTAATGGACCCAATCGAACCAATATGGTGACCAACTGCTTTAGACACACAAATTGGCACTAAGGGCTTTTGCTCAGCCTGTAACCATGGCAACAGAAATGCTTAGTTCATTTGTAAATGTAGTGAGGGGGCTTAAATCAATACCTGTAGTGGTTTTGATGCTCCAGTAATGTGTGTGTGCGTGAGGAGAAAAAAGGGTCAACTTGACGTCACCTCACTGGGGAAGCTGGATGAGGTCAGTGCTGAGGATGCTGTGGACAGGATTGTGTTTCCTAATGGATTCAAAAATTTGATTTAAACTCAGTTTCAGCTTCAGGAAAGCAGAACTACCTTAGCATTCATGAATGTTCTGACCAGCTGTCTCACTTTCACTGCAGGAACTACCATCACAAAGGGCTGTGTGGACCTGATATGAAACAGAAATTGGGTGAATTTATATATTTGGAGGGGGGTTTCTTCAGGAGAATGCTAAGAAACTAAGAATTTTTAAAAAAGCATTTCACTTAAAGTACTGTTTGTGTCTGGCATCCTAAACCTTTGGCCATGTACATAAAAAAAACGGTAGATTAAAACAAAAGAGGTCAAATGTCTGCAGCAGCGTCACACGAGCTTAAAGCTTCAAGCGGAAATGATGCAAACGCAAAAACCACACTTCTGCTGAGTGTGCTCTCGCAGTCATAGTGGTGAGTTTTGTTCCATTAGAGTTTCACAAGCACAAAAACATGTGACTGAAATTCAGACAAGTGACAGATGAGTTTCTTTAGCCTCTCGGTGCAGGACTGACTCCTGTGCTCCCATCACAGTAATAGTCCAGTGTTCCCAGAAGGTAGTGCTCATCGCCGGTGGTGATCCATCACTCTTTATTGGAGCTGTTCCTGTTGCAGTGAACTAGAAGCAACATGACCAGTGTATTTGAATGTAAACATTCTATGTGCTGGAAAACCATTGTAAATACCCTAATTTTGTATTTTTATTTAAAAAAAAAAACTGAAATTAGCCATGCACTCTTCACGCAAGCACAATTTCTCCAGAAAAATATTTCTGCCGACAACCTTTAAACGCATCACTGACTGAATGCAGCAGCACGACTACAAAATGCTGTAACATGTCAGTCATGAGTGCATGCATTTTGCCCCTGTAATGCTTATAAAACAACAGGGAAACATGTTGGACAACACATTTTTTGACAGTAAAACATGAGACTTGGTGTTAAAACTTTAAAGACCCACTCCAATGATGTTTTTAGTATGTTCTTGTGACATTGTTTTTTTAATCAAGGACATTTATTAAGAAAGTTGCCTTTCTGAGTATTTTTTATTCAAATTATTGTGAATCGGAAGCGGACAAAAAAAATGCAGTTTGAAAAAGATCTTATTTGTTACGTAGAAAATACATTGGGTGGATCACATGCTCTCTGCTTCAAGCTCTCAGCAACGGGGAGGAGAAGGTGGAGCTGTGTTGCTCTGTGTCCTGGCCATAACTCAGAGGTAAATTTCTAATGAACTCCTGTCGCTCTGCAGAAACTGTGCTAGAAATTGACAAATGTATTTTTAGTTTGGCTAAAAAAATTCATAATCATAAATAAAAGACCACTGGACTTGTATTGAAAATGTACAGAAAGATTATTGAAGTGAGACTTTAAACAGGAAAACGAGGTTAAATGTCTGACTAACAAACTCTGAAAACATCTGTATTTCTGTGAAAACCCAAATGTTGTGTATCCCACCTTAAATTCTGCTCCTTCTCGTTGGTTTCCTCTGGAGCTTATTTCTTTCTCATCTCCTCTCATTTTGCCAATGTTTAAGAACATTTATAATGAATATAACCTTTAGCATCTTTCCATTTCACAAACTTCTTTTGTCCTCACAAAAGCACAGGCAGCTTAGAATGCAACAGTGCATGACTCTGCTCTGTGTGTGTATGTGGCAGATGTGTGACCCTGTGTGGGCCCAGTTCCTGTCAGCTATGGTGAGCTGCTGGAATTCAGAAACACACATTGCATTTTTTTTTTTTTGTAAATTGAGCTGCTTGATCTAAACTTTTAGTCGTCCTTGTTTGAACACATTCGTTTTGTTCACAGTAAATGTTTTGGAGGGATTTGAAATGCTAAGGTTCTCCTCTCCAGATCATGTAGGGCATTCAATGTTCTGCCATATGCAGACATAACAGCAGACGAGGTTCCGTTTGTATCTTCTGTATCTCTTTTAGATGGAGGGTCAAACAAACCCTCATTAACCTCTTTAAGACCTGGCGTCTACATGTGTGGACATCACATTTTTAGTTATATTATCAAAGTAGTTAATTCTGCTCAACTGGGGTTTTGTGTATATGCGTGTTGAGGGTTAGCTCAAATATTAGCTTGGGTCTTATGAGGTTAAATTCCCACTATGATCCTCTATGATCTGTGGAAAAATGTTCCCAGTTGTCTTTTCATCATGATTATTCACATTTTAAACTAAATCAAAAATCTGTGTTGTTTTCTAGCACACAGTTTCTGCAGAGGTCATTAGAAATTTGCTTCTGAGTTTTGGGCAAGACAGTTGGCACAGAGCGACCCCGCCCCCCTTTTTCTGTCACCCATAACTATAGTTGGGATTGGAAGTTTGGGCACCAAACACCAAAAACAACATTTTCAACATTTTGTTGTGATCAGTCTGACCTCCATTAACTGTTAATGCTGACAGACAGAAACATGCTTCTTTGCCCATGGTTCTTGCAGACAGTGTGGGAATCTGAAATGGCAACTATGTGGTGGCAGACTTGAATTCCCGCCCTTCAAAGGTCAGTATTTCTAGAGCCAAGAAGAGTCGTTTGTATCGAATGAATTCCTCTTGAAAGTTTTTGCATTACCAGCATTTTCTGGAAAACCTGAAAATGTTACTTTTTGTGGTACATTTTTATATGCTTTTGAAGTGTAGTTTCAGAAAAGTCGCACTGAAACAAAAACATCTAAAAGAATTGCAATGAGTGGTTTATGATGATAATGTCAGCTGTGTGGGACTGCCAACATGTCAAATTTTTGTTGTAATCCCTGAAGAATCTGCTGTAATGAATGTTAGAGAATCAGAAAAGTTGGTACGTGGTAAACCTTCAGTTTGTGTAAAGATTTGTGGATGAAGATGATAAAGCCTCCTCTGGTTTAAGTGTGTGTGTGCACGCGTTTGCATTGAGGAATGCTGAGTTTTGGTAAATCGGTGAAACCCAGCTGTGTGAGAAGAGGGAAATGGTCCTGCATGAGGAGCTGTCTGTTTCCTCAGTTTGTTGTGGCACCAACATTTCTGTTTTATTATCTTTTGTTGCCAAATAATGCTCTGAACTTTACTTGTTTAAGCAGAAAGCCTAATTGGAAACTGCTGCGGAACATTTGAACAGCAAACGAGTCCCAAAATCTTTTTCTCTGTCTTTTGTTTTGTTTCCCAACTGCAGATTTCCAGGAACTAATAAGCCACAATTGTGGGGTGGGGGGTGGTCTCAGTATTTGGAACAGAGCAGCAGAGTGTGAGTCTTATACTTGTAGGAAGGTGCTTCTGTCTCTGTTATGTTTAATTCAACATGTTAAATCATCTGCCTGAATCAGTAGAGCAGCTTGGATGCCAAATAACCTCAGGCTGGGTTTTCCAGTGGAAAATGTGCTCTTCCTCAGAATGCTATCTCGAAGATCTTTAAGCTGAAGTGCAGGTTATACGTCACTCTTTCTGCTCATAAAATCTTGATTAGATCTTAGATTCGATTAAAATCTTGGGCTTGGAGCTCTCTGTGAGAAAAAAAATTCTAAATGATTTAGGTTTTGGTTGACTCTTGGACATTTTAAATGAGAAAACGGGAATCTGCTGATTTCTTTATATTATGGAGTGCTCAGATGGCTGTTGACCTTCAGTCGACCCTGAAACTGGTGTTTAACTGGTGGCTAATCTCAATTTTAAAAGAAAGAATCTGTGAAGGACGCACAGTTTATGCTTTAGTCACAGCTGCTCTTACAGGTGGATAATACTGTCTGTGGCAGAAAAATGGGCAAACCTGTATGGAGATCTCCAGTGGCCTGCAGGAGATATCAAAGTCGTAGACCGTTTTGGGAGTCCATAGAGAGAAAATGTTCAAACGCACTTTTTCTACTGGGCATACTGAGGGTGACAGGTCACGGCACACACTTAATCCACATGTAAAGGTGAAGAAATGAGATGCAGGTGTGTCATGGGTTCTTTTTTTATGGGGACCTGGTTCCAGACAAGATGGCACCCTAACACATCATTAGCCGGAAGTGGACATTTCACAACTTTAGCCGTTAGCAGAAATTGCTTATCGATACTAGAAGATTCCTAACCCAAATAAATGAGTATTTTTCAACAAAAAAAAAAAGCAATTTTTTTGGTCGAGGACTTCCGGTCAATGATGCTCTGCCGCCATGTTGGTGCCATCTTGTTGTCTGCAGCCAGGTCGTCTTTCTTTAACACCCCAAAAATTACGGACTGTGCAAGGAACCCGTTACTGCTATTCAAGTGAAAAGTGCGTACTCCTTGTATGCAACCTGACTGTTGGAAATTAGAAATTTGGACAGAGCTTAGTTTGCGTGGGCGTCTTACGGTCATCCTACCGTCACTTATCACCTGCACACCCCGTGCGTGCGGCATTTGTACGAGCTCCACAAGGAGCCAGTATGCTCACCTCACTAATAACTTGAGTGTGGTGTTAGGGCACTATACGACAGCATCACCTGTATGCCACAAGTGTGTGTAACTTCCAGTAGCCTGACAAATACTTTACAATACACTTACCACAGGAATGTGCTAATGAGACCTTAAAAAAACTAACAGGAAAAATTTATAGTTCAGAATAGTTTTTTTTTTTATCTCCATGGTTCCATTTCACATGGAAACAACACAAATGTCAGAATAACTATTCTTGCTCTGCTACTTTCTTTTAACATTTTCCTTATTTCTTATGATATTTAGTGCAAAATATTCAAGTTATAAACTGACCAATCAGATGTCTCAATGAAATGATGTCGTTCCAACTAGCTCCCACATCGAGCATTTTGAAGAAAGCAAATAAACTGGAGTTAAGTGTGACAAACTTCGGACCAATCACTGCTTACTTACTGGTGCCAACATGACAGCGCACATATCGCCAAAAAATGGAGACTGAATTGACTTCCTTTAGTTGGAGGCGAAAGTAAGTTATTTTCAATGGGTGACGTCACATTCACTCGCTCCAGTTCTCATTCTCTTTTGTCTTATTCTGCATTTACATTCTTTAGAGATTTTAAGAATTGACAAACAGATGAATTGGGAGATCACATCGTTTAAAAATCAGTAGTCCGACATAAGAATGAAAGTTTTAAATCTCTAAACTTTTTTGAAGATTTCTCTGAACTTTGCAATTGTTCATTGTTTCTATTATTTCATTGTTAACTTTTCTTTAAGTACAAATTTACATTTCTCATCTCTGAATTAACATGTGAAACTTTACTTTATTTGTCTTACACCTGGTTGTTTCCCCCTCTTTTTTGAAGTGCCAGGTTTAGTATGAAATAATCTGTTTTTCTGCATTTTGTCTCCTGCGTCGTGAACTGTTATTCATGACTGTGTGATTATGAACCTGTCTGGCTGTCCAGCACAGAGCCCACATTCAGACCTGCTCCTTCTGTCCCTCTTTACTAAAAACGAACTGCAGTGTCACATCAGCTCACCGTCTTATCTTTACTCTCTGTTGGAGCTGAAATTTGACATGCAAAATGAGTTGCAACAGTCATTTCTCTTCCTTCACTTCTTTCTGTTTCCACAGGTCTTCTACCTTCATCTTATTTCCTTCCCTTTCTTCTATATTTGCTATTTATCATTTAGCAGCTACAAGCGTCACAACAAAACTCTGTTATCAAAAATGTTGAGTTTTTGCCTAAAAAACAATCTCATCTTATACTGAGGAAAATGTCTAATAGTGGTTTCAAAAAGTAGTTTTGATGCTGCACATCTGCTAACCATCTATTAGAAGCCACCCTCGAGTATCAGGAGGATCTGAAGTTACCTTCTAGAAACTTTTTTCTGATGTGATTCAAAACTTTATTTTTCTCCCAAAAAAATGTTTGTTTTTTTCAGAACAACAAATACCATATTTTTTCGCAGTGAAAGTTGTGGCTTTTTGCCTAATTTGATCAGGAGTGCGAATCATACTCCACAGCGACTTTTACTCTGGAAAATATGGTACAACAAACTTCAGTTTATTTAACATTCTCTGTAATGGGATTAATGATTCTGCTCATCACATTTTTGCTGTTTAAGATGCTTCATCATTTTCACCACATTTATGGACAAAGCAGGAATTTGCTGGTAAAGACTTATAAATTCCGTCCATTTCTTTTCATACATCTGTTTGAACATTTGTCCATCTTTGTGCGTTATCTTCTGCTCAGTTGAAGGTTAATGAGATACACAAGAGTTAAGCAAAGGTTCATAAAACATAACAACACACAAAAAAACCAAACAAATAAAACTGGTTTAGTTCAAACTTTTATTAAACTGAATTACCACAAAATTATGTAAGAAATTGTCAAGGCAGATTTTTCAGCAAGAAAAAAAATATATTTTTTATGTTTTTTAAAATTATTAGATGTGCTGCGCACACTCAGTGTGTATGTCTCCACAAAATGTTGTTTTATTCAAAAATGATCTAGCTGGTGATCATATTGTTTTTTCCCTCAGAATATCAGGGCTTTGGTGTAACATGACCAACAGTGCTCAACCAAATGAAGAACAACACCTTTTTAAAAATGCACCAGACTTTTTGAGGAAGCTGTCATGTAAATGCTGATAGTTCTGTTGGAGAATGAGGAGGAAGATGAAACACTTCCAGTTTCAATGTTTTTTAGAATCTGATAATGGAAATTCTGCCAGGTACCTTTGTTTTTATAAATTCTGTTAATATCACCAGCATCCTGCATTGTTTGTTCACAAAACTAAACGAGTTGACTGAATTTTATGGATGTTGATGAGATACACTCACCCAGCCAACTGAGCCATCCAGCCGCTTGTTATTGTAAATACTCTAAAGTGTAACGGTGTTGGACTGTTTTTTTTTCTTCTTCTTTTTACTTTAAAAGTTACCAGCAAAATTGGGACATACCATATAGTCACAGTAACGTTTGTTTTAGCGATATCAGTCTGTTTTTTTGGTTCTTGTACCACAAAATGCAGGATTAATAACCTGGTCCAATATTTACAGTGCAGTGAGAGAAGGAAGAACATGTTCTGTGTGAAGCCACCAGTGTGACTGACCCACTCATCAATGTTCTCCTATTTATTTCCTGTTGATGTGTTTATGTAGAACTGCAAGCTAGCTTCCTTAAAGTAGTGAACGCTGTGACTGTTCTGCCATAGATGCCATAGATGTTTTTCAAAATAAAAGTGATGCATTTAGGCTGTTTTTATTTTTTCTGTCATTGAGTCTTCATGATGCAAACAAAGCCCTTTTGGACCAAAACAAAGAGCCAAATGTGAATTAATCCTGCACCTAATCTGGTGTTATGTGATCACTGTATCACTGTAAATCAGCTGATTCTGACTCGCGCCATTTTGCAAGGCTTTGCATTAACACATTGCTAACGTGAAGTGTTGCATAATGGGGTAAAGCTTCTTTTCTCTGACAGAAACGACTAATTTATTTTGATCGCATTAGGACTTTGCTACTGTAAAGGGTTGCATATCAGTCTAAGGCTGCTTTTCTCCTTTTCAGAATCCTCTGGAATTAATTGTTGTACAGTTACAGTAGTCAAAAGAATGTCAACACTGGAGCTAAAGCTGTGGTGTTAAATGTAGCATAAAAATAATGTTGGATTGGTGTGTTGTGTCTCCCATAATCTTCAACAGTTGTTTGGATTGTGGCATTTAGGGTTGCTCAGTCAGTCCAGATAGGTCATTTGCATGTGTGGAATGGTGCAAAGAGACTATGAGAATGAAGTGCTGTGTCCACTATCAACAGGGGAGCGGTGAATTGTGCTCTTATTACAGCTGCCTTTGTGTGGAAGGTGCCAGCTGTTAATCTTGGCGCGCTTCAATTGGCCTCGGATTATCGCGAGCACACACACATGCGTGCTCCTATAGAGGGTTTCAGGCTCTGATAAGCTGTGGCCAGTAGCTTTTAAAAAGCATGAAGCTGCAACTGTTCCTCATTGTTTTGAATACTAGCTCTCTTCTTCTGTCTCATGCTCCTGCAGAGCAACATTCAGGATTGTGGTTCTCTTTATGTTACCAAACAGAAAGCCTATTGAGCCCATCTCCCTATGTCATGGGATAGAGGAGACTGCCGAGACTTTCCTGACCTGATTGCTGCTGAAAATGACCCAGAGACTGTTGCTCATCACCAGCGCCTTTGTTCTCTTACTGTGAGTTTCTAACTTCTTCCATGTCTGTTCTCCTCCAGTTGGGATGTCCTGAATCAGCCATCTGGTCCCAGAGAGAGGTCTGCTGATGGGACCTGCTGCACCATCATGAGCTTACAAGATGGCAGCTGCAGCTACGCCAGCAGCGCCAATTTGGCCTCCATTACCGGGAGCATGCGGCGGCGCCTAGAGGACCAGGAGTTCACTCTACGCGTCTATCCAGGCGCCTTGGCGGAAGGCACCATCTACTCCCCCGTCAGCGCTCGCAAGAACACCACTGCTGCTGAAGCCATCGAGTGCCTAATCGAGCGATTGCGTCTGGATCGAACCAAATGCTACGTCTTGGCGGAGGTGAAGGAGTTTGGAGGAGAGGAATGGATCCTCAACCCAGGCGACTGCCCTGTGCAGCGCATGATGCTGTGGCCAAGAAGTGCCCTGGAGAATCGCAGTGGCCTGGGCAGTGGAGAAGACTACCGCTTCCTGCTGCGGGAGAAAAATCTGGATGGATCTATTCACTATGGCGGCAGCCTGCAGAAGTGGCTACGGGTGACAGAGGAGCGTCGGCGCATGGTGGAACGGGGTTTCCTCCCTCAGCCTACAGGAAGCGATCCTCCATCCGACCTTTGCGCTCTCCCGGAGCTGACGGAGCGCACGCTTTTGGAAAGCCTTCGAGCACGCTTCCGACAGGAGAGAATCTACACCTACATTGGGAGTATTCTTATTGTGATTAATCCTTTCCAATTCTTACCCGTCTATAACCCCAAATATGTCAAATTGTATGACAACCACACACTGGGAAAGCTGGAGCCGCACATTTACGCCGTGGCGGATGTGGCCTATCACGCCATGCTGCAGCGGAAGAAGAACCAGTGCATAGTTATTTCTGGTGAGAGTGGATCCGGGAAAACTCAAAGCACCAACTTCCTGATTCATCACCTGACGGCTCTGAGCCAGAAAGGCTTCGCCAGTGGGGTGGAACAAATAATCCTGGGAGCAGGACCTGTGCTGGAGGTAAGAACAATCATATTAGTGCAAATTTAAAGGTAGGGCTGGGTGATAAAATGATAGCTATCGATATCACGATAGTACTTTTTCTCAATAGTAAAATGAGTCTCTTGCGACATGCTTTTATTTTGAAGGGGCCGAAATTAACACTCGCCAGTCGCAAGCATTTTCTCCTCTTTGGCAAGTAAGTTAGAGGGTTAGTCACCACTTGAAGAGCAGATGTTTGTGTAAACTTAGTCATTTTTATTAGCTCTTCTGGTGAATTTCTTTTGTCCTCTTCTCTTCTACCACCTGTGAGGTAAACAAAACACACGTGACGCAGACGCAGCACTCCACCCCCGTGGTCACTTCACCTGTGCAGTGTTTAGTTTGGCTGATGAAACAACAGAATATGTGGTGATTTATAACAGGATCTTGTCAGAACTTGAGGATAAAGCTGCTTTACAAAAAAAAAAAAGCAACAGACAGATTAATAAAATGTGTTTATTTGGAGACAGCGCTGTTGTTAGCCGCTAATGCTATGCTGCTAACTAGCTGTTCTCTGTGTCCTGTGTGATCACGGATAATGACCCAAAACATTATGCTGTTTTCAGGCGTTTTGTTATTTTTAATAAAATGTGATCACCTGGAGGTAGAATTAGGAAATCTCTAATAAATAAAATATCTATAATAATAAATCTGTCTTCTCAGCATGTTTGAATTTGAGTTTACAGTTAGATGACAGTAAAGGTGTGTTCATACCATTTATAAATTACTTTTATGCATTTCATTAAAAAAAAAAAAGTAAAAAGTATTTCTGTGTGAAATAGTGTTAGAATTTGGCTGATAAAATAAATGTTTGGCAGGTAGTTTTTTTTTATCATGTTTTTCATTTTTTTAATGTTTCAAAAATGAAATTTCGGCATCTGTGTGGAGGTATTTCAGTTATTTAAAATCAGACAAAAAAACGAGCTTGGTGCACCTCCAAGTTGTGCAGAAGGCATGTTCCTTCCAATACTGGAGATACCGCTGGAACCACCAACCTTTTTTATCACCTGAAGCAGTGCCACCAAGTATGCTCAATATTAGACAGAAATAAACAATAATTCTCCAGACAAAACAACAAAGTTAAGAACTTCACAGCAGCAACAGTCTAAACTATGTGAAGAAATTCAGAGAATTTGCTTTTATTTCCTATCTTGGACACAGGATGTTGAAAAAAATGTTTGTCAATTTGATGTTTGTTCTGTAAAACTTAAAAACATTAGAGTTTATTTGTAGAATTAATGCTTTATTTTTAAATGGAACAGATTAAGCAGTCTAGTGTTCTGTTTTATTGAAGTTCTCTTTTGAAACTTGAAAGCTTTTGTTTTAATTTTCAGTTTAGTTTGTAATATTTATGCCTTTTTTAATTTGGGAAAAAAACTGTTGCATCATGTTCTTTATGTTTAAAATATGACAGAAAATTAATATTTAAATCTAAACAACCTGCAGATAATTACACATTTCTCTAATGAGCCACAGAGCGTTCAAATTTGATAGAGATAGTTTTTTGGTTTATATTGTGATATATATCGTTATCGCTTAATATGAAAAAAACAATATCGTGATATAAATAATTCACTGTCACCCAGCCCTATTTAAAGGTCATGTTTCTGTTTCGGTTTTTTTTTTCCCCTAAGATCACTGCATGGAAGTAGAATTTTTTTCCCATCCAGGTGTCTTTCCATGATCTCTACCTTAACTCTAATGCCACGTTCCCACCGGGGATGTGTCACGCATTCAGAAATGCACTGAACGCGGGCGGGCCCTTTTAGTATGTGATTTTCACACGACACTGTCGCTTACCGATACCAGCGCATGTACAGTCATGTGAAGATTTTAGGACACCCTCATTAAATAATCAGCTCTGTCTTAAAAAATATTCATATATCCATGTCCAATCTTATTTAGAAAAATCTCTAAAAAGAAAGTGATTTGATAAAAATTGAACAAAAACATTATGATTCTAGTCATAGAAAACAATATCTGAACAAAAATTCATTTTTTAATGAAGGTCAAAGTTTGGACCTCCTGCCTCATTAGGTATTTGTGCTCCTTTGGCTGAAATCGCATCATTGAGACACTTTTTTGTGGCATCTACCAGTCCCTTAAATGTGTCTTAAGTTTGAAGTGTCTGAACTTTAAACATCAGCAGAAATTACATTCTATAAAATTAAATTTCATAGAAAGATTTGAATGGGTAAAGAAAATTAATGTCAAGTTATATCAGTTGGATCACTCAGTGATGTTCAAATTCATATTAAATGTGTAAGTATCCAAATATGTGTGAATATATACAGACTTTCATAGGGTGTTTCATATGACTATCTATCTACAGTTGGAAAAGGCTTCGAGCAAAAGGTTAAAGTGGTGCAAATCTGATGAATCTTGCTCCAGGTTTTTTTTTTATCATAGAAAATGGTTTTCAAAAGTGTACATCATCTATAATTGGTTGTATCAGTATAGCATAGCCATTTGTGGAATTTAAAACCAAATCTTATTCTCCTTTATTCATTTTTTTTTTTAATTTTTAGTTACCTTTCAAAAGATTGTAAAAGCGTTGTTGTTTTGCAATAAAGTCCAAGATAATGTGATTCATAAGTTGTGAATTATGGCAAAAGATGCTAGGAAAGGAAGTGACAAAATCCTAAAGAAATCTGTTGCGCGTGAGAGCAGCCATGAAATGGATTATAGAAATGTCCCTTCAAGGCTTGAATGCTTAAACAGACAGTGGGGTCCATTTTTAGCCCCAGCTTTACAGCACATTACTTTTTTATGTATTGCATGAAATGAAAAATGTTGTTTTTGCTCTGTCTCCAGTTTCGGAGGGAGGCGTAATCTGCTCTGGATTATAACTCCATAGTGGATTATGGAATTTCGTTAAGAGTCTGTTTTTAGGGAAGGTCTAAAGGTCAACATGCTCTGTTTATCCCCCTGGATGTGACTGTGAGCTCTGTGTTCCAGCATTTGTGACTTTTTGTGCAGCTGTTTTGTTCTGTGGCTCAACACTTCCTGTCAGTATACATGTGGATATGTGCATGATGGCACCACGTGCAGTGGAGGTTCAGTCAGACGGATGTATGGTTTGCTACTTGAAAATTTTGAATCAGCTAAGCTGTCTACACCTCTTGCGTAATTCAGTCCAGCTGTTGCTCTCACATCTCGTTCTTTCACTGCAGTTAAAGTACCAGCAGGGAGAGCGTCAATGCTGCAGGCTGCTTGTAGAGATGTGCATGCCAGAGGCGGCATCCTGAAAGGCTTGTTTTGACAATTGTGCAGATAGAAGAACGTTACTGGTCTCTCTGAGGAACTGGGCAACACGAGTGGCTTGTGTGCTTGTGCTGTGGATGAAAGCATGGCTGTCTTGTGTAAACCTTTTTGAACAGTCAAGTTTCTGATCAAGGTGTGGGAAGCAATGTAAATGTAACGAAAGAAAAAAACTCCTGAGGGAGATGTCGGGTCATTTCTTTACGTCCGGTTTGTTTATTCTGTTTTGGACGGTGCAGCTAAAACTCTTGCAAGTAGGATTTTGCCTTAAAAATATGACATTATTTTTAAACTTTCCTATAGACAGATGACAACCCTATCATGATTTTAATACAAGAGCATGAGGTTACAGGCCAAGTAACTTGGTAAAAAAAATTGCAAAAATGGGAATGATGCAGACTAGCTCTTCCCAAAGAGAAAGATTCAGCCTTGTACCTACAGTGCAGCAAAAATTTCAGATTTTACTAAAGGGTCATAAATAGATCTTTACAGTTAATGCTAGCTTGGTTTTTATCTCTAACGTATGTCAATGTAGAGCAGATTTGAGTGTTTAACAACACGGCTATGTGTTTGAAAAGACAAAAAAAATCAAGGAAGTCAGAGTCACTTGGCATTTATATATCAAATTTTGCTATTAATCTATAGCAAAAAACTCATAAATATAATAAATACCAATGGGAAATACTGTACAATATTTTTGATAGATTGAAACTAGGGATGTCACAAGTCTGTTTAAAACCAAACTGCATGTTTCACCATTAAATTGAACCATGTGGAAAGGGAATTGTTGCATCGCTACTGCTCACTATTACGTTTACATTGAAAGGGTCTAACAAGTGTGCTAAATGTAAAAATAATTTGCTATATTACATTACACCAGGCTTAGTATAAGCCAACTGACATGTTTTTTTATTGTTTATCAGCAAATTAAAAAAATATTTTTTTCTTTCAATTTTGATTGAAAAGTAATATATTTATTTTAAAACAGAACGTTTTGGTATTTCAAAACTGTGACTTTTTTTCTAATTTTACAGCCAATTGCACCTGTGGGTTTATGTCCATCTGGGAAAAACTCAAACTTGGAGAAATGTGTTCAGGTGGATTTGGAGTGATTGGAAAAATGACTGTTGGACTCGGAAAACACACATGAAATCAGACAATCTTCCAACACTGCACGAATAATGTTGTGCACCTAAACAAAGGTCAATGTATTTGCCGTGTACCATCTATGGGGAGACACCACAATTACATTAACAAGGATTATCAATATAATTAATTCCAATTTTGCCGGCCAGATTAAATAGTTTAAGAACATAGCATTTGGCTCCGGGCCACATTTTTCCCAACCCTGGTCTACATTTTTTATGGGTGTACTAGCATTTGCTGCTTTCAATAGTAAAATGTATTAAATGTTCAAATGAGTGTTTATTGTATATTCAATTGAATGTAGTTTATTTTTGTAGCACCAGCTCACAACCAAGGTTGCCTCAAAGCGCCACCACCAAACTGAACAAATCTATTGTGATCACACCAGCCATGTTCCACGTAACTGACGGTGGAGGAAGAGCGACTGTGGCAGGTAGCATTTAGACAGTTGAATAACACTTGGCTGTGCTGCGCCCACTAAATCATGTCTGGATCCCACAGACAAGAAATTGTCCTGGGGGGAAAAGATAGAGAATGACTAGGAAACAGAATCTCTGTTTTTTATGTTATTTTCTGGTAAAGTTATTTTTTGAAGAATCCTCCAAATGGAAAGTTCTGGAAGACACTCAGTTTCCTCTACATGCCCGATGGGATTTGCAAACAGAGCAAACTGCTACACATTTGATTTGTGCTGCAGTGTGTCTGGCATTTTAGGGAGACATAAAAATTAGACAAAATCTAAGAAGGTTAAAAATAAAAGTATCATTATGAACCAAAATCTGCTTAAATTTTGCTTTTATTTCCAAGTAAAGGTTTTTATTGGCTTTCTGTTTTATTATGATAGAGCTGAAGCAACAGCCTGAATAAAACCTGTAGGCCTATTAGAAATTCCTAGAATGTCCCCTTTTGTATATAATAATTTTTTATGACCCAAATCCGTCTACTGTTTAAGTACTGCAATAGTGTTCTACTACCTTTTGTAAAAGGTAAGATGTTTACAGCTAATGTAAATTGTGTCAGAACAGTCAAACCTGCATATTTTAGCATAATATTTATCAACTCATACATTGTATGTACACATGTAGGTGAAGGTTCGCATTTATCCAGGAGCATTATCCTGAAGTTGAGTCGTGGCAATCTTCTGTCATCATTTCAGGCGATGGATGACCCAAAAATGACAAGTCCAGGAGTGCAGACAGGGGGTTTTAATAATCTGGAGGAGCAAGAAAGAGAAAACGGGTCAAGAGAACAGTTGGAATGTAGACTCTAGACCAACATAGACTCTAGGACAACGGTTCAGGATCATTAACTCTAGTACACAGGTTCAGGAATGACTTGAGGTCGTAGACCTGGGGACTTTGCCACAAGAGTCAGTTCAGGACTCGATGACTCAGGCAAGTTGGCTCAGGTGAGAAAGGTCAAGTGCAGTGACTCAGGCAAACCGCTTTAGGCAAGATGGGTCGGGTAAGTCGATTCAGACCCTTGACTCAGGCAGGACGATTAGGGTTGGGAAGTTCAGACTCACAAGTTAGGTTGAACTCTGCTCTTGACTACTGATCAATATGGTAAGAAAGGCAAGTAACACAGGAAGGAAGATTCAAACCTTAGGGGTGCTCTGGCATGTGGAGAAAATGGTCATGGAGATTAGCAGGTTGGAATTGAATGACGAAGCAACATGTAGGACTGACAGTGTTCCGGCAAAGACTAAGCATACTTAGCCAGCATTAATAGCAGGGGGAACAAGTGGCAGGAATCAGGGCTAATCAGCAGCAGTACCGACTGCAGCTCAGCCAGAAGCAGCAGCTCAGACTGCAGCCCTGACATCTTCTTCCTTGAACTGTTTTACCACATCCAAGTGGCTTTGCCAGTTTTGACGTCCTTGAGCGGTTTCAAGAAAGATTTTAAATCCAGATGCCATGACTCGCCATGAAGATATACTGTACATATTTACAGCAAAACAAACTATCTTAAAATAGAAAAGTTTGGGGAAAATATTAACAAAACATTAGAAAGTTTGTAAAGTTATACAAGCAGATTATGGAACCAAAGTAGTTTTTCCTTCTGTAACCAAGAGTGATGCCGTTAAGCAGTTCACAGCTTTAAAACATTTTTCAAGCACACTTGCCAAAGTCTTGGTGGCTACTTTTTCTTTCTGTATTTGAAATTTATGATGTCTTTTTTGCATTGTCCAATAAATCAATGGAAGAAAAATAGAACCCAATGTAACTATAAAAAAAGCACTTTTTTCCCTGTAGGACTCGTGTGTGTCTGGCTCAGATCCTGTGGTGGAGCCTTGATTCGAGAACATTTGTATGAGAGCCTGTAGACACAGATAAGTCATTCTTCTTGGATTCACTTAAGAGGCTTACTGCCAACTAGACAAATGCTAGACAGGTGGGGAACCTGCAGATGAGTAAAATATTAGCTTTTTTTTAATCTTCTTTTTTAAAAATGCTTTAAATTAATTTTGGTAAATCAGCGGTGCCTTTGGGATTGAGTCTACTAAATTAAAATGTGAATGAAATGGCACTTCGGGGTGTGCCATGAGGTAAAGAGGTTTTTCCAAGCCTAAACAGTGAAAGTATCTTTCTGCTCTCTGAGATGAAAGGAAATTCTTCGGTATTGTTAATGCCACCGGCGATGTGGCGGCAGCAGGGACACGGCATGCAGTACTTTGTTTCAATGTGGCTTAAATAGACGAGCCGTCTCTCCCTTTTCCCTCACTGCTTTTCGTGCTGCAGTGCGAAGGGGGGGGCTGCTAACAGTCTCTCATATTCCTCCGCTGACAAGTGACGACAAACACGCGAATGGCAGAGTGACCACAAGCAAAAAGGTCCAAAGTGTGGCTGTATTTTTCCAAAGTAGATGCAGACCGTGCGCTCCATTTTAAATGTAACAAAAACTTGTCATGGTGAAACACCAGTAACCTGTCCACCGTGCTAAAGTACACCAGATCCTAGCGGAAAGGTGCGCAGCGTTTTACTGTCCAAGTGAGACGTATAGCGCTGTTATTGTTTCAGCAAGTATGTATGCTAGCAGTACATATTTGGAGCACGTGACTCAAATAATGTTTATCAAAGATAAGTGCATGAAATTCGAATAAAAAGGAGGAGCAAATTAATAGTGGTACCAGCACTATAAAAATAATGATTATAAAATAACACGCTAACAGTTCATAGTGCCTCAATAAGAAAAAAATCTTGACATATAATGTAAAAAGTTCTTTAGAATACGACATTGTGCATTTTTATTTAAACTGTTATTGTACTTTGAAGTGAGGAGGCCATTTAATATACTCTGCATTTAAGATAAGATACCGGATTGATAAGCAGTATCGACAAGAGGAGTGGTAACGATACCCATCCCTAGTCACAGCTACCCTTACAGGTAGATATGAGCTGTCTGCAGGAAAAATGGGCAAACCTGTACGAGCACGCAGGTGGCCCGCAAGAAACATCCAGATTGTAGACCGCTTGGTGAGCCCATAGATTGAAAATGTTGGTGCATTTTTTTTCTATGGGCATGCTGCGGGCGACAGGTCGTAGTGAACACTTTTTCAACCCCCCAAATCCTGCTTGCTGCTAAAGGAGCCTGTCAATGCTGTTTAAGTGAGAAGTGTGCACTTCTTGCACGCAGCTTGTGACAATTTAGGAAAGTAGGCTATCAGGGGGTAGTTTGTGTGGGCATCCTGTTGTCGTCCTACGGGCACTTGCATATCACCTGCTTACGTGCATGTAGAATCTGTACATGGTTACTAAGGAGCCAGTACTCATACCTTACTAATTACTAGAGTGTGGCCTAAGGTCAACCCAATGACCTGCAACACCCTGTCACCTTTTCATGCTCACAGCTTTCTGTCTAATGGCAGCAAACTCACAGCTAACAGTGCAGCTCAAAGTGGAGGAGACAGTTTGCCGTGACTGGCTTTTCTCTTCGTTCAAGGACGCTCTGTTTGTGTGTCCATGTCTGCACGTCTGTGTATGTGACTTCAGAGTAAGGCTGCAGTCTCTTTTTCTGTTTTGTTGCCTTTTGGTTGCTGCAGAGTTTGCCACCTTCCAGCTGCATTGCAGCAACTTTATCAGCGGTTTTCTGAAATACAGCAGTGTAGCTGCTTGGCAAAAAAGTTCTTCACATCATCTTGGGGTATCATATCACCTTTTTTGATAAACTTACATCCTTAAACTTAATAACTTCCTGTCATATAGAACCTTCAGTAATAGGCCACAAATAGCTGCTGACCACAGCCGTGTAACCCGAGCAACATTGACAGGGCCGGGCAGCTGGACCAAACTGTCGGGAAGTAAACAGAATGATGGGAATGACGGATATCTGTGGTGATTTTAAAAGCTGGTGTGGTCACTGTGTAGGCAAGGGAACTCAGGTGGAAGAACATATTATTACATTTATACAAAATAATATATATTTACTCAATAATTGTCCCCACTTTGGCCAATTTTCTGAGTATTTATTGAAAAGAAAAATTTCTTAAGCAAATCATTTTGTTTTTGTTCTGTACATAGTTACAAGTTAGGGCTGACTGATCTGCAGAGACATTTGGAGGCAATGCAGCGTTGCTGCGGTTACAGAAGGTTTTGCAGAGATTTAAATTCCTCATTTCAACACCAAACTGATAGTCTAATTAGAAAAATCCCATCTTCTTTCATTTTTCAACATCTGGCATTGTCAAATTTGTCAATCACAAAACTCTTGTCTTTAGATAATCGTGTATTTGCTTTTTTTCTGAGATGTTATTAATAGGTGATTATTAGACTTAAAAAAAGTTGCAATTCAAAGCCCGTTTTGAATAACTGAAACGACAAGGCTCCAAACAAAAAACCATTCACTTTGTATTCTGTTGGTGCAAACCTTACATGTCTTTCCGTTAAATAAAAAACCTTCCGCACATTTTACATCTTTTTTTATCTGAATTAGCATTCAGCCATTATAAACTGCTAAATCCTGAATATTTATCTTCTCAGATTAAAGCCCAGAATAATCAGAAGTTTGTTTGCTTTTTTTAAAGACAACAAACATTTACTTAACCTAAAAATGCCTTTCTTGATTAATTTGATTAATTTAATAATGTTATTTTATTTCATTGGAATTTATTTTAATATTATTCTATGATAATAAAAAATATTTCTACCTAATTTTGATTTGATTACATTTAATTTATTTTGTACCTATGTTTTTTTTTTATTAAATTGATTTTTTTTTTTATTTATATATTTTTTATTTTCTTTATTCTGTACGTTATAAATAAATAAATTAACATGTTAGTGGGAGTCAGCTCTTCCTCTTCTGATATGTTGAATGTGAATCCGTTCTTGCTTGGCTGCATCCTCGGGCTGATGGAGGCTTTCAGGCTGACCTCATCTACGTGGCTCTGTGCGCAGACACACGGAGGCTCCTTAGGGATCTCGTGGGCCAGATTACATCCTGCCTTTGTTCTGATGGTGTGGCCAGCCGACTCACCTAATGCAGTCAGACACCCCTGCACCAGATGGTTCCCATCCAAACCCCCCTGTCTTGGTTTTAACCAGGCTCTTAGGGATATGACGTCTCCTGTGGCTGATAGATGGCTCCAGGTAGTGCAGTGGCCCTCTGGTTAAAATAAATAAATAAATAAATAAAGAGTTCAAAGGAGCCTGTACCATTACAGTTGAGTGTGAGGGGTCTTAAGAAGCTGCCTGGGACCCTTATCCAGTACCAATGAAGCTGGGATTGGAGCATGCTCCACACTTTAATGCTTTAAATCCTCAGTAGCTCATACATATGGACGCATTTACTGTACAGTAACAATACCACGGCCCGTGTGAAAGTGAACCCAATGAACCTGACGCTGCATATGAAAACAATAACTCCAGACGTGGCTTGTCAAGGATGCATAAAACCACTTTTTTTCCCAGGGTTTTTGTGTAGTTGGTGTGCTGCTTTGATTCCTCTGTTCTTGTTGATTATGTGATCTGTTTGTGTGCTGCTGACCTCTGTGCAGTGGAGGGAGGTGGCTGTCAGAATGTGTTAACAGCACCGCAGCAAGGATGTGTTCACCTTCAACTATCGGCCTTCTTTGTATCTAAATCTCATTAAAGAATCAAGTCAACTTTATTATTCAGAACACACCAATCAGAAACAAAATCACTCATTAAAAATTCTCAGTCAGGATAAAAAATATCAAATACTATCAAAAAAACATGTTTTTTAAGAGACTTCTGGTTATGGCAGCCATGTGGAAAGATGTGCCTTGACTGAAATGTCAATCCATTTCTAACCCATAGAGGTCAATATGATGTAGGTCCACCTTAAACAGGATTCGCTCCAAAATGTTCCCACAAGGTTGGGAGCATGGGATTGTCCAAAATGTTTTGTATCCTGAAGCTTTCAGATCCTTTCACTGGAACTAAGGGGCCAAGCCCAAGTCTTGAAAAACAAGCCCACACCATCATTCGTCATCCACCAAATTTCACACCCGGAACAATACAGTCTGAAATGTACCGTTCTCCTGGAAACCTTCCAAGCCAGACTCGTCCATCAGATTTCCAGATGGAAAAGCGTGATACATCACTCAAGTGAGCGTGTCTCCACTGCTCTAGAGTCCAGTGGCAGTGTAAGTAGTAAACAGTAAACCTGCCACCTGATTATTTAAAACTGTAGTTTTAGATGTGGATTGACAATTAAAAAAAAACAAGAGACAAAATATTTGACTGCAATTTGTGTTCGAGGGAGAGGGATTTTTGTCTAAGCTCAAATGCATTGTAGTTTTTGATTTAGATGTAATTTAAAGTATTTTTCTGGCAAAAAGGTCTTCTTAAAATCTTTTTTTTCCTTACAACTGACAGTGTGCCTTATGTATGGATTGTGGTTGTGTTTACTGACCTGTGACAGATTTTCTTTGGTAAATGGTGTCAAAATGTTTAGTGCAATTTTGTTAAACTATGAACCTGCACTGCTTGATGGATTATTGGAGCATTATGGGTACTGTAGTCAGGAGCCTCAGTAAAGTTTTTCTTTTTCAGGGATTATGCATGCCAACGTCAACCTAAAACTCATCTCACTGAAAGCAGAAGTGAAGTGAAGGCAGAGTGATGCTGATTTAAAATAATTTTGTCATTAACAAATGTTATTGTAACCATTCATTGCAGTCCTAGTGATATGGAGCTATCACAGTGCGTTATTTGGTCCAGTTCAATCTTTTACTTGGAAGCTGAGCTGCTTTACATTACAGTACACAGAAATGGATTCATATGGTATGTCCAAAACTAAAGGCAAACTTGTTTTTTTTGGAAAGAAAATTACTATTGACTCTTAATCTGTGAAATATGCCTCAAATTAGTCAGAAAACATCTGAAACTAAACTTGTAATCTTCATACCAGAGGTTGACCGCTCCACCTCTGCACCAACAACTAATTTTAAATTTGATTCTGTTAAACTGAAAGTGTTTGATTTTCTCTGATCATTTGTGCAGATTTAAAACAAGACAGTTTTTTTTTTTTTTTTTTTTTTACAATTAAGCTATTTTGCAAAAGCCAAAATTATTCATTCATTTGTTATGAGCGAGTATCTCCACCCTGGAGTATAGGTCGAACAAAATTTCTGTTATTTAGAGGCTCAGGCACAGCAGCACTTCAGTCAAGGATCACTTCAGCTCTGCCATCAGTAACAGATGCTGGATTTTGGATGGAGCTGACTTTCTATCTAGGGTTTGCTAGCATGTTGGGCCTTATGTTGAAACGTCAGACTTTCTGCGGTCTTCCTTAGTGGGCTGCAAATGGGATGCGTTATCTTAAATCCCTGCTTTTCTCCAACAGCTCGAGTCTCCCTTTCATTACACCAGGCTTAACTGAAGTCGCTGCCTTTACCCCAGAGGATTAGGTGCTAGTTAACCATCATGGGTGAGCATCGGCTAATCATGTATCCCACCTTAGGTCTTCCTTGTTCCTGTTATCACCTCCTTTCTTATAATCTGTGTCCTCTGGGCAACGAACGGTCTGCTGTACTGCTCCTAAACATCTGTTCCATGGATTATCCCCCCTCTCCTGTTCTTTCACTGTAGCATTCCCACTTTTCTTTCTTTGGAGGCGTGTTTATCCCTGCAGACAGATGTACAACGCACTCAAACACTCTGTGGCAGTATAGTTGACCCAGACGGGGTTCACCCTGACATTAGTAGGCAGCTTTTCTGCTCCAGCTGCTTTTCTTTGCAGCCAGAGAAATTATTTTTTGCTCTATGCACAGTCTGTCTTAACTGCCCATGCTCCCTGTGTTTGAGCAATGCATCACTGTCTTTGCCGGTTATAAAAATGTTCCCTCTGCAGTAAGTTTTTGCATTAACTCGGTGTGAGCTGCCTGTCCAAATCCTCATTCATCACCACAAACCCGGTTTAAACCCTCAGCTGGTGTATTCACTAAGTACTCTGGATGGCTGGGGTAATTCAGCAAACTGCAACAGCCTTTCCTTGTCTCCTGGGGATTCTTCTCAGCTCCACACACCAGATTTAGGGAAAGTCTTGGACAGGAAATTGATGGCCTAAATGGGTTTGATTCAATTAAAACTTTTAAATGTGATGCCACAGCAATCAGGGCCACATGACATAAGGAGCCTGGTTTGGACACAGGGCCATCTGGACTCACTAAGGCGTCTGAAATGGTTTGGCTTGTTAAACTTGTTCTAATTTCATTTTCAATGTGAGAATTTTTTTTCTTATTTTCAGCTTCACAGATGGTTTGTTTTACATCATCATCTCTCTTTATGTCCTGCGGTTAAGATGCAGCATTTTTAGAGGCTATTTTAGCTTTGCAAAGAAAACACATCCAGACTTTGTTTGTCAGATTCTGGAGAGGGTTTACCTCCGAATAATTGGTAGCCTTTGTGGAGGCAAGCACTGATTGGTTCTTCACAGAGGAACAAACACCAGAAAGGGCTTGCATAGAGCAACAATTTCTAAATTGACATGTTTTAAGATGTGGGAGTTAAACCCATGTCTGTGCTCTATCTGGTGGCTTTAAAACACAAAGTCAGGTTTTGTTTTCTTTTTACGCAAAGGTGGTTATTTTATAATGTCAACAGTCTGCTGCGTTGAGCATCACCATAAATAGATGCCTCTTGACTTTTGCCCTTTTTTTTTCTCCCATAAAAACGTGTACAAGTTTAGGTGTATGTAATACATTCTTACCAAGAAGCATTAGCTAAAGCCTTATACTACGTTAATGTTCAAGAATACGCAGATCACTGCTTCTTAAATACGTTTTTACTTAGTGTTCATTGTTGCTACCCCATACTAGCGCATTTCCGCCACCTACAGTTGGAGGATGCTTGGTGGGAAATGTCGACTCAGTGCAAATCTCGTAAATCTTGCTCTAGGCTTTTTTTTCACAGCTCTATTCTGATATTTGAATGACTTGGTGTCATATAATTCCTGCCGGGCGCAAATCACAACTATTAGTTCAAACAGTTGCTACTTCCATTAATTAAAAGGGGCGCCAGTCAGGGCTCCTGACTTGCAGTGCAAATACTGCATGCATGCACTGCACGTATTCAGGTGATATAAGTGCCCATAGGATGCCCATCGGATTCCCAAACAAACTGTAAATTGATTATCTAATTCTTTTAATTCTAACAGTCAGGTTGCACATAAGAGACATGTTCTTATCATTTGAACATCACTTGAACAGGGGGTGAAATGTGCCCGACATGCATGCATCTCACCTACTTCATCCTTAACCTTGCATGTTCCATAAGTGTTCTTTACGACCTGGTGTCCTGTAGAATTCCTAAAGAAAAAAATGTGCACCAACATTTTCACTCTACGGGCTCTCTGAGTGGTTTGTGATCCTAAAATTTTATGCAGGTCACTTGTGTGCCCATGCAGTTTTGCCCATTTTACACCCGTAGACAGCCAGATGTTAATTTGCAGGTTGTTGGGTTTCCTTTATTCTTGGATTTTCAGTAATTGCACAAGCTTGACCCAGTTTCCAACCTGCTGAATTAACAAGGATGTTCCCCCACGTGCATTTTCAGGGTGGTGACTCATTGTGTTAGGGGAAAATTGCCCATCGTTCCACCTCCATTCACCAGCTCTAAATCCCCTTAAAACCCATTGGTTTGTTGTTCCCCTCACGAAGCCAAACCTGGGCAAAATAGTGCTTAGTTTTTCTTGTTTTAGCAGGTGTTTGATGCACTTGAAGGGCTCGTGTGTGGTCTTCATCTGTGACTGTGAAGGGTGGAGTTTGTGTATCAAAGGCATAGTTTACTGCACAAGTCAAGCCATTGAGTTGAACTTTCTTACAACATTGCAGCATTTTAGATCACGAACAGAACCGTAGCTGCTTCCTCCAGAAGCCCGAGTTAACAGAAGTCGAGTAAAACCAGGTGGGGACGATCGTTGAGCCACTGTCACTCAGACTGCCATCGAGTCATTTGGAAGTGGCTGTAGAACACATCAGCAGCAATGCTGATAGTTTTTACTCACAAAAACATGAGGATAAAGGGCCTCTCTGAAAGCAGTGCGTGCTGCTGTAGATGAAGGAATGACTGAATGAATGGCGCAGATGTGGCATTCATGAGGGCTGTGTGTGTGAGTGGGTGGGTGAATGAAAAGGCGAGGAGTGG
Source organism: Adrianichthys oophorus (assembly GCA_036245035.1). Taxonomy (NCBI): domain Eukaryota; kingdom Metazoa; phylum Chordata; class Actinopteri; order Beloniformes; family Adrianichthyidae; genus Adrianichthys; species Adrianichthys oophorus. Next base: position 20,163,133 of record BSAI01000030.1, on the reverse strand, counting down.
CTGGTGGAAGTTTGGACATGTTCCAGACGAGCCACCGTTCCCACGCAGACTCGGACAGGTGTTGCGCTCCGCTGCATTGTCACACCTGTTTATTTTTGTATTGTGTTACCGTTCTCTCACACAAAGCTGCTCTGAACCCGTCTGATCTAAAGCTTGTGTCAGTAATATCTCTTAATCTTTCCTTTTACGTTCTGCCATCCTCCAGTTCTGCAAGTGTCCCTAACCCTCTGTTTACCGATTACTCCAGTTTACAGAAGTAGATGGTTTATAATGAGCAGCGGCTTTTGTTTCCAGCTGTCAAAATGATAAATCAGAGAAAAATGGAAGTCAGCACAAACACTTCTTTTTGAAGATGACTTTCTCAACACTGGAATGATATCTGCTACACTTTAAAAGGAATGCAACTATGCTCCATCATCCTCCTGTAAGGTTATCCAGCATTAACTGTGTTTGCCTTTTTTTATGATTGCTCTAATTTTTGAGTTGAATTTAAAAAAACAGATTCTGCCTTGGTTCTGCTTCCTTCCTTTTTCTAGCTGAGGCAAACTATCAGAAAAGGTATCTTACTCATGAAATGCTGTTGAATTTCTGTATGCACCGCCCCTGCAGCCTGAATGGCTCATCACAGTCCAAGTAATGACATCACTAGTACCGCATGTCCTCCTGGAAGTTGTGTTCAAAATTGAAACAGGGTCAAATCGGGGGGGTATTGCAAAATACTATTGAGAAAAGCATGCAATTCAAATTTTTACATTTAGATTGTTTACATTTATTGCGTAATTTTTACATAACTTTTTTATGATTAAAGTGTCTTCCCATTCTGTTCACAATGAGCACCATGTGTAATTGCTTCTAACAACAATCAGGTTTCAGATCCCAGCACTGTTGCCACTTCATGTGACCTAAATCCAGACTTGGTAGATTTTGGAGAATTATTCCCTGGGATTAAGTTGAGCTGGGCTTTCCCTTAAATTATCAAAAAATCATCCATGCATAAAAAAACAGATGAAACCCAAGGCTGCCACTTTTTTTTCTGTCTGTATTATTAGCTTCTCTGATTTTTCTTTTGCTTCGCCGACGCAGTGACCTGATTTTTCCCCTGGGGGGATGATTAAAATTTAATTTGATTTAACAGAGCATAAATGTACAGTTGATGCTGCTGCTTGCAGAAAGTCCTCTGGAATGTTCATTGACTGTATATGAGAACTGGACCAAGTGAGTGTGATGTCCATTGGCATTTGTGGAGATGGACAAAGTGCCTGTAATGTCAATCTCAGAAAATTCCTTCCCTCCGGTTCTAACGAAAGGAAGTCATTTCAGTCACCATTTTTCTGCTTGGCCATTTTAAAACCAGTTGATTTGGTCTGAGTCATCATTTCTATGGCAACCACTCTCGCTAATCAAGAGCGAGCTTGTTGAAAGTCCACACCCCTTCCACTTGAAGAATCTGTGAATCAAACGTTTGAACATTCCTGGTGGGGGCCAGCGGGCATCTTGTGCTTTTACTGAGGCATCTGATTTGCCTGTTTATACCTTGAATAACTTGCAATAAAGAAAAAAATATCATGAAAGTTTAGCAAGAACATGTTGAAAAGAAGTGCCTGAGCAAGAATGGTTATTCTGTCAAATAAAATTACTGAGTAATAGCTGTTTTTTTCACAATAGAAGTCTATGAGATTTTAGCTTGCTGGGACCAGCAAGTACTTCCTATTTAGAACACAAAGGGGGAGGGGATACTCTGTCCAGTTCTATCTATATACCGTCTATGGTCACCCATTGAAAACGGCTCACTTCCAGTTCCAACCAAACAAAATCAATTCAGTTGCCATTTTTTGCAATACACGCCGCCACGCCACCAGACAATATTAATAAGCAATAATTGGTCTAAGTTAGCCCTTGTCAACATTTCTATGGCAACCACTTTTGCCAATCAGGAGTGAGCTTATTGGAAGTCCACACCCCCCCTACCACTTGAAACTGGAAACTGCCAGTCAAATTCAATGCGAGGCCACATACTTTTATTGAGGCATCTGATTGGTCAGTTTGTAATTTAAATAATTTGCACTTAAAAAATAGAATCAACAACTACATGGGAAAAAGGTATTGGATCAAGAATGGTTATTATAATACATATGACTGAGTAATTTATCGCTGTTAGTAATGGCTGATGAGAGGGATCACTCAGTCCAGTTTTCATATACAGTCAATGGGTGTGAAAGGTAAAATTGTGCAATAAGTTTGTAATTTACAAAATGTGGATAATGTAGTTTCTATTTTGTGCCAATTCTTGTGGTTTTAAGCTACTTTAAATGTCATAAACCCCTACATTTATAGGAATAAAATCAACCCAAACAAACTCGGCATGTTGCTGTTAAACCTACATCAATGAAACATAATCCATCATGCAACCCTAATAAATACCTGTATGCTTTATATGAATAAAATTAACTTGAAGTTAAGTAATTAACACTGAATACCTATTAGTATAATTAGTTTAAAATGAGCAGCTGTCAGTGATGGTAGATTTAAGGATCAGCTGTTGTGCTGGTTCTACTGGATCACTGCTACTGCTTGCTCAATCTCCTCCTTGGTGCAACAAGCCCGCAGACAGAAGATGAAAGCACTTTGTCCCACACCTTCATCCCCTCTGCAGAACTGAGGGCTCATGAAAGGAGGAGGAGAATGAGAGATGAGAGGAATTCTTTGAATAATGAAGAGAAAGTGAGCCTTTTTTGGTGTTTGTGTGTGACCAAATTCCTTAATGTCCCAGTTTTCAGCGATTTAGAGAAATTGAAGTGAGGCTTACTATTCTGAGATTTGCCTCCTCCTGTGAGTGGTCACGCATCTCTCAGAAGTACATCCGTGTGGCTAAAACGCTCCCTCTGAGGGTAAAAGCCCCCACCCCCACCTTGTAAATGAGCAGCAAGAGAAGTGCCTAAATGTCCCAAGAGCTTGGACTTCCTTCCAAACCTTTTTAAGGTGTTTATAATGTCCGGTCTGCAATGGTTTTTTTTTGCTCTTCATCGCTTCCTGTTAGTAAAAACACAAAACCAGCCATTTTACTGGGACATTTACAGCTCAGGATGCTCATCAAGTCAGCTTTACAAATGATCTTTTTATTTTCTTTTGCAGGTGTGATGTTTCTTTTCACACAGTGGTTGCTGCCTGAAGTGGAAAATAAACTGTTCAAAAACAGGGAACAATGACCTTAATAGAAATGCAACGTTAAAGGTCACAGTCAAATAGAGGAAGCGATCACAGAAGTTAATCAAAAATGACAGCTGATAAGGGACTGAGTGACCTCTCAGTTTACACAGCCAGGCTGCCGTCTGGCTTTTAAATAGATGAGAAGAAAACGGCTGCAGCCTCCCAGAAAGACTAGTGGATCTCGTTTTAGGTGGCTTCACCTCCCGCTGATGTTTCCTTCCTCCCCGACAGACACAGATAAGACGGGAAATGCCTTTATTGAATTAGTTTGCCAACTCCGCAGTTCATAGAGGGCATTAATTCAACTTCCTCCCTCTTTCCTCCCCTGGTGCTTTAGCAACACAACTGGGTTCATGAGCGCAGAGAGGAGACAATAATTCCACATCCCTGGTCATTCCTGTTTTCATCCCATGACTGCAGGCTGAAGCTGGACTGCTTTATGTTTTAGGCTCAGACATAGAAAGGATCAAACTAGTATTTGTACCCACAAAAATATAAACTCCATCTTTTATTTTGAAGCAGCTGATCCCCCTAAAATGTAAAAGCTGCTTCAGTGTGTTCTTCATTTTACTTGTAAAGACCAATGTGCCAAAACCTCCTTTCAACAGCTCCACCTTTTTAATACGCATGCAGCGCTGCACAGTCCTGCTATAAACATGCAACACTCGTACTCTTTGTTTACACTGAACCCAATTTACCAGCTTGCTGCAGCGAGTGCTCAGAGTGGTGCTTGGGGGATTTCAGCACGTCAGCAGTGTGGGGATTCCTCACACTGCCTTCAAGACTAAGCTGCACTCTGGGTCAGTAATCAAATGCTATGGTACCCTCTCCCACTCACTGTTTGGGTTTGACAGATCAGACATTGTCATTTCTTCTGGTTCTGTCCCGCAGCAGTCCTGGACTGCAAGAACCAGATTGTTTTTGCTGTTCTTCTTTCTTACTTCACCTTTTGAGTGAAAATTTCGCTCCCACCACATACTGAAAAACTCACCAAGTAACTGGTGAAAATGAATTTTGAGCGTAGTGGGGACACAAAAGAAGATCACATCACAGTGGGAAGAAAGGTCATAAAATGAATGAGGCCAAAATGTCTAAGGTGCTCAAAAAATGTGTTTTTCAAAATCTGCTAAAGAAATCAAAACGCATGTCAGGAATATCCTAAGGAAGTTTTTAAATTGCTATGGGATGTTTATGGGACTTAGCGGCTGTTTATTTTGTGGCAAAGTGTAAAATTTGTCCAGTTTTCACATTTTCCCTGAATTTGGAGAAAAACTTTTGTTCAAGCAATTCTCACGAAAATTCCTACACCCGCCATCCGGTTGTCTACAACCACAACCCAAAATTCCATTGACATTTGACAAGAGGCCGCCATCTTGAATTTAAAAAAAAAAAAAAAAAAAAGGCAGAACACCTTTAGTATCTTTGACCAATGAAATCACCTCCTAGGGATCAAATCTAAGGCCTCCTAACTCATGGAGCATCATTGGGGAGCCACTTGGGAAAAAATGTTGGAAATAAAATTTGTAGATTTTGACCAGTGTTAGTGTGGCGAGCTTGCAAAACTGGCGTTTCCCTGTTGCTCACATATTTTTTACCAGAATATTGTGAAAGTTAAACTCATGAATCCTTGGCTCAAGCCGATGCAACATATGATATGAACATGTTATGTGAGTGGGCATGATTGTCTTCCCTTTTTTAAGGGCTTGATTTTTTTTTTTTGCTTTGGCTAAACTGTTATAATGTGTGTTTTACTGAACATTACTTTTAGGAAACCCCCAGAATGAAACGATGCAAGGCTTTGAGTGTTTCCATCTGTTTGTGAAATATCAGACTTGATGAGGACTCTAGTGTCAAACTATTTCTTTGAAAACAAAAAGCACCTCCCACTGACATGCAACACATGTTCATTCTGCAGCTCTCCATTCTTCATCCTCGTGTCGCTCCATTCTCCAGCGCTTTTTAATGGTGAGCTTGTCCTCCCATCATTTTTTATTTCCCCTAATTTCCCTCCTCTCTGTCCCCCTCCGCCTGTCCTGCTGACGGTGTTGGAGGGCCTGTTGACGCTCCTCTGCAGTGGAAGCTTTCATTGCGCCAGTGTGTTTAGCCCTTCCGGGGGCCAATGGGATCCAGATGTGGCCCAGCACACATGTGACAGCAGCCATTTATTGAGGGAGAAGGAATGTGTATGAGACATTTTGCTTTAAAAAAATAAAAGCACTTTTTTCCCTCCCCCTTTTGAATACCTCAACATGCCTGCATGTGAAGGGACTAAATGACACTCCTAAAAGGGACAAACTTGACTCTTGAAGTGCCGCCTAAACCCTTCAATCTCTCTTCCTGTCTGCTTGGCTCTAGCTGTGGGCGGCGTGTTTTTGGCTACATTCATCCTAATGGCCAGTAGTCAAACAAACTGACCACATTTAGAGACGTTACCTGACCGTCCTGCTACTACAGCTCAAAGAGCCATCTTCCATATTTTGAGATGTAGTTTAAATGTTTCACATGAAGTGGTCTTATTCTCAGAGTAGGCGTTTCTATGGCAACATTTAGCTAGACTTTAGATGTCACTATGACTTCAACACATCAGATCCCAGAGGTGGGGATTTGAACTTCAGACACAGACGTGAGTCACATTTAAGTCTCTCAAGAACTCAAGGACGTGAGATTTAGAATTTATTGGCCATGTTTATGTTTTTTCTAGTTTTTTCCATCAAGACGTCATTGTCAGCTTTAGTAAAGATGGTCTCTTCACTGTGTTTTTGCTGTTGTTTTATGCAGAAACATGAACTTCCTACTTTCATGTCTCCATTTGTTGTTTTAAACTTTTTTTGATGATAATAAAACATTTTAATTGTAAGTTTTTAGACTTCAGTTGGACTAGCATGAGAAATTGCAGAACATCTCTGTAAGGCACTTGGAGGTTGAATCACAATGCCACCGGTGGACTAACCTTCACTTGCTGGCATAGCACAAAATCAATGCAGGACATTTTTGTTTTCCAAGCTCAATGTTCCTCCTGTGGGAAACTTTCCTTTTCAAAATAAAATAATATTCATAAGCAGAATGTAATGCCATCCCATTTTTATCTGCTTTATTTTTAATGGGTTTAAAGCATGAAGGTCAAATTTATTAGAGCATGTCTAATTTACTCATTTACAACCTCAGAAGAATAAAGACAGAACAATACTGTGGTGTAGACATTTACTCAGCAAAACTTCAACCAACCAAACAGGTTAATTGTTACCATCATCCTTCCACCACTATGCTTGACAGTTGTTTGTAGGGATGACCTAATCTAATGACATGATTGGAAATCCGTCCTGATCACGTGGTTGATGACTCGATCGAAAATCAGATGTTGTCTCCCGATCAATGTTGATCTTGAATTTATTCTTCTCATGATCAGCGCTTTTTCAAGCTTATTATTCTAGATAAATATTGTACTAGAAGTTTACATATCAGGAACGGATCACCACAATTTATTGTGCCCACATGTGCACAATAACAGTCCAGCAAAGACAGCCTTTTCTCCCACAGACAGCCCGTATCTACCCGTAAGGTCAGTTGTGACTGAGCCTTAAAAGATGAAGTTTGTCTTGTTCATGTATTTTGAAAACATGATTCCTACTCAAGCACTGATGTCCTTAGTAACACATTCACCTCCTCTCACTGGATGTATGCTCATGTTCTTGGAGCTGCTGTAGACTCTCTAACAGCTCCTGCAGAGCCCGGCTGTGTGTGTAATTAAAAGGAGGTTTCCAGGTAAGCTTAGGTTATGTCCCTTGAGTGAATTATGAATGGAAGTTTGCATTCAAAGCAGAAGTCCAAATGAAAACAACAAAAATAATGTACAGCCCTTTAGCCTTCAGCATCCTTTTTATTTAGTTGACCAAAAACTGCTGTTTTATTCTATGGATTTTATCTCTAGTGACTATTTTTTAAACCTTGCACTTTGCCTATAGTGTAAACCAACTCCATAGGTTTCCAGCTCTCTAGTGCAACAGCATGCATTTAGAATGAATCTTCGAAACTCTTCCTGCAAATCAGTGTGTCCATATCGACTTTTTGTTGTTTTGAGCCATTTTGTCGTTAAAGTGAGGATCTCTCTGAGCCGAATGATGATGCACTCACTTTATATTAAAACACCAGTCATCAAACCTTAATGTAAACCATTTATTCACCCCACTTATTTAAGCTAATCTATGTTTCCTAAAAGCAAAAGCCACAATTTCACCAACTGGATGAAGGCCAGCCTGCAGAGGGACAACCATTGTAATAAGAGACCTTCAGGCTGTTTACATGAGAAAAAAATGTATTTTTTTTCCTTTTTTTTTTTTGTTTCAAAGTTAAATTTAAGTCACAAAAATGTTGTTTTCACTTTGTTTTTCATACGTTTGAACTGGGGTGTGGAAGTGTGAGTTGGTCCAACTTCTAATGTTATTTTATGCCTGGAAGACGTCAAAGAATGACTTGTTTATAAGCGCAGCCTTCAGGATGATAGCTCTGTAGAGTTATATCATTGTTCCTGATGAAGAATGGAATTTAAGAAATCTGTTCATATTTAAATGCCTGTCATTCTTTTTGTAGGTTTATAGTTTGACAGTTTGCAGAATTTGTGGAGTCCTTTATTATTGGTAAAAGTTTCCTGAGATTTGTGCTGCATGAGTACAGTTTGCGCCTATTTTCATGTCTTAATTTTGTCTTCATTAGCTAAAACAGTTCACCCCTTTCAGCTGCCTGATCCACACAGGACCCTTTGTCTTCTGGGAGACTGTCAGGATTATGTAACTGTACTCTTTCCTCTTTTCCACCCCATCCATTCTTTTTTTCTTAGAAAAGAGGACTCATCCCATGTGTCTGAGGAAAGTGAGAGGAGGAGGTCAGAAAGTAGAGGAGCAGGCGGGATGGTGGGAACACAAGAGTCTGGGGAATGAAACAGGACTCACATCTTTAAAAACTGAAAAAAACAATAAATTCTGACAAATGTTTGAGAAGGTTATGGTTTTGTGAGATCCCCGGATGATGTTATTTTTTTATTGATTAAAAAGCAATAAGTTACTAAGCCTATTCATAAACTGATGGTGTTTGTATAATATTTTAAAAATTACATCAGTGTTTACATTAAAATGAAGGACTTCATTGTTTAGTAAAATAGTTTTTGGAAAGAGTTAAGATATTTGTTTTCCAAAAGAAAATACTAAAATAAAGGTATGTATTCTGAAAAAACACTTAAAAAGAATTCAAAACATGATTCTTAACCACAGATCAAGTAAAGCTAAAGCTTTGCAGATGAAACCAAAACCTTTTGTTGTTGTACGACAAAAAAAAAACCCTGAAACCAAAATAGATGTTGCCAAAATTGACTAGTTAACTGATTAAAAAACATTTAGTGTGAGTAGCCATTTTGACCCATTCTGATGACTAATATTAATGCTGTCTACATGTTGTATAACAACCCTTCTTCATTTAAGGCTCTATTTTCTGTTTGTGTCCAAAAACATTGTTAAAACAGTTTTTCTTTGAAACTGTCTCAAACAAAATAAATTCTTAATATTTTTAGGGGTCTCCTACCATTAAAAATGAACCCTACTGATTTTGTAGTTTACCCACTGTAAGCCCAGATTTAGTTTCTTCATCAGGAGAACCCTCATGCTCATTAGAAACATAGAGGGTTCTCTGTTAAAAATCATCTTTTCTGTTTGCACACTGAGGCCTTGAGCTGCACGCTCTCACAGTGCTGCTGCTTGTCACGTTCTACACACATTGCTGCTCACTGCTACGCACAGCAGTGTTCTTAACAACCACATGCCTCTGACTGTTTCCAAACCTGAGCGTTGCCCGTGCTGGCTCACTTTTCCTCAGCATACTTGAAGGTCCAGCTGCACCTGCTATCCCAGGAATGCAGGGTGAAGTCATCTCGCTCTGTGCTGCTGTGCACAGAGAAAAACTCTGCAGAGAGGCGTCCAGAAATGTTTGGGTCTGTGGACAGATTCTATGAAGCTGCACAGGAAATCCACACAGCATAAAAGCACGGTGGAAAAAGCCTTTTAGTAAATCCAGACATACCTGGAAAGAGCAGAGGTCCTGAAGGTTTCTTGACTTGATTTATTAGTAATGCTGAATTTCACACTCTCTCACATTTCACAAAAATAAGTTGAGTGTTTTTTAAAGCATGCTTTTTTACAATTTAAAGTCCCACTCCAATCAACCTTTAATCCAATGTAAAAGCATTCTCAGTGTTTTTAAAATTATGATTATGATCTTTTTATTCCAAACCAAAAAACCATGTGTTTTCTAGAACCTAGTTTCTGCAAAGCAGTTGTAATGTCTATTCACCACTGAGTTGTGGGTGGGACTGTAGGCCTCCCTGTTGCTGAGAGCTCTCTGTTTACACACTTTCCTGTTAGCTTACAACCCCTCACAACCCCATTGTTACAGCCCAACATTACTGGTGCAACAAAAATAGTGAGCAATGTTGGCGCAATCCAGTTGTACAGTTTTGAACCAGATGCCAGCTCAGACAAGGAAAACAAAGATGTTCATGGATTTATTTTTCTGCAAGTAGATGAATCAGAATGGAGTGAATCAGGCAGCTGGTGGCCCACCCAGTGTATTTTCTACGTAACAAATATGCTGTTTTTCAAACAGCATTTTTTTTTTGCCTGCTCCTGATTCACAATGATTTGAATAAATAACCAGAAATGCAGTTTTCATCTTCATTCTCTTTATCAATGTCCTCCATTGTGACAAAAATGACACAAGAGCATGTTAAAAACATTTTAAAAATATATCTTTTCATCAGAGTGAGTATTTAAGTTTCTTTAAAAGTTACTATTTTAATGTTACAGGGAAAAAAAACATATTTTCAGCATTTCTCAGTCTTTCTCAATTTGCTTGTCATGTCAATACAAACAAACTGCATTATTAATTACAGTAAATGAAAGTTTTCAGAACTATTTTGGAAGATTTTTTTCCACAAATATTGTCACATTTTCTCTCAAAATTTAATGTGTGTGCATCTATATGTCCAACTTCCTCCAGGTAATGTTTCAGCACACTTCACAATTTGATCTTTTTTATCTTTATATTGAATTCAAGATTCTAAAGGTTTGATTCTTGAACAAATGTTAACAAAATGAAAGGAAAAACATCGGAACATGTTTTATTGTTGGAGGACAGTTTACAAAGTACAAAGCCTAAGTCCACAAGCATTGTCGACAAGTGAACAAATGTTAACGTTCCACCCTTGAAACTATTGAAGCCAGCGGCATAGTTTGCTTCCTTGATGATGTGCAGTTTTACACCGCCGTGGAGGCAAGAAAAATCTGCTTAATGAGAGATGACGGCGTTGAGGAGCCTGTGGAGCAGACACGCTCCATGCACATACATTAGCATGTAATTAGTGTGAAGTTTGGATTTAAATATAGAGATGCATGCACACTGTCACTTTGCTATGACCCCTGTTGGTCTTGAACATATAATCACATTCACATGTGTGTTAACATCTTCAATCTGTCCTAACAGTATCTGTGGAGATGTTTCTTTAATAAACTGCTGGTGTGAGTTTTGAGGTGAATTGAGCCAAAATTACTAAATGAAATGACTAAATTTGAATTTTTTTTCCTGAATTTTTTAAAATTGAGATTATGCTTCAATTGTTTTTCTTTAAAAAAGAAAAAGAATGTTAAGACAAGACATTTTACATATTTTTTAGCAGTAGGATACAGAGCACTGAATTACAGGAAAAAGGGGAAAAAATTTGCAAGATTTTCAGGATGATTAATTAGATTTCTTCCCTCTTCTACATTTCATTGTAGTTTTTTTTTTGTTAAACAACATACTTTAATCAGATATTCATTACAGAATTAGAACAGTGTGTCATTTAAATGTTTAGTTTTTTTTTAAATTGAGCATCCTGGTTCTGTGGCATTTTTTCAGTTTATGGTTATAAAAATGAGACTGACTGAAGCAAACATGGTGTCAGCTGATAAAGGCTTAGCACCAGAGGGTGGGCTGGGCCTGCACATCTACATGTAAGACCCTACCAGGACAGATTGCTACTGTATCGTGTCAGTTTCACACTTGTTATTCAAAAATAGCTAAAAATAGACATTAGAACTTGGCTAAAAAAAGTGAGCATGGAATGTCCAGGCAATAATGAAACTACCGAACTACTTTAGCATCAGCGAGGCAAGTGCAGCCAAATGCCACAAGGACAAGCATATTAACTCCGCCTCTCCACTCTGCTCAGCACTCAGATTCAAGCATTTAAAAATATCAAAGAAAATGTGTGACAACTGGGGCAACCCCCCACCCCCACCCCACCTCCTGTTAAACTTCTCTGGAGTACTCTACCTATAGTGTAAACCAGCTCCATAGTTTTACTGCACTCTAGTACAACAGTATGCAGTTAGAATGAGACTTTGAAACTGTTCCTGCTGAAACTCAAAAACATGGGTTCTTCTTCTGCCTCCAGATTCCTCTCTGACTGCGTCACAACTGTGTTTAGTGCTTTTTTCCCCCTGAAAGTAGTGGCCATCACCGGTTTGTACATGTTTAGCATGTTGTTGTCTTTTCTTGTGCTGTGGTATCAACACATGTTGACCATAGAGCCAGACCAGCCAAACCCTTCTCGTTAATCTTTAGATTGCACATCGACAGGGATGCACAAGTGCAATTATGCACATTTCTAATACAATAATATTGAGTTTTGTAAAAACATATTTTTGCTCATTCCTTTTTATCACATGCATTTATTATTTTCAGTTTGCCCTATATTTTTTTTTTTCCTAAACTACACATCTTTGTTTTCTTTCCTCTACTCCTGACTTTTGCTCCTTGTTGCTGTTCTTTTCCTTGTTTTTTCTCTCCCATCGGCCAGTCTGGTGGAGATCATTTGATTCCTAATGAAACCTCAAATGTGTCCTTCAGGGGCCCCTAACGAGGAACTCCCTCTCTGTGTGGGTGTTGGTGTGAGTGTTTGCAGAAACCCACCCAGACTCCCACAAGTAATGTTTTCAGCTCTGCTCTGTTTGACTTTACAAGAATCTGGTAGTTTGTTTCCTGCTTGATGTGTCTGTGTGAGCTTAAGTGTGTGTGTGCATGCGCGGTCCAGTTCTGCAGAATCTTCTTCTGCCTTCTGACCTTGTGTGATTGGTAGCCTTTCCATCTGAGTTTTGTCTTTGTCGGTTTGGCTCAGAGAGCAGTGTGCTCCAACATGTGTGCAGGTTCAAAACTTTTTTGCCGCATATCTTAAGAGATTATTCATTGGCAGGTAAAATTGAGTTAAATGGTGCTGCTTATTATTCAATGTTTCTAATGATGGCCTTCTTTTCCTCTCTGCAGGCTTTCGGGAATGCAAAGACGGCACACAACAACAACTCCAGCCGCTTTGGCAAGTTTATCCAGGTCAACTATCAGGAGAGCGGCACTGTCCGGGGGTGAGACACTCAGAACAACACTTATGTTGATGAAGACGTGCATCCTCCATGCAAACCTGACTGTCGTCTTTGTCCTTTGTCCTTCAACAGTTTAACATTCTTGCTAAAAATGAAAATCCACTGCAGTACTTGTGCTCATTAGCTTTTCATTTAATTTCTGAAGGATCGATGATCTTTTTTTTGGGGTAGAACTTATTTAATGAATGCAATTCATAAAATCATTTTTGCACATTTTTCTAGTGTTGTTTTAAATCACTTTTGTGTATCACTGATCTCTTGAAGAATCTGCACACTTGAAGGACCCACACCGTTACTTGTCATGTTTAACAGCTTTTGAAAAGATTTTGTGGCACAACTACCAGCTATTAAAAAAACATACTTGTGTAAATCAAACTAATTGAACAAAATAATTACTGTGAGATAAGAGGTTCTTTTGCAAATATGTGGAGAGATCTCCATAGCAGCCTGTTCCAGAGTGAAATGAGGCCCTGACCTCTGCACTCAAACATGCACAAACACTGAGGTAACTCAACCAGCAGAGTCAAATTCAGGTTATACTTCCTCTTTTGGAGTCTGCTCTTCCTTTGTTTTCAACAGTCCTGTTTGTGTGGGCAGAATCACATACACATTTGCAAGTTTCTTTTTTTAACTAAATGATTCAGTAATGAACTTAAAGACTGGTGGACTCTTGTTACAGCTGATGAAAAGCAGCTGCTATTTGACAAGAATGACAAGGTCCTGATTTATCTGTTTATGTTTATCAAATAAAAGCTCATGGTCTTTTTGACATATGAAGTTTTTTTTTTTCCTGTGTACTTGAGTTTTAACCTGAAGTGTTTATTTGCAGAGCTTATGTAGAGAAGTACTTGCTGGAGAAATCTCGCCTTGTGTACCAGGAACATAATGAAAGGTAAGTCACAGTTCAAGCCTAAAACATGCATCTCATATTAGTACTTTCTTCTGTAAATCAGAATTAGTTTCCAACTAAGGACAAATTAGTAAAAAAAAATGCTGAATTTCTACAAAAACTTTAAATTTCTTCTATGTTCAGTTTTCTAGATTTAGTTTAATGAACATTTAGCTTACTTAGTTTTCAGCTTTCATAGCCTTTAACTTTGTTAGCCTTCAGCTGACTCAACCTTTTTTAACCTCTCCTTTCAGCTTAACTAAAGAGATATACTAGATTACCAAAAGTATTGGCTCACTTGCCTTGACTCACAAATGAACTGAAGTGCCATCCAATTCCTAACCCATTGAGTTAATTATGATGTGGGTCCACCTTCTGCAGCTATTACAGCTTCAACTCTTCTGGTAAGGCTGTCCACAAGGTTGAGAAGTGTATTTATAGGAATTTTTGACCATTTTCTTCCAAAAGCGCATTGGTGAGGTCACACACTGATGTTGGTGGAGAAGGTCTGGCTCTCAGTCTCTGCTCTAATTCCTCCCAAAGGTGTTCTATCAGGTTCAGGTCAGGACTCTGTACAGGCCAGTCAAGTTCATCCACACCAGACTCTGTCATCCATGTCTTTATGGACCTTGCTTTGTGAACTGCTGTACAGTCATGTTGGAAGAGGAAGGGATCCGCTCCAAACTGATCCCACAAGGTTGGGAGCATGGAATTGTCCAAATGTTTTGGTATCCTGAAGCATTCAGAGTTCCTTTCACTGGAACTAAGAGGCCAAAAACAAGCCCATACCATCATTCTTCCTCCACCAAATTTCACTCCCGGCACAATACAGTCTGAAATGTACCGTTCTCCTGGAAACCTTCAAAGTCAGACTGGTCCATCAGATTGCCAAATGGAAAAGCGTGATTCATCACTCCAGAGAATGTGTCTCCACTGCTCTAGAGTCCAGTGGCGGCATGCTTTGCATCACTGCATCCAACACTTGGTGATGTGTGGCTTGGGTGCAGCTGCTCGGCCACGGAAACACATTCCATGAAGCTCTCTATACTGGACTTGGGCTAATCTGAAGGTCACATGAAGTTTTGAGCTCTGTAACAAATAACTGTGCAGAAAGTCAGCAACCTCTTAGCACTATGAGCTTCAACATCCTCTGACCCCTCTCCTTCAGGTTACATGACCTAACATTTTGTGACTGAGTTGCTATTGTTCCCAAACTCTTCCATTTTGTTCTGATAGAGTTGACAGTTTACTGTGGAAGATTTAGGATTAAAGAAATTTCACGACTGGATTTGTAGCACAGGTACCATCCTATGATATTTCCACACTGGAATTCACTGATCTCCAGAGAGCGATCTTTCACAAATGTTTGTCAAAACAGTCTGTAGTCTGAATGCTTGATTTTATGCACCCGTGGCCAGAACAAGTGATTAGGACGCCTGATTCTGACCATTTGGATGGGTGTTGAGTTCTGGGTCTACAAATACAAAAAAAGGAAAGGCATCAAAATACATTTCCAAACATTGAATGGAAATCAAGACAAGATAAGAGATGTTTTAGACTGAAATTTAAAACAGTGCAATAAATGCTGCAAACTAGACTTTAAAGGCCTCAAAAACAAGTCTCAAATGTAACGCGGTTCATTGTTTAGCAAAACATTTGGGCTCTTTATTGTTATTTAGATTAATTGAACCCTTTATAAAATTATTTTAATTTTAAACTTTATTTTTTTAACTTTAAACTTTTTCTTAAATGTAAGTTTAAGCTATTCAATGATAATGCAAAGTGATATTGTTGGCAGAAATATGTCATGATTTTATGGTTATAATGTCTATATCAAAGAGTTAAAGAAAAAAGCAGATTTGATGTAGAAGAAAAAGTGTTACTACTATTATTATTATTGATAGTAATCATTATTATTTATAATATTATTGTTGCTTTACACATCTCTTTCTCTGGTTTGAGGCTCATTACATGGCCGCTCCGTTCACTTTCAAACTAGCTTCAGTCAGCAAGCTAGCAATCCCAGAAGCCCCTGAGCAGCTGGTGGATTTCTTCTGCAACTGCTGCCTGTCAATCAAATTTGGCCCAGCATTTTAGACATCGTTTAAACAACAAAGATACCTTGTAGTACTGTATTTAAGACTGACAGCCATCTGTTTATTCACAATTTCGTTGTATTCTTTAGGAGGCGGGGCTTATCACTATCATCTCGTATCATTTAGCTTTGTATCAGAGATGGCCAATCAAGATGTGAGAATTTGGATTGAAATCCATTTCCAGCAAACTGACATATGTTTATATCAAACTTACTTCCATTTTGCCATCAAACTCTCTCATATATTCGACTATTCTCTTTTACACTTGCAAACAGCGTGAGAAATTCCTTGCTGTCAGCTTTGCAGGACACATGGGCTCCAGGACAATCAATAGAATTTCTAGTATCAAACAAATCTTCTTACTCAAGGATATTAGCTGGCAAAAGTAGTCAGATCTGGCATCCTTCACCTTTTCATTGTATGAGGACACGAGATCCCTTAGGTGTAGCCTGTGGACCATGATGGACCATGACCAGATTGGTGGACTTCAACTGACGCTCAGTTAAACGACTGTGTCTCACTAAATTTTGAATGGTTTCATGAAGCCAGGGTCACACTTTTTTCTGTGATAGGCTAGCTTTGACAGGAGCCACTTGATCCAAAATTGTGACACTGTGATCACTAAAACGATAAGTCAGATTGTTCACATCAAGACATTCTTCAGAAAGAGGGTGTTAAACAGTGCTGAGAAATGTTCACTGGTGTTGGCAGTGATAATGAGTCTTCAGGACATTATGTTTGAGAACACAGGATCAGGAGTGAAATCTAACTCAAACAAGACACCACAATGATCACTCACGTGCATTCTCCACACGCAGTTTAGCAATGCTCCGTCCAAAAGAAAAAACCAAGTCTGTGAGCAGTGGACTGAGTGACCCCTCCCCCCTCCTGTTCCAGACAGGAAGTACCCACTGGCTCCAAGACACCAAAATCCCATAGGCCTCTATTGTGCAACAAACAGCTACTATTTAGTCATTATGTATGTTAGAATAACTATTCTTGCTCTGCTACCTTTTATGTTCTTGATAATCCTATTCTTTTTTCATATTTATTTTCTGTAGTTATTCAAGTTATAAACTGGCCAATCAGACGCTTCAAAAAAGTGGTCCCACATCAAACTCGCGAAACGTTTGCTTGACAGATACTCTCAAGTCTATTTTCTAGTGGTAAGGGTGTGGAGTGACAAGCTCACTTCTGATTGGCGAGAGTAGCTGCCACAAAAATAATTACTTAGGCCGACTTCAATCGATCACTGTGCTTACTGACGACGTCTGGCTCCAACATGGCGACATCTATTGTGAAAAATGTCAACTGAATTGACTTCATTTCTTTGGAGAAGGAAGTAAACCATTTTCAATGGGTGATGTCACATTCATTCCCTTGGTCTGTTCTCATATGCAGTCAAAGGTGTTTTCCCTGTGCCTGTCCCAAGTCCCAGTAAAGCAGTATCAAGTCAGAACATCTACCGTAAAACTGAAGCCACATGAGTGAAATGCTGGACAAAGAACACATTTTTGTAAGCAGGAAGTTAGAAATGTGTTAACGGGATTGGCATTTAACATAGCTCTTTTGTTTCATTCAGCGTTCTTCTGCTTTCCATGGCTGTTCCACTTTACTTTAAGCTATTTCTAGCTAGAGCAATTATCTCAGCACCTTCAGTAATTAGCCCAGTCTTTTGAACATGTTTTAAATGTTTTGGATGAGCTTTCAGCATCCTCAATGAACGGCACCAGCTGTCTGCATAAGCTGATTTGAAAGAAATTCATCTTTTTGGTTCCAAAAGGGTTTTAAAATCTTGGACCTTCCTTTAGTTTTCAGTCATAGTTGCTTTTTGTAAACATCTGTTTAAGGAAACCAAATTATCATTGCAAGCTAATTTAAAAAAATGTTTGTACGTACTCTGTATTCACAATTTCCTTTCATTAGTTCCAACCAGAGGCATCTTCCTGCAGCAGTAAGATCATGTTTGTTTTGCTTTATTCAATCCCATGTATTTATTCATGTAAAATGTCTCGAATACTCTTTAGATAATCTAAAAAAAAAGAAATATGGAACACAAACTTATTTCTGGTAGTTTTCTGATGCTGAATCCATTTTATTGAACCTTATTTTTCTTTTAAATAAGAAATTTGATTTTGAAAGACTTTCATATTCTCTGCAATCATTTAATGAGGCCAGGATTTAACACAGAGCTGTCATTTTCTCAGTGATCAACTTCATTCTCATGTTTCTTTCTATCCCCAATCTCGAAATAAAGCAGAAAGGAAAACTGATTAGGTTTTATTTTACTAAACAGTTTGCCTCACTACAAAAAAGAAAAGTAATGTTCTTCAGATATGATGACTTCAGATTAGCTTTTTTTCTTCATTTAACAAAAATGATTATTCATAATCTCCATCACGTATAAATGTACCCATGATCACAGCTTGGATGTTTTTAAATTAGACGTGTGCTCACAAACAAGCGCGCAACTATACCTGCTTTCCCCTAAATCAGTGTATTCATTTGGATTCTGTGACTTTGCTCTTGCTGCTTTGCACAGGATCTATTCTGCTATCTGGAAGGAAAGAAATGTGCAAAACCATGAACGGTTATTTGACCCTCTAACCAATAAAGATCAGTCAGATGTTTGTATTGCAGTCTGATGACAGACCCCTGTGGGCATAACAATGGCGTAGAAACTACAATCTGGACCTCCAAGACTATTCACACTTATAAAGGAGGGTCAAGTGATGAGAAACTGAAAAATGTGACATTATGTTAAACATGTCACAAGCCGACTGGAATGATGCCGAGTGGAATGATGCAGGTCAAAACTTGATCTTCTAAACAGGAAGGTCAAGTTTATCAGGTTAAAATGGCAATAATTCATAAAGCCATAGACTGGATATATATATTGTTTTCCATTTATATTGCACTCAAATGTTAACGCTGTTCCATGTGAGCGTCTCTCAAAGTCCCGGCTTGTAAGTACGTCAGAGTGTGAAAAGCGTTTGGTCTGCTGCTCTTCAGGCTCCCACGTGGGGCTTACTCAACAGGCTACAAAGTGATGCTAGATGACACTAAATCTTTTAGTTCTGGAGTAGAAATAAGATTTGTGCAAATATTAAATGTGTATGACGACGTTTTTTATTTTTTCTTGATTAGTTTGTTAGTTGAGTGGCTGTAGCAGGTGGTTTTAAACATTTTCTCTGGTTTGTTGCTGCAGATCATCAAGAATTTAGTATTCAGAATGATCAAATCCTAGTTCAACTGGATAGATCATTTAAACAAAACCTAATTTAAGTTTGCACCTTAGTAGTAACATGAAAAGATTTTTTTTTTTTTTTTTTTTTAAACTTGTCCTGTCCAACAGCTGGGCAAACAGATATAAGCTGAGAGCCTCTTGTATTAGACAGATTTTACTCTTACAATCGGGGGTTATAAATCATAGCGAACACAAAATGTATGTTGGTATAAGCCCCTTTTGTAATTTAAACCAAACTTTATTAATATTGATTTTTTTTTTTTTGTGTCTTTTTTTGTTGGACCGGACGGAAAAGGAAAGGGGGAAAAGGAGAGAGTTGGGGGGTGGGGGGTGGGGGTGGGGGGGATGGTGGATTATAGAAGTTAGAGAAGGACTACTGTGAAGGGAAGGTAGAGTTGTTAATCTACAGGCAACAAAATGCTGGAGCTTATACCCATTGCAATAGTGAGTGTTGGTCTAAAATGGGCGGGGCCTGTCCACACACTCAGCTGTTACATACCTGCCGGCTCCAAGAGTGTTCACAAACTTGTCCACATCCAGTTCACACGCACACTTGTGCATACCAACCAACACATGTAAAGCATTACATTCTGTCACGCACACTATTCGAAGGTGTAAAGGTGAGCTGACGCCTGTGCTCAGGTGAATGTTATGTTAAGCTGAAGTGGATGAAGGAATGCACAAAAAAGGAGGGAGAACTCCCAGCCATCCCCACACCAAGACACCCGCCGAGGCGGCAGCGCCGACCAGGGCCCGCCCCCGCACCCATACTGTGGGGTCAATGGAGGAGATCCACCCGCCAGGCAGCCCGGCCAAGCACCCAGACCAGGGCCCGCAGGACAGCCACACGGGCCCCCCAACACCCGAGCGCAGTGAGGTACGGAAGCGCAGAGCGCAAGGCCCAGCCCAGTCAGGAGAGCAGCCCTCCCACCGCGCCAGGTGGCCCAGCGCGGGGCCCCACCCCCGAGAGCCCCACCACCCCAGACAAGCCGCCCACCACCACCCAGGAGTTCTGGGCATCCCCCCACCCCAGCCCCGGCTACGAGCCCGGGCCCCCCACGGGAGACCCGCTCCAAAGCTCCAGGCAGCTGCGGAGATCCAGAAGAGAGCACGATGGGGGTCAGCTACCCCCATCTAGAAAAGGGATGACCAAGAGAAGTGGGGGTCCCCGAAGGTGTACATTGCCTGACCAGGCTCTCCTAATGTTGTGACCCAGAAGGGGCTCGGCACCCGAGGGTAAGGGCCAGAACCCGCACCACAAGGACACAGACACCCTCCAGGCTCAGATGGAATATGATACCCCGCTCATGGACTTGCCAGAGGACAAAGGGATCCCTCTCCCTGCGTGGGGAGGGGGCCGCCGAGCCCAGGAGGCCGACCCCCAGGAGACAAGGCCACCGCTGCTGAAGGCCCTGTTCCTTCCACCAGGGATGGGGTAGGGGACAGACGATCAGTAGTCCCACCTTCCTTGTGTAATGTATTTGTGTGTGTGTTGAGGTGTGTTTCTTGTGGTTGAAGGGTGTGTGTAATAAAGGGTGCAGTTAAAATTGGCGAGCAGGGCACTGAGGACATCTCCTGATTGCTTACAGGGATGTCCAATCGCCCTCTCACCAAGGAGCCCTAAATGTCTACGGTGCAGTTAAAATTGGAGGGTAGAGCACTGAAAAGATTTTAATTATTCAATAATAAAGACTTTTTGTTGTAGATTTGGTATCAACCTACTTTTTGTTGTTGTTTCTCATCATCTGATCACATTGCGCTTCACCAGGACTAATGCCTCCCTTTCCTGCTTGTACTCAGACAAAATTTTAGTTCATATGTAACCAACATATTCAGTATAAATCCTTTATTAATTGTATTCATTCAACTTTCCACCACTTCACCACACTGCTCTACTGAATAGAAGTCAAAGATGTAACTTATCAAAAGGCTGTTTTACATTTTTTAAACTAGTTATTTCAAAAATATTCAGCAAATTGCAACTTGTGTGTGTTTGCAGGAACTACCATGTGTTTTACTACCTGTTGGCTGGAGCCAGTGATGAGGAGAGGAAGGCTTTCCACCTGCTCAAACCTGAGGAATATCACTACCTCAACCAGGTGTGCATGAAATCCCCCGTCATTCCAACCATGGTTAGAGCTATGTCGTGTCCTTCTCCTCCAACGCAGTCTCTGCTGGCATTTTGTTTCTGGTTAGGTTTAACTGGAGCATGCCTCAGTGCTCTAAAGTGTTGATTGCATCAGCCCATTGCTGGGCATCTGTGTGTTTGTCTCATGTGTGACTGACTGGTTCGGTGTACGTGCTTGTGCATGTGCCAGGAGCCCACATTTTGTGTGCATTTTTTTAAAGGAACATCTGTTTTGTGCTGGCAAATGATGCTTAAAGAATCATGTTCCCACTGCTTGGCTTATTATACGGCATCAGGCTACGGCAGCAACAAAGAATCTCCTTCATCTCCTTCTTCCAATGAAAACACAGCTTTCTCTACCCCGCTTTTCCCTTCACTCTGGCTGCAACGGCCCACATCCTGCTCCCTGTTACCAAGCTCCAGTTTCCATGACAACTGCATTACTGTTGAAGTCAGTCTGGCGCTGATTGTGTGTCATGCAGAGAGTTGTGTTTGTGAAAGTTCACACCCTCCTTTTAAAAGCATTTCAGTAAAAGAAAAATAATCAAAACATAAAAAAAATAAATTCGCAAAAACAGATGATGTATGTTTTTGGTGAATTAGTTAGACACCTCAATTTTTTAACACCATTGCATCCTTGGTTACCTTGGTAACAGTAAGTAGTGGTTTAATTACTGGAAACCTCAACACAGTGCAGCAAAGGTTTGTTGATTTAGTTAAAAAGTCAGATCTAAAGCAGCAGCTGGATGACTTCTGAAATAAAGTCGAAAAAAACACTTCTTTTGAAACATAACTGAGAAATTTTTTACATTTTCCTTTCAGATTTGATGTTGTTGCTAATACCAAACTTCAATGTAGTTAATTTTTTCTGTTGCACTATATACAACAATAGAAAATGCCCTTAAACCCACTATTTACCATTGAGTTACCCCTCACAAACTGTTCCGTTTCCGTTTGGAATTTTGGGGGAAATTAGTTGAAAATAAAATAAAAATTGTCTTTAACTTTATTGTTAAACATAATGAGGAACTCCCCCCCTTCCAATTGAAAAGTAGTTAAAGTTTCTAGTTTTAAATTTGTAATTTTAAAAATGTATTTATTCATTTGTTTTTTGAGGGAAAATTGGTCACATTTTCCTCAACTTTATATGTGTTTAAAAAGAGAGTGCACACGTTTAAAGAAGAACATTTTAAAGAAGAAACCAACCTGTGATTCTATGGAAATATCTTGACAGATTACATTGAAGACCTTGCAGTAATGCAATCTGCTTCTTCAGATTGCATTACTCTTGAATTTAGCTTTAATTTTGAAAGTTTTACAGACCCACTCCAATGAAAATAGTCTTTTTAGTGTTTTAAAATGTTCTTGTTACATTTTTCTCATGATAAACAACACATATAAAATAATTTACAGTTAAACTGCCTTTTTTGAGTATTTCTCAATTCAAATCGCATAGATCTGACACCTGATGTTAGAAAAACCTCGGGCTAGTGATGTAAAATTGTACAGCTGGATTGATCCAATATTGCAAAAAAAATGCACAGTTGTAATTAAAAGACAACTGGGACGATTTTACAAAAGAAAAAAATACAGTTGGAGTGGGACTTTAACTTTTAGCATTTAAGACTGACTAAACAGCATTAAAACAAAACAGAAAATCAAATGTATAAAAACAGACGGATGCCACCTTAGCAAACATTACTGTCACTGTGCTAACTCCCAACCTTGCTAGTAACACGTAAAAAAACAGTGTCACAGCTACATGCTAGCATAATTCATAATAATACCCAAACTCCTTGAAACTTGTGAAAAAACAGTCTGACATTTTGACATACAGCTGTGTACTTCTCAAAATTGCTTTGACATCAGTAAGAAAAACCAGAATTAATCCATACAAGGCCCTCCGGATTATAAGGTAATATAACACTGTCATTCTTTGAAAAAAATTGAGCTTTGAAGTGCACCTTATAGTACAGAAAATACGGTATTTCTTCAAGTCGTTATGACTTTTCCTCTTTGGTTTTTTAAGAGTTCTTAGAGAGGAAAAATGTGTTGGAGCTGTCCAGGGGATAGCAAGAAAAAATGACAGCCAATAAAATAAAATAAAAGTTATAAATAAATAAAATAAAGCTAAACGTGCAGGACGGCTCCCACCCATCTGCATGTTTTCAGACTAGCAGCTGAGGTTTGGACCAAGAGAGTCAGGGAGTTGACTGGTAGGTTCCAGTGTACTGAGTGTTGCACCAGGGCCAACATGAAAAAAAGAGCATGAATTGTTCAAAATCATCAAAAGAACAAGAGTTAACTTTAAATAACAGCTGAAGGAAAAAAATACCTCAGGTTTGATTAAATCCAGGAGGTGAAAAACGTTTATGTAAAGTTTTACCAAAGTAAAATAATTTTTTTCCCCTCATAAGCATTGCAAAAAAAAACTTTCTAATTACCAAAATGTTTAGTGGGGTCTTGATTTCATCATGGATGTGCGGGTAATGTGCAAATCTGTCGTTTGATGTTTTTTGTCCATTACTTGTGTGTAATACCAACTTTTTTTCCCCACCCTCATTGCCTCGTCTTCAGATGACAAAGAAATTGCACAAACTCCACTGGGACAGTTACTATGAGGGCGAGCTGGTCAGTATGGACGGAAACTCCTCTCTGTGCTTTTGTGCTCATGGGTGTGTTGTGCTTCACTGAGTTTTTGTTCCTCTTCAGTTTTTTTCTTGGTGCCAGTCTTGTCATTCACACCTACTTGCTTTCCAGTGGAGTAACAATGGAGGCCGCTGATGCTCTGTGGAGAAACTGTTTCTGTGTGTTTGAAGGGATGCCTTAATTTGTTTCTACTGTCTGGAAAATCAACAAAAATCCTTCTAAGCAAACCCTTACAAGTGGAGTGTTTCAAGTAATGGGAGAGCTTATGGAAACTGAAACACTAAAATCAAATAGCTATAATGTGCACTTTAGTTGATGTGTTTGTTTGTCTTTTAAATTCTATTATACTTTTTCAAAATGATTTTTAAAGGCAAATATTGGACTCACTGGACAAACGGAGTCAAAGCAATAAGGAATCCCTCAGACAAAGCTTTTGTTTTTGTGTGCTGGGTATTGATGCCATACCTGGAAACTGCCATCTTTAAAGGGACAGGCTCTGGTTTTACTGTTTTTCACCTTGAAGACTTCACCTGATCCTTTCACACTAAAACACTTGCATGTTCTTGCTGACAGAGGTGAATGTTGGTAGTGGCATTAACAGAAGCTTTTCTTTGCTAAGAAAGTTGGGAATACTCGACTATGAGCATTAATCCTTAAACTAGACCAAAGTCGCAGTCACAACTGCCCTTATGGGGGATACGGCCTGCCTGCGGCTGTACAGTTGTGACCTCTCCTCGAGCCTCTTGAGGGAAAATGTCTATTCACATTTTTTTCTACAGGAACACTTTGAGAACAGATTGTAGTGAGAAGTCGTTTACAATATGCAAGAAAAAGTGAGGCTGAAGATGCAGGCTCGTCGTATAGATTCATTTCGACAACCCCTCTCAAATCCTCCGGACTGCGCAAGAAGCCCGTTAGGGCCTTTTATGTGATAAGTTCTCGTTCCTTGTGTTCAGCCTGTTAGAATTTAGAAATGTAGACAATCACAATGTAGTTTGTGTAGACATCTTATTGGCACTTTTGTACAAGTTCTGTGCATGCAGCATTTGTGCACTGCAGGTAAGGAACCAGTGAGTGCACTTTACTAGCGACTAGAGTGTGGCATTAGGGCACCGTACAAAATCATCACCTGTACATCATAATCGCGTATAACTTACATTATCATTATGCTATGTTCACACCGGCCTCCGCAACACACGTTCAAGCGTCTACTTCCAATAAATAGTCTTGTAAATGTGCGTATATGCACATTTCTTGCTTCTGCGTTCAAAACTCTCCCGTTCAATCAATGCTACGCAAGTTTTATGTAAGTCTGCTTTTGGGCTCTACATATAAATAAAATGTATGCTAAAAGCAGGTTCAAAACCCTGCGGTTAGCACATTCTTGAACGCGCATCACATGCCTGGTGTGTGTAGGTAGCATAACAAAGACGTTATGATACACTTACCACATGAACCACAAAGGTACGTTCCATTTTCATGACCTCTCTTGAGGTGTCTGTACGGACCTCAAGGAAACTTCAAGACACACCTGTGCTCCGTTTATGATGATGCTGTTCATCTTGAAGACGCTCTACAGGTGTGGATAACTTGCAGCACCTGTTTGGGTCAACCCCTCAAACAACTGAATGCAAATAAGGCTTGAAGCACAAACACAAAGTCATCACTGCTGCCTGTGCAGCAAAAAAAAGAATATGTGCTTTAATAATATTAGGATTATTACAACATTTGTTTTCCATTATCTGTAGGCTTGACATCCGGGCATTTCTTCTCCAGAAGTGTGGTCTAGAGAGCCAGCTGCAGCTCTCAGCTCACACCTGAGCGGAGGGATGTCTGCAGGATTTCTTCTGTCTGTTCAAAGGATTGGTTTCTCCTGAAGGGAGATGTATATTACTCTGGCATTGCCCATGAGCAAACACAGAAGACAGGAGAATTTGGTTGAACAAATTTGGCTTGATTGTGTCTTTTTTTCTTTATGCTTTCTTTTAATTAGAGAAAAAAAGTTGAAACACCTCAGCTGCATATAAGGGAGGACAACTTGAAAGGCAAAAAAAGGCTTAAGGATTTGTTTTAAAAGCCTTTCAGGGGTTATTGACCTGCACGTCAGGTGCTTGCAGATCAGAAAACTACAAAACTCTGCAAGCTTGTTCAAAATTGATCGAAAAGGTCCTGCATGATCACACAACAGTTTTTTGTTTCTCAAAAATGTAAAAATATTTTTTTATCTTTTGATGGTATTTTTATAATGATGAAAATGTTAACACAGGAAGACCTGGTTCACCTATGTTCAGTGGACTGCAGATCTGGTTGTTCATGTTCACCTGCTTCCTCTGTGAGCTGCTGCAACTACAGACACAACAACAGCATGATTGGGATCACAGACTTCAAATAAGAAAACATGGATGAAATTTGATTATTGTTTTTGTAACATCAAAGTAAAGAACCATTTAACAGGGTTTTAAATTAGGATCAAGCATTTCTGGATTTTAAAGCCCCGCTTTACAATAAAATTACTGCTGACCTCCAAAAAACTGACGGTTGTGAATGTTGGAGGGCTTGGAGAGTGTAAAGGAAGAAGAGCACATTGGTTTGGATGTTGAGAATGGGGAACAATGACATCTCCTTTGGTGTTTGTTACACCTGCTTTCATCAAGACTTACCATCTTCTTTGGTTAAAACCAGATTTTGTTTAGAAAAAGATCCCCAAATTGAAATTCATAGAAAAAAGCTAACATTCACAAATGCACTTCCTTCTGTGGAGTTTACTTTTTATCTGGACTTCCATAGAGCAGAAAACTTTTCCATTAACCTCAAATAGCTTTTTGTCATTTTTGCCGACCATGTCTGTGAGTCCACCCCCCCACCCCCCCTCTCTTCTTTTTCTTCGTCTTCCCTTACATGCCTTCTTCCAGTGTGTTCACCATCTCCCTCAGAGGCCACAGTGTGACCTCATCTGTCTCCACCCTCCCAAAGGGATGAAGTCATTGTCCTCCCTCAAACACAGACAGGGTTCGGCTGGTGTGAGAGCAGTCTGATCAGCCCTCAGGGCCTCGGGACCTCTGACATGACCCCGCCGGTCACTGTGCAACAGTAAATGGAGACGTCCAGCGCTTTGAAGATGTTCGCAGTTTCCAGATGCAGCACTTAAGGTCTAAGAATAGAAAATAACCAAATTTGGAGGCCAAACGTTTGTGTTTGAGCGCCTGGCTGTGTGTTTGGGTTTGTGCATTTTCAGCATGTTTGGGTGTCTGGCTGAGTGGAATGTCTCGAGATGGTTTTGACACGCTGCACTTGGAACAAAACTGCCTTGATAAAATGAAAAACGACAAAGTCACTGTAAGCAAAAGCTAAGAGTGGAAAGATTCAAATAAGTAGATCTCAAAAGAATCTTTGTTGGGAACCTCCATGTGTGCATGCAGCGGGGCTCTGCATTTGATTTATGGCAGTCTTGTACCACAAGAACTGAAACTGCCAAAGTGATAATAAAGACTTCTTTTAATGTCAAACTTTATTTGTAAAGCCCTTTTCATACAACAGCAATGCAAAGACCTTAACAGGTTTAAACAATAAAAAATGATAAAATGAACAGCATGCCCTGAACTCTCCCACCCCCTGCACCTAACATAATAAAACACAAAATGAATAAAACTCAAAATATAAACCTGGCTTAATGCTGATGTGGATACAGTATATTTTGTGGAACTGTCCATGCTGCTGACCGACCCAGTCATGGTCACACATCCCAAAACAACTCCTTATGATTTCATCTTATGCTACATACATGTGATGCGCGAGTTTTGAATCAGAAGCCTGAAACGTACATTTATGCACGTTCACAAAGACTTTCATTGGGAGTCATTGCTTGAACACACATTGTCAAGGCCAGTGTGAACTTGGCAAAAGTCATTTCTTCACTTTTCTGATTAATCTCCTGTACATTCTTTCCTTTGAAGTTTTTAATAAAAGTATTTTATTCCATCTGCCCAAAATCCGTCTCTTTATATCTTCAGCTTTGTTCAAAGTGTCGCTGTGTGTTGTTTGGCGCTGATGTCCAACATACTCGTCAATTTTAAAAAGTTTTCCTTTCTGGGGTCTCTGCGCCACTCGAGAAGCCTCAAAACTTCGGCTGCTATTGGAGAAGCTTTGGCTTTGAAGCTGTCAGGTACGCCTTCAAAGCCAAAGGAAAACAATGAAGCGACAAACTGTTTTCTCACTCATTCACAGTCAGAGCTCTGACAGCACTCCTTCACCTCAGACTTGATACAGAGTCTGTGGATTCCTCAGAAATGTTCTTGTGCAGGTTTCCTCTGTACAGCATTGGTGGGCTTCCCCACTAAACCCTGCAAATAATGTGCTTTTTTCTGCTGGTTTAGTTTGATTTATTGATTGCCTATTAGTTTATCTAAGTCGGACGACTGATGAATGATACATTTTCTAATTGGGTTGTGAATTTTAAACTAAGGCTGAGTTACACTATTTATTAACATATGCTGCTTACATTAACTTTCAGCTGCTCTAATAAAGCTGTAAAAGCTAAGATTTAAGCTGCAGTTATTTTACTACAATGCTGCAGTAAATTTACTGAAAACACAAGTAAATAATTTTTCTGCAGCAAACAAGAAGTACATTTAAGATAAATCCAGAAATATGGGAAGTAAATCCTTTTTTCTGTTTTTCTTTTTTATGTAACAAAAAAGGTTTTTCCAAAACCTCACATTTAGGAGAACAAATGGCTTAAATACAGTATATGGTCAATTGTACACTTCAATAAATGTTTTTTTTTCTCCAAATTTAGAGCTGTGTTTCCTTGTCCTTTGTTGTTAAATTGGAATTTTAATTTTTCCTCCAGAACAGCATGTCATTTGGGGGTTTAGTATTCCATCAAACATTTGCATCATTCTGCTTCTGCTCTCTGGTGTTGTTTCATCTACATTTTGAAAATCCTGCCGCCACTGATTTCTCTGCTTGTCTTGCGTTTTCTCTGTTTCCATGTGAACGCCAGCAGGACAGCTTCATAGTAGAAGGAGAGGACCTCAAACATGACTTTGAGCGGCTGCAACTGGCCATGGAGATGGTCGGCTTCCTGCCCGCCACACGCAAACAGTAAGAAAACTTTAGTTGAAGCTTTACAGTATGTAGCCAGTCCCAGTGCTGCTTTTAAATACCCACTCCCATTAAAATTGTGTTTTTAATATGTTCTTGTCGCATTTGTGTCATAATGGAGAACATACAAAGAGAGAGAGAGAGAATAAAGCTGAAAATTGCATTTCTGAGTATTTATTCAAACTGTGAATCAGGAGCAGAAAAAAAAATTGGAAAAGAGCGTATTTGTTACGTAGTAAATACTCTGGGCGGACCCCCCACCCCCACCCCCACCCCCACCCCGCTTCAAACTCTCACATCTCTGAGACCTATTTGTAATGGACTCCTGCTGCTCTGCAAAAACAACACAGACAGGTTGTTAGAATTTTGCTAAAAAAGGCATAATTATTATTAAAAGACTACCGGAAACGCTTTGAGAGCAGCTCAAAACATGATCGGAGTGGGACTTTAAATCGATAATACTGTAAGATGCTGCTTAAGCTGAAAGGAATGACACAAGTTGTTTTCTTTGTCAGGATCTTTTCCCTGCTGTCAGCAATTCTCCATTTGGGAAACATCCGTTACAAGAAAAAGGCCTACAGGGACGACTCCATCGACATCTGTAACCCAGAGGTCCTGCCCATTGTGTCAGAGTTGCTGGAGGTAAGCTCCTTTCTGTGTTCCTTTCCTACTTTCTTAACTTCCAAGCTTACCTGTGTTATGCCCCTGTATGCCAATCGGAGGTGTTTGGAACATCATGCAGAGCAGATCCAGAAAGAGTAGTCAAGAGATTTCACAATGACTTAAAACACATCAAACTACTTTATATTCTAGAATTTTTGGCAAATCATTTGTCTTTTTTTGTTACTCTTAAAGTGAATCCTTCTCAGGCCGCACAATAAAAACATGCTCATCTTTAAAGTATGGGATAATGCCTTACGACGTGTCCATGATCAAATATTAATGGATGGTGCAGAGGTTGCTTTCATGAAGTCTGTTCAGTTTTGATAATGGACACCTTATTGGGCATTATTCCGCTTATATCATGGTCACCTTTAAAAGAAATTATTAGTCATTTAGCATTGTTATCTTTTAGGCATAAATCTTTTTTACAAGAAGCAGATTATTTGATATGCGGTGCAACACGTTATCATGGTAATGGCTACAGAGTCTGCACCAACCCTGCTCTGCTGCAGTGGAGGAAAGTGGTGTATATGCTAAATGCTGTTTTTAGTGACACAAAGCATCATTTTCATCATTTGAAGAACACAGATTTTCTCTGTCTTACTGTTGGGATAAATTGTGGAATAACATATGTCCACCTATGTTCCAAGTTCCTGTTGCTCCAGTTACCAACTGGTTTTTAGCCCAGCGCAGTAATATAGAACACTCTGGGCTATATGCCTGGAACTTCTGTTTTAGGTGTTCATTATTACTTTTTGGTAGACACCCTGCAGCCAGGCAGAATCAAGTATTCAACTGGACCATAGAATAAAGTTTCATTATTTTGTTCTTTAGGGTTCACATAAAGCCTGGTTATATACTTCTGCACATGTTTAAAGGGCCCATACCATAAAAAGTCAACTTTTTGAGCTTTTAATTATATTATAATGTTCATTACTCACTATAAACAGCCTCAAAGCGGCATTTTGATTCATTCACGCATTTTTTTGAGTATTCCTCTAAAAACCGGCTCTCTGAGCACCAGGCCCTCCCAATTCCTGAAACGCAGATACGCTGGGGAGGCCAATTCTAGTCTGACATCATGAAATAGGCGGCAAAAGGAGCAAAGGTCAGTGCCTCAGAGATCGAGTTGTCTATGATCTGGGTGAGAAAAATAATTGCAAAAATAACTAATGTTTCATAAAAATTTGTTCTTTAGTGTGCTAAAGGTAATATATGATCATATATTTGGAAATACTCTGAAAGGTTTAAGAAAAGCATGGTATAGCCCTTAAGATACTAGTTTTTGTCCAAATCAAAGCCAAAAGGATGTTTCGTCATGGTCAATGTGGAGTATTCTCCCTAATCATTGTTGTGTTGTTCCTGACCTTTCATCTGTCCGCAAGCTGCAGAGAGACATGGAAAAACATTTTCTGTCATGGGTCATACGGTGTTTACAGGTTCAGACTCAAGCACTGCTTCAGTGCTCTCATTTACCTCTGTTCTTGAGGAACGGTGTCACCTCTCAGCCCTTACTGCAAAATGCGGCGTTCGTCTCCATCAAAACAATGTCCACAGCCACTCTTGTCAACAGCATCTAGGAATGTTATGACTGGAGAGCCTGCAGGGTTCTCCTCTGACATCCAGTCGTTTTTTTCAACTCCCCAGAGACGCGGAGTGGCGATGACTTAAGCGTGGTCGCATGCTTGAGGGTCAGGACTTGAACTTGAAGTTTATTTGGACGTCTGTTCATTGGCGCAGAAGCAATTACCGCACCGGGACAGGAGACCTTCTAGATGCGCAAAAAAAGTTCTACCAATGTGATTGACAATGTGATTGAAACAAAAAGTTACAGTGATGGTTTTGAACTATAGATCTACAAGCAACAACATTTCAATGAGGGATTAGTCCAAAACATGACTTCCATGCTGGTAAATGTTTGTTTTATGCTGATCATTGTCTTAAATCAAACTTTTTCTGTAAAAGATCATTAGTTTTGTTGAGCAAAACACATTCCAGGTTTTTTTAAATTGATTTGAAAAGACAAAGTTTTCATTGTGGCCAAACCATGATTTATTCCTTTGATCACAAAGTTTTTTCCTTAATCCACACTAATGTTTACAACTGACAGGAGCCAATAAAGCCTCTTCTAGTTTCACTGCTGAAGTTTGTTCTTGGTTTAGGATTTCTGATGGAAATGGTTTAACAGTCATTCAATTTCAAAGTGTCATGTTTGGCTGAAAGTAGCGCAAACGTTTCTGCAACACAGGAATGTGAAGGCCGTCGTCCACGAGTGTGGATTGATATGTGAATGGAATTGAAACTAAGACTTCCTGTTCCCTGTGGAGGTGTAACTGGATGAGGAAGTGGTGCTTTTTGGGGCTGACTGATGGTTGACAGACGTGATTCTCCGGAGGTTTCAGGCTGAATTATTTGACACTTCAACAAAACTTTCTCTGCAAACTGGAAGCAAATCTTCTTAGAGCTGTTCTAGTGCAAAATTCTACTAAATATTTTAATTCTAAATGTTCTGCAAAAAGTGGGCGCTGATTTTTGAACCGCTTCACTGAGTACTTTAGCTCCTTCCATGTATTATGCCGTTGGATCATAGCAGGATGGCAAGCCTGTTACTAAGCAACCAAAACATGGAAATGTTCGGCTAAAAACCAATCACCATGCAGGAAAATAGGCTTTGCTTCTCGATGAGGGATTACCAGGCGGTGTGAAATGAAGTCTGATTAAGCCCCCACCACCAACGCACACTAACTCACTCATGCTAGCCTTACCCCTCCTTCCATTTATGTCAAAGCCTTTATAAAGGCATAAATAAACTCATAATGATATTACCCTCAACACTAGCAGCTTGGTTTTCCATTGAAAATTTGCTTAAAGCTATGTTCTAAGTGTGTTTGCCAGCAGCTGCTCAGCCCACTCCCATAATCCCTGCAGATAGAGGTGTGTGCAGTGACATCTGCTTCTTTCAGTGAGGCCCCCACCATTGGGGTGAAGTTTGCCACTGGCCACATAGAAATGTGCCTCTTATGTGTGTGTGCATGCACCGAGTGTTAGATAAATGAACCAGTTATAATCTCCTGCACTGTTTTAGGTCAAGCCTTCGTCATGGTCGTGGTATTTTCTATATCCCATCATCCCAGTGCAGTCTGCTGATAAAGCCGTCAACAGATATGCCGGATAAAGAGGAATTTCTATATTTGTCCATCCGCTGATTCAGCTTCAATTTGAGCAAGCCCGTTTAAGATGAGACATTTGAATAACTTTTAGTGAAATTTGTGCTGGAAAGTTTTACATTTAGGTACCAAGTTGTGACGTGTCTGTTTAAAACTCTAAACTGAGGTAAAGCAGAGTAGTAGCTGTCAGACAGATGAACATTTTGATGCGAAGAAAATCCCCGACACACTGATTATTAAAACCCCCTAATGAAAAACATGCAGGGTAATTGGAAAACATGAACTAATAGGATTACAGTTTCCTGTGTCGGCGTGAACACTCAAAATCAAATCAGCTATTAGTCTGACAGGATCAGAACTCCCATTCCGGAACCACCTGATATTAACCTAAAACTCCATCCATGTGTTAACATTACACCTAATGGTGAAGTCCTATTCCTTTACCTAAAATGTTCTCTATCTTAAAAATATCTTAATTTCTTTCTCAGTTCATAAAAGAGAGGATGGATTTCCCATATTGACACAGATTCAATAATCCACCATATTTATATTTGTTAGAGGTCATTTAGATTAAACTCCTTCCACTGCTGTGGTTGAGCTGATTCTTCTTCATACATTAAAGATGTGTCCACAGGTCATGGAGAAAATGACTCCTTTCCCTGTGAATTTACATCGTTATTTCTTTTATAAAAATGTTCAATGATGCTTTGTTAATGCCTTAGTCCCAATAGCTCTTATGGGTGTCTAAACATTGGGCAAACCTGTACGCGGCACGCTTGCAACCAGCAAAAAATGTTGAGATCATAGACCAAAAATGTATATGCTTTATTTTTTCTATGGGCACCCTGCAGGAGACAGGATATAGTGAACAGTTGAACAACTTGTAAAAAAAAAAACTTGTGTAAAAAAATAAATAAAAAACTTGCCATACTGTGGAAGGGGCCCTTTAGTCCTGTTCAAGGGATAAGTGTGTGCTTCGTGCATGCAGCCTGACAGTTGAAATTTAGAAAACTAGACAATCAGAGCAGGGTACACAAGCACTTGTGTATCACCTGCACATCCCAATGCATGTGCGGTGTCAATAAGGAACCAATGCGCACATCTTACTTATGACTGGTGTGTGCTGTAAGGGCGTAACTCGTTTGTCATAAGTGTGTGCAAATTAAATACTTCACCCAAAATTTTACCACATGCACGACAATGGTACATTCCATTTTTACGACGGTGGCTGCACGAGCTACAAGGTAACTGCAAGACCTACCTGCACTCCCTTAAGATGCGACCTGTCTGTGACTCCCAAAAGCATGCAGCATTCGTACAAGTGCATGTGAATAAGGCACAACTTTTACTGTGAAATTGTAATTTTACTCTTTAAACGGAGAGCAATTGTTATAGTCTATCTCATAAGTTTAGACAAACTCATCAAATTTTTACTGTATTTACATTCAGTTTATGGTCACATGTTGCAAGCAGACAGGATGCTTGTCCAAAATTTAATGCAATTTTCGTGTCTCCTAAGAGTGAGCTACTAACAATTGTAAGTGAAATCCTCACTGGCCAGGTTATACCTGGAAGTTGTTTGTGTTGTCACACACTCCTGCCTTGTTCAAGATCTGTTTTCATTTTTTTTTCTCAGGTCAAAGAAGAAATGCTGCTTGAAGCCCTGACCACCAGGAAGACTGTGACTGTTGGAGAGAGACTCATCGTGCCCTATAAACTGGCAGAGGTGACTTTTTGTCAGACACTCTTGTAGTGCACCATACCACAACCACTGTAGCTTCAACTCTGCTCTGTCGAACAGATCTCAGAGCAGATATGTCAGAGGAGGTTCGTCACTGTGAGGTTCCAGATTTAATGCCTTACGACTTGTGTGTTGTGTTGGTATGGGATTTGTGTACAATATTATCGTGTCTTTCATGCAGTTTTGTATTGGAGTGTCAGCAATGGTGGATGTTGTGTGTTTGGGTGTATATACTGTGGAGCCTGCCCCGGGAGTTTGTTGTGGCATTCCCCCAGCCCCCTCCTCTTCAGTCTAAGTCTTTCTTGATGGAGATCCCTTCCTCTGCAACTTCCTCTTTCCTGTGAAGTCAAACAACAATAGTGTTGTTTAGCTCAGTCCATAATGCCCTCTAGACTTTCAGTGTGTGAAATAGCCTCCTTGGGTTCTTTTATTCACCTAGTTCAGCTCCACCGAAGAGCACTGGACTTGGATCATGCCGTTATTTTCCTCTTCTTTCCCAAAGCTTCCTTTGAATCTGTGCAAAACCTCCGTCTGTGTTTGCGTGGTCTTGTGTTTGAAGAAGAATGTTGTAGATGGACTGCTCGGAGGGCAGCTCATCTTCGAGTTGTTTTGTCCCAACAGTGGATGCTCCCACACCCCCTTCTCTTGAGTCATGTGGTTTAGTCTTAGGAATGTACCACCTCCACTGGAATATACACTTTAGAAGCCAGAAACCAAATCCGTGTTCAGTCTGTTTCCGTCTCTTTTTCCTTCAGACACTCCTGGTTTCAAAACAGCATAACAGTAGAGCAGAGGCTCAGACGATGTGATCAGAAATATAATCCTGCTTGCTGCTCTGATGAACTCAGTCCTGTTGGACTCTGCACAAAGGTCCTTCTGGCGACCTTTGGAGCCTTATCTTTCTACCTGTAGACTCTTGAGATCCTGCATATTTTAGAGGTAAAAATAAAAGTATAAAAAAAAAAGATAAAATCCCCCAAAACAGAAGACAGAATAGTTTTCAGTTTTTATCCATCTTTAAATGAAAGGGGAAAAAGTATAGATTTATGGTGCTGCAATTTATTTTTTGGTTATTCATTTTGTCTGATTTTTTTTAGGCTCTTTGTAAGACTTGTATTGTCTTTGAGGTCGCACTGAAATCATCTTTTGATTCATTGTAAAAGTGTTCCCAGTGGTCTTTTAATCATGATTATGCTGTTTTTAAGCCAACATTTAAAACAACT
This sequence comes from Adrianichthys oophorus, assembly GCA_036245035.1. NCBI lineage: Eukaryota > Metazoa > Chordata > Actinopteri > Beloniformes > Adrianichthyidae > Adrianichthys > Adrianichthys oophorus. The sequence continues at coordinate 20,127,562 of BSAI01000030.1, read as the reverse complement.
GTGATGTTGTTAGTTTCTGCAGAGCGGAAGTAGTCTCTTAGAAATGTGGCTCCAAGCTTTTGGTGGGACTGTTGGTGCGGACCAACCCTCCTGTGTCCCTCCTTCCCTTCTCCATTAGTGAGAGCTCTCTGTTTCCTGATAGCTTGCAGGCCCTTACACCCCTAACCTAACATTACTGGTGCAACAAAAATGTAATATTGGAGCTATCCAGCTGGACAGTTTTGAGCCAGATGCCAGCTCAGACGAGGAAAACAAAGACGTACATGAATTTAGGCGTCTGCAAGTTAATCCATCAGAATGGAGCGGAGCAGGAAGGTAGTGGCCCACCCAGCATATTTTCTCCATCACAAATAAGCCATTTTCAAACAGAATTTTTTTCATCTGCTCCTGATTTACAACGATTTGAATAAAGACATACTCTGAAATTCAACGTTGAGCTTAATTTTCTTTATATATGTCCTCTATCATCAAAAAAATGCCACAAGAACACGTTGAAAACACCAGAAGCACAATTTTTATCGGAGTGGGTCTTTATCGGACTTTAAAGATCTACTTTTGGTCAGCAGTAGGTTGCATTTATGGACTATATAAATAGAACCAGAGCATGTACAAGCACGGCCCTCATCACGTGATTCATAACATCAGAATTTTACCCAAAGGTGACGTGCAGAATCTTAATGTGGTAGTTTTCCTCTGAAAATAATGTTTTCTTGTCTTTGTCATGAAAGCATTTACCTGCTTGATCCTGTTATGTAGGATTATAATTTCTCTGCCAAACAGGCGACATGTTTGTCTTTAGCACAGCAGAACAGCGCCGTTATAAGGCAAGAGGACATGTGTCCGCCGTGATGACGCTCATTTACCAGAATGAGTCCCACCTGCTGTGACATTACTTTGCCTCGCCTCCTCCGTTTCTCTTTAGTCACTGTAACCTCCTTTGTGGAGGATTTGTTAAATATGTGGTTTCTGCAAAAGCATCATGACTTCTCAGCCTCTGATTTCTGTAATTGAGGAGGTGGACAAATGACACAGGACACAGGACTCAGTCTGAATCTGGTGGCATCCTGGTGTTCCGATGAATGAGGCTTTGACATGGGGATTGAAATCTCTTTACCTCGCCTTGATGGAGTTCTGCTTCAACAGCTTGGTCTCCATTGTAGCTGGAAGACTGTTAAATTCAGAGCTGAAGTCCAAAAACAGCAGCCCAGCAGATGTTTCCGGCTGTTCCAGATGAGACGTGGTAATGTTTATGATGTCCTCAGCTGACCTCTTTGCTGTGTGCTGAGATTTCACTTGTAAGAAGTCAGTGTTGCAGCTAAGAGCTTTCCTTTTCTTGCAGAAACGATGGCAGTTGATTTGAACTAACGGTGTAGAGTCCTCTTAGACTGAAAGAACTGTAATACCCAGTAAGCTTGTTAGAACTGCCCTGTAGCGGTAGCACATCTGACTTTCCCTCTGCTAACCATAAGCTCCACCATTGAGCTTTTGCATCATTTCCTCTGTTGGTCTCCCAACAGATTCAGCTGGTTAATCGTTACACCCCTACTAACAAGTCAACTAACTCTTGGATCACTTTAAATCACTAAATCCATTGAGTTCTTCATCCCCTGTGTCGCTCTTGAACAACCCTGCTGAGGCTGGTAGTGTTGAGTTTTTTTTTTTAGACATTCGTTTACTGGAGAGATGTAATGAAATGAGCACATCACAGTCTCACATAACTTCTTTATTTTAAAAATTACTATCTTCTCAAAGATGCATAGCTTTGACAACCTTTTTTCTTTTGCTCTTTGAATGACCAGATCTTCATAAGTTTTGCGAGACAAAGAACTTCAGAAGTGGTGGAATTATTTTGGGGAGATAATTTGAGTTAGTCTCAGGTAACATGTTTAGAGCTCCCTAGACTTCACTTTAATCTTTATTAAAGCGACTCTTCAAGTCTTTTCCATTTCCATACTTTTCCTCTGTCTTGAGCCAAAACAATCAGACCTTTTTCAGGTAAAGCAGGGCACAGTCGCATAAAAGAAAGTGAAGGTCTGCCCTTGAATAGCTAAAGGCCGTGGGACAGAATCAAGGCCACCTGTGGAATCCATAATCTGCCAGTTTTTGTACAATCAAAATCATAAGGAAAAAAAGAACCTGGCAATTGTTTTTGTCTCTTCTCAGAAATGATATTTTCCTACTTGGATAAGAAGGTTTGAGAAAGTATGCTGGGCAGCTGTCCCATCCACCCACAGTGGTTTTGGGGAGAGTTGAGGAGAGCTGTCTGACCAAATGAACCCCAGTCCGCCTGCTGCGCTCAGGCTGGTATTTCCTTGCTTTTAGCCAGAAAAGACTTGGATTGACTAAACAGAGCCAATTAAATGTTCTGTCGCATAATCAGCAGTAAATCATCCAGAAGCACATTGAATGTTATCCAGTGATAACGCCGCAAACATTTGACTTTTGATGTTTTAACCTGACCCCACTCATGGCAAGCAAACAATAGTTGAGGTGCATTATTGCTGTGTTCCAGTTTTTTTTTTAAAACTGTATTTTGAAGAGGACTTTGCAAACAGGAGTTAGGTTATGTCTTCCTCACAACTGCACTTATGGGTAGATTTGGGCAAAAATTGGGAAAACCTGAATGAGACACATAGGTGTTCCAAAAAACTGCTGAGAGTGAAAATGTTCACGCACATTTTTTGCTATGTTGTGGTGCGACAGGTCAGAGGGAAGACTTCAACAACACAAATAGATAAGTTAAGGTGAAGTAGGTGAGTCGCAGAAGTGTTGTATGGATTTTTTTCTTTTTCAACCCACCCTTAGTCCTGCGCAAGGAGCCCATAAGTGCTGTGCAAGTGATAAGTGCCCTCTCCTTGCATGCAGTCTGACTGTTGGGATTTAGGATATTAGACGATCGGAGTGTAGTTTGTGTGGACTTCCTACGGGCATTTGCGTATCGCCTACACACCCTGTCCGTTCAGCATTTGTGCTCAATTTTCACAGTGCGCAATTTTCTACTTGGTAATTTGGAAAAATAATTTAGATTTGACTCAAACATTGAATAGCACAACTCTGAAATAGACCATCCTATCCCACAGTGCAAACATTTAAAAAACACACTCCAGTTCTGAAACCTCTCTTCACATCTATTTTTGCCAATACTAGTCTCAGCTTGTAGCTCAGATTTGAACTTTATCTACTCCACCTTGTCCAGGGCAGAAAAAATTAGTGTGCATCCGTGACATGATTGCAGGCATGTGTGTTTGTTATGCTTTGCATAAATTGTCTGTGAAGATAAGGCGAGCACTCTGACGTTTTTGATGGAGTCACAGATAGTCTTGACTCCACCACTTCCTTCTTTCCATTTGAAAAGCTGCAGTGGGTAGGAGTGTGTGCATGAATCGTACATTGGAAGTGAGTTTAGAGGAGCACAAAGCTGCAGAAAGGGTCAGTAAAATGCTGTTAGACAAAGGCAGGCTTAAGTCTGACGTAGACGACAACAACTATATGAACTGAAACGTGCAGATTGACACTGTGCTGAAACCCAGACACACAAAGCCTCCTGCTGTGAGGAAGCAGTGCAAATTCACACTCCGTGGTTTTCAAGGGGAAAAGCTGGAAGGAAAGCCTTGTAATTACAAACACTAGTTTAACACATGCGCATTGCATACGTTTGTGATAAAACACTACCAATGATTTCAATTTTTTCTTTCGTCGACTTCTCGTACATTTTCAACTCATTTACTCCAGGCCATGTCCCCAAGCGATCCCAAATATGTTCAATAATTGATTTGCGTGGCATAACACTAGGACAATACATGCTCCACCAGCGTGTCGCATCTGCTTCGCCAATCCAGAGAACCCGCTGAAGCGTTTCTTTTTTTTTCTTTTATTATAAATAAGAGCACTAAATAATTTATGATGATCTTGCATAACTTCATGGGTAGAGGGGATGTCATGCTCTCTAAAAATATCTGAACAATGAATAATGCAACAGTTAGGAGGCAGCTTTCAAAGTGCAGTTTTGCTTCATCATGGCTGCTTGTGGCCTCAGCAGGAAGACTTTCCATGAGTTGTTTAAACTTGGTGCACCCACACTAAGATTTTACCGGTTTCTCACTGACTGACAAGACTCATAACATGGAATACATTGCTTTTTCCCCCTATTTAAAAAATTTTTTTTTTGTTTTTTTTTGTAAAGTTTTGCACATGTTTTTGTCTGGAACGTTTCAGACGTTTCTCAGTTTATTTTATAACTCATCTGAGGTGTTCTTCCTGTAAGCACAAGATGATGTCATCTGAGAGTCAGCTTTTATCTCTGATTTGATCAAACACGGTGTTCAACTAAATAAGGGCAGCGATCGGATAACACTAAACAGTCTTTTTTTCCGATTTGTTCTATCTTTCCACCTTAGGGTTTTGATGTACTCAGCATATTCTCAAGGATCCTGCTGGGGGGAAAAAAAATAAACTTGGTGAAAAAGAATTCCTTATTTCTCACCCAAAACAAATAGTCCTGTCCAAGATGTGGAAAAGAAGAAGATTCACACAAACTCATGTTACATCAGCAAAAATATTGTTTGTTCTCTGTTCTCCAGGAGTTTATATAGAGCTCTGCTGTGAGCAGAGGCTGCTCCTGAAGTAAGCTAACAAACCAAGTCATCCAGCTAGAGAAGCAAACAAACAATTAAAGGGCCTATACCAAGCAAAATCAACTTTTTGACCTTTCAAGGATATTATGATGTTCATTCCTCACTATTAACAACCACAAAGCAGTATTTTGAACTGTTCACACATTTCTGAGTATTCCTCTAAAAACCTGCTCTTTGGGCAGAAGCCCCTCCCAGCCCAGGAGAACAAGCGGGTTCTCACGAGCTGACGTAGACAAGTGAGAACATCCCCTTCCAGGAAGTCTGTGCTGCCAGTCTCACCCCCAGGCTAACACACACATCCCCCGTCTCCTCAAAGTTAGCGGTAATCGGCAAAATGCTTTAATTTTATAAGCACGATACTGCACATCTTCCAATTGTGGCTCTTCCTTATAACATACGGCGGTTTCCAATAGCTGGCTTTAACAGGTGTTTGCTACTTTAGATACCGGACTCTAATAGTGCCCGAGCTCCTTTAAGGAGCCACATACACCACTTTCAAAGTCCTAGAGAAACTGTTTCCTCCCACTTTGCCCCCTTCAGTAATTTTTAAAACTTCCTCTGTAACAAATCCATGCTGATTTACTTCCTTTTGTGTTCAGGTGTGCGACTGACTGTGATGCACTTGTCACATCAAAGAGCAACACATGCGTGTGATTGATTTCCACTGAGATCTGCCATCACCCTGTTACTAAAACTTATTTCTGCCCTTTAGTTTATTGCTGTTCAATCAATCCACTGTTCCTACTTAGTTCTGTGAGAGTCACAGGGGTTCCTGGACCCTATCAAAGGCAGCTTCTGTTCAACAGTTTCCAATTCATCACATGACCTCACACTCACTCTTGAGGGACATTTAGAGCTCCTTAAAGTCCTATTCTGATCATCTTTTGATCTATTTTCAAAGCAATCCTGGTCGTCTTCAAATTATGATCATACCGTTTTTAGCTATAATATTAAAAAAGAAAAAAAAAAAAACGGTTGGTTTCCACAGAGCGGCAGTAGTTAGTACTCTAAATTGCGGATGGAGGCAACTCCCCCCACCCCCACCCCACCTTTTTGGTTGTTGCTGAGCGTTCAGAGCAGGGAGCTTGTGGCCCAACCCAGTGTATTGTATGTCCCCCATCATCAAAAAGTGCCACAAGTACATGTTAAAAAAATAAAAACATAATTTTCATCCAAATGGGTCTTTAAGGACAAACTAAAAACAAACCCAACATTAAAATGTTTGTCAAATTAGGAATCATCTTACTTTTAGTCAGGGCTTCTAGTATGGTTTTGTAAGCTTACCTCCTTTCATTCCAGATGATGACTCATCTGCTGCAGTAGTTTCTTTGACCCCTCTACCCTTTTTCCAAGGCAGATTTGTCATTGATCCAGTTCCAAAGAAGAGCAGGAGTGATGCATTTGTCTTGTTGAAGCTGCCGCAGTGGCAGATTTTTGGGTTTGATACCGCTGGAAATCCTGTTGTTGTCAGAATACTTGCAGTAACGAAGAGTTTCTATACAAAACAACCTTCTATTCAAATTCAGTCCTTTCAGACTCAAATGATGACTTCTTCACATAAAAAAAGGAACTTTAACTTGTATTTTGCATGAGACCTTTGACTCAAAAGTTCTCGCCAAAAGTGCAGAGATGTTTGAAGACCATCTCCAATCATCTTTTGATCTATTTAAAAAGTCTTTAAAAACAACATTTTCCATGTTTCAGGAGCTACTGTCTTGCTTGTTTTGCAACTTACCCAGCTTCGTTAATTTCTGATAAAATGGATTGAGTGAGCTCAGTTTCCGACTGACTGAACACACCTGATCCAAGTGACAAGTAATTTCTGAGGAACAGGGTTGGAAACCTCTTTTCCAGGGCATATATTTCTGCAGAGTGACAGTAGTTCGTTAGAAATTCACCTCTGAGTTGTGCTGTTAGTGCGGAGCAACCCCACTCCCTCTTCCTTTTCCTGTTGCTGAGAGTTCTCTGTTTAAGTGGAGCAGAGAACTTGTGGTTTGCCCAGCGTATTTTCGATGTCACAAAAACGTTTTTCAAAAATGTCCCAAGAACATGCTAAAAACACCAAAAACACAATCTTTTTTTGAGGGACAGATGGGTTGATATAATCTTCTGTTTCTCAACAAATCGCAGATCTTGATGCAGAAAAAAATTAATTTTTCTTTTTCGTGCACAGGCGGGTACAGTGAGAGACTCCATGGCCAAGTCACTGTACAGTGCAATGTTCGACTGGATTGTCTTCAGGACGAACCATGCGCTGCTCAACAACAAAGATCTAGAGGACAGCTCAAAGGTGGGAATAAAAAAACACACACAGACACCATCCAAAACCCAATTTTGTGTGTTTTGTCTTGTATTGTTCTAAAATAATTAAAATGTTTTTTTCTCCTTTATGTCACCAAAGCATCAGCTTTACAGATTATGTATTATGTAAGAAAAACATGAACAACAGAGCATATGATTGGTACAGTTGTAGATCATTGCTGACGTAATTCCACCATGTTTTGGTGCAAAGCATTCTGCAGGAAAGAGGCAACATTTTTTGTGTTCCAGAGCTGGTGTAATCCTCATCTTTCATTATGATCTGCGTTGTTAATGTTTTTTCTTAACTCTTCATCATTTTTGGTGTGTGCGTTTGGTTGTACTTTTGTGTGCTGAATTGGCGACTGGCAGGTTGGGCCCACTGGGAGCAACTGAAGAATGGAGAGTGTGTGCATACATGCGTGTATTGGTTGATGTGCCAGGCAGATGGCATCAAGTTTCTCTCAGCTCAATTTACTCCCTGTGGACTCTAATGTCCCAATCGTGTGTGTGTGTGTGTGTGTGTGTGTGTGTGTGTGTGTGTGTGTGTGTGTGTGTGTGTGTGTGTGTGTGTGTGTGTGTGTGTGTGTGTGTGTGTGTGTGTGTGTGTGTGTGTGTGTGTGTGTGTGTGTGTGTGTGTGTGTGTGTGTGTGTGTGTGTGTGAGAGAGAGAGAGAGAGAGAGCTTATCTTATTTTGTGGAACAAAATCCTCTCTTTGGGGGAGTTTACTTTCAGCAACATAAAAGACAATCCGAGACACTGTTTAGGTTAGCAGGGCTTCTCAATGCAGCTGGGTTCACGCCATGACACAAATCCAAAAAGTCCTTAGAAACGCTGAAGTTTCTGTTGCAGTAAATGCTGAACAGTTTGCTATAAATCCCACAGCGCTTGCACAGTATCTGTCATTGTGTATGTGTAGGTTGTGTCAAGGTCATTGTTTTCTTTATGTTTAAGAGACTGTGTTTGTGTGTTTAAACAGTGGGAAGAACAGGGAAAAGCCTTCAGAGACAAATGAAAATGCTGCTAAAAAACATTAGAATCAATTGGAAATGGCTTTTATGGTCCATCTCATAATTAAGTGACCTCCCAGCAGTGCCCCCTTTAGATGGTGCATATCAATGATGTATGATGACATGAATCTTAATTAGACACCAGCAGAAACAAAGGTTGTAAAACACTTTTCTCTCTAAAAAGAGGATGTAGAAACCCAAATGTCACTGCTGCATCTTTCTGCTTCTGGAATATTATTTGGATTTTAATCCCACTCTCATCAAAAAATAACTACACAGGCAGAGAAAAATCTGAATCAGTGATGTCTCTCCTCTTCCAGATTCTGTCTATAGGAGTCCTGGACATCTTTGGCTTTGAGGACTATGAGAACAACAGCTTTGAGCAATTCTGCATTAACTTTGCCAACGAGCGGCTTCAACATTATTTTAACCAACACATCTTCAAACTGGAACAGGTAAAGCAACAAAAATATCTCAACTCTTCTTTACTTTCTTGCTTTATTATTTTTTTTGGGTTTTTATTTTTTGTTTTTTCTGTTTTACGTTTGTTTTCTTGTGGATTTTCTGTAGCTGAAATATTTTTTAAAATGCCCTTGTGTTGTACATGCTGTCAGCGGGTTTATCTATCATCTGACACCCAAGGTGCATATTTGTATAAACCCCTTTTGTATTTGAGGCTAAACTTTATTTATAAGGATTATGTTTGGATACTTTTTTTTGGACCGGACAGCAAAAAAAGTGAAATGCGATGTTAGAGATGGATGATGGAGGGAGAAAAAAAGGAAAATAAAGAGGGTAAGGAAAGTAGTTGGAGGATGATTAAAGAAGAGGGGGTTGGAAGCAGTAAGGTTCTGGAGATTCATCATAATTACTGTCAGGTATAGACTTTAGTCAAAAGGGCGGGGCCTGTCCACACACACACACACACACACACACACATAAATGTTACAAACATACCTGTTGGCTCCAAAAAATCTGGCTAAGAGTCTTCACATACAAACATGTCAACACGTACACAATACAACTACAGCTCACACGCACATACTTCTGCATACAAACACACACGAAAACCATTTCATTCTGTCTCGCATACTATTTGCGCAAAGGTGAGCTGACAGCTGTTCTCAGGTGAGTGTTATGTTCTACTGAGGTGGATGATTGAATGGAAAAAGAGGAAGAGTCCCCGGTCAACCCTACACTAAGACACCTGTGCAGATAGAGAATGTCTGCCCACTGGGCAATCACGTCAACCATAAATTGTTATGTTATGGATTGATTGACCTAAGCAGTAAACAGTCTGAGTTGCTTTGCTCTCAAAAGGAGAACGTCTTTTTGTTGCACCGGTGAAAAAAAGGGGTTTCCTCCACACGAGTGAGCTGTGTGTTTTGTACAGACAAAATGCAGAAATCGTTGGCTTTAAACTAACTTTGATCACAGGTATGAGGGCAGGTGCTGTTAAAGTGGCACAGATAACCATGAGATCTTTCTGGAAGGAAACTGAGGTAATTTAAAAAAGTAAAAAGATACTCAGTCTAAAATAGTTTAAAAAATGCTTTGATCTCTAACATAAAGGGATCTTTGATTCTAAAAAAGGTTTTTGCTATTTTGTTGTGGCAAGAACAAAAGAACTACAAATCCAAACCCCCATTTTTTTTCTTAGCCATAAAACAGGAATACTTCTCATGTAAAATATTTTGTGGTTCATGTAATTTGTGTATCTTAACACAACTCCAATTACGTAGCAATTTAAATTAGAATGCAAATGTTTTCAGGAAAAACACTAAAAGAAAATGACACTGAAGTGTGTCTTCTTCATGCTAAACTAGCATAACTAGCTAGCTAGAACTTGCTAACTGTGCCATCTATGCTAACATAGAGGTTGATTCCCTCACAACTCAATACTTGGTGCATTGGGCGTTCACCAGATTGGTTTGGTCTCTAAATTTCTAATTCTAAAATCCAGTGTCTTGGAAATTTCCCAGAAGTCTCTGTCAAAAACCTCCATTGATTGGCAAATATAGGCCACAATGCACTGCGTTGAAGCAATTTGTCATTTGAAAAAAATGTACAGTAGCTCTCATTTAACAGTTTTTAAAAACAAAATGAAAGTTTGAAAAAAATGTTTTTAGAAAACATTCAAAAATCGATCAGAATTGGCCAAGGAAATCCCAATTGCTGGATCTTTAATTTGTATCAGAAGCTCTCACTGTCATTAAAAGAGCCATGTCAGAATTGCTTTCATTGATGTTTTACCGAGCAGACTTTTTTGCTGGGAAACCAATGGGATACGTAAATATTTTGAAGTAGCCGGCCTGCGTGGCAACAGCTGTCGGCCGTCATCGGGTTTCTCTGAGTGCTGATAGACTGCGACTCCCCAGCAGGTGGGCTGGTTGCTGATGGCTGCAGCGGCAGTATTGAAGGAGCTGGAAAAGAGCAATGTTCCAGCAAATAAGGGGAGTAGTTCTCACCCGCTGCTGATTTTTGTGGGTTAGCCCTTAGGCCGGACACATCCATGTAAACACACACACATCAGTATGCAACAGGCACCGACTGACGATTCATAGAGTTATAGTTGGTTTTGTTGCATCTTTGTAGTCTCATTTTCAAGCATTTTTTTAGAGGCTAGAATATAATTATTACAGGGTATCAGACATCAACACTTGCAAAAACTCATATCAATTTTTGTTGTTGTTTCTTTAAGTAAAAAAAAGAGTATTTTTTAAAATAAGGAGCTCCTTGTATAATATCTCTATTTTGAGGTAATCTTAGGAGGCTCAGTTAATAGCTGTCAAAGTGCCGGCGGTGCTTTCGCCTTCGCAGGATGGTGCACCTCATTGTTTCAGCAGAGTTGTGTTTGTTTTCCATAAATCACCAGGGAACCTTTGTCTTTCAGCAGCCTGAGAGTTGATTTTCAGGGTGATGTTTAAGGTGCAGCTCTGTTTGAGGTGAGCCACTCTGAGCTTCCTCGTCCAGGACTGCCAGATCTCCACCAACCCATATTTGTTTGAATAGAGCAGTGCAAATGTCCTGCTAGAGGAAACAAAACAGATTGTCTTCTCTTTTCTTAAGTGCATGCTGGCTTTTCATACAGTCCATGAACTGTTATTGAATCATACTTCAAACTGGATTTCCAGCAGCTTAGAATTGAAAATTACTTGTCTTGAATTGTCAGATTCTTGCTTTAAGACCCACTCCGATCTTCTTTTGATTCATTTTCAAAGCATTCACAGTGCTTTATTTAATTATTATTTAATTTAATTATTATTATGCCATTTTAGACAAAGTAAAAAAAAACCTGTGTAGTTTTCTAGGAAATTGTTAGAAATTTGTCTCTGAGTTGTGGGTGGGACTGTTGGAGCAGAGTAAGCCTGACCTCATTTCCCATCGTCCCCTTTGTTTACACTCTCACTTGCCAGCTTGCAGCTCGTGAACAACTTCAAGCTAACGGTGGTGAAGCAAAAATGGTGAGCAATATTGGAATTAGTCTCGAGCCATATATATATATCCTCCATCTTCAGAAAAATGTCACAAGAACATGTTTAAAACACCAAAAACATTGTTTTTTTTTATCTGAGTGGGTCTTAAAATGGTTTTGACTAAGATGTTGCTGTTTTTTTCAGCATCTTCTGCTCAAACTTTTATGAGGCAGATATTGTCAGTTTTTGTTTTGACATCCTTTCTGAAGTTCTGAACCCAAGACAGCAGTGACGTCCATAAGACACATTTTGTTAAAACAGATGTGAGCTGATGCTTTTTTTAACAGCCTTTTCATCGGAAAGCTCAACTTTGTTGATGAAAATTGGGAATTTCCTTCTACGCCCTTTACATATCTGTTCTCCAATCTGCTGTGCCTATCAGCTGAGCGTGTTTGCCTTTGGAATTGGCGGCCAAAGCTAACATCACCTGAGCAACCCCAGTCCTCCGCTGGACAGGAGGGTGGCGTGTGAGCTTTTGAGGCCTCTCTGCTCTAGTGTTTACTCTCACCACGCCGATTGGTGCTTCATTTCTTTTTCTGTTTGAGCAGAATGTCAAAAGAAGAAATCAAAATATGGCCACCGCCCAAGGCAGACTCACGTTTGACTTGGGTAATATCAAATTGGATCACTAAAAAGAAAGAAAAAGTAGAGTCGAGTTTTGTTTTGATGACGTTTCGCTGCCTTTTTTCACGTTTCTGTTAAGTACAATTGAGTGGATTTAATTTATATTTCATCCCCAGTTCTTATTCTAACAGGAGCTACTAGTTCAAAACTAAAACGAGCCTTTAACCAAAGTAGAAATCAAACTGATTAAGCAACAGTTTTATGCAGATATTACACTTAATACCTCCTTACAAAGCAGGTATTATCTGCAAAGCCAGCAGCTCATATTTTTCTGCTTCTTTCTTACAGTTCTTTCAATGCTAAAAAAACTCCTGCAGCTCCCAATTTTAATTTTTATGTACCAAACAAAATAATTTCTGTCAGAACAACAGTCGTGCGCAGAAGTGTAAAGAGGGGGGCTGGAGACGTTGCGTCACTCAGGTTGTCGTTGAGGCACGCATCCAAACAAAACTCCAGTATTTTGAAAACTGCGCTTTGGGGCCGCAGATGGTTGATAAATGGATGAGGAAGGACTCAACCTCCAGACCACATCAGATTGCTCTGATTACTTCTGCATGGCAGGAGGTTGGATTGAGTTTTATTGCTCGCTGATTGGCCCAAAATCTTAAACCCATTTGAAGGCCCTCATATCATAACTTATTAAGTTTTCAGGAGACATTTCTATTATTCCATTTACTTCATCTCAATGAGAAACAGTATAATATTATCCCTCAGCACAGAGATGACCATCAAACTCTGTTATGAAAGGGAAACAACAAATAAAACTCGAACAAATTTGAGTTGATTAGCTATCTGAGTCATCCCAATCTTAATGCGTCTCTGCTGGTTGCTCATCTTTGTTCGTGTGATGCTAAAAATGATATATACTTTAAAGGGTTTATACCATGCAAAATCAACTTTTTGAGCTTCTATTTTAGTATGATAATGTCATTTCTCACTATAAACAACCCCAAAAGCAGTATTTTAATCTGTTCACACGCTTCTGAGTATTCCTCTAAAAACCTGCTTGCTGAGCACCAACCCATGAAAACGAGCGGTTTCTCTTCTACCTATGAAAGTGAGAACAGCCCCTTTCAGGAAGAGTCTAGCACTGCCACAAGGGTAACACACACACACTTTCTCCGCAGACTTAAAATTATAGGCAAAACGGCTTCATTTGATTTGCACAAAATGCTCATACATTTTTGCGAAAGTTCAGATGTCGGTCGAATTACTTTCCTACCCATATGGCTCCTCCCTATTGCTCTAATTGTAGGGGCAGTTGGAGCTTTGGCGGTGTCCGAACTTATTTCTTGACTGGTAGGGGCATCCGTAAGCCCCATAAAGATTCTTCAATACATTTTACAGGGACAATACAACAATATCAAAATACTTTCATCAGGGTAAAGGTATTGAGGCTTCAGTGACAAACAGCATCATGAGTTTAGAATGTTTAATTTGTAGAGAAGTGTTCATCTGATCAGTCAAGGGTGAAGTTTATATTTCAGCAGTTGTACAATAGTTTCTGCTGCAGGTTGATTATCTCCTGCTCTTCATCTGGGAAGATCTGGGTGAAAAGCAAACTGAGCCCAGTCTCTCTCGTTACATTTTTAGTCTGCTGACATCTGCCTTTTTCAAAAAGCGGATTCAGTTTTTCTTCATCTCATCATTCATAAGAGCCCAAGCTGTTCAGCAGATTTCAGAGAAGACCCATGTGTGTGATGGTGAACCAATCATAGGAAGCCTGAACAGTCAGATGGCAGATCTGGATTCAGGTTTGTGAGATTGCATTTGGTGGAATCATCATAAAACTTCATATAGTCTGTGTGTTCGTGTCATATTTGTTAGTGTGGTCTTAGTGGACTAGTTTATTTAAACATTCACTCCAATGAAAATTGTGTTTTTTAACATGTTTTTGTGACATTTTCTGATGATGTAGGACATTAGTTCCTTTAAAGGGATTTCTGAATGCATCTTTACAAATGAAAAGACCAGCAGCAAACTGAGAGAGATCACCTCTAGATTTGATATTCTGAGTGAGTCTGCTGTTTGGTGCAGCTAGAACACAACTATAGTCGCTGTTTTTTCTCTTTGTACTAATCGCATTATACTACAGCATTAGAAAGACACAAGTGTGTGTTTATCTTTAGTACTGAATGTCTGCAGTCAAATGTTCATGAGTTAACACGTGTCCACAGACTGAATCCTTTGCAACTAAGTTAGGAAAAAAAAGAAGTCTCGTGCATGCCTGTCTTTTTTACAGCTCTGTTTACACGCATTGCAGCCTCTGAATAAAACCGAACTTTCCACATGCTCTGAATGCCTCCTCTGTGATTCAACAGCCTAAAAAAAGATGGATGGAGCAGACACATTGCCAATTTCAAAGAACGGCTTGATGCTGCTTTGAATTCTTGACTGCTGGCTTGCTTTAATAATTAGGTTCTGTGTGTTGCAGACTTTCAAACCTGTTTTTGCTTTTTCAAGTTTTTCTTCTTTATTAATGTTGGTTTATTAAATTAATGCAGTCAGAAATTAAATAGGCAAATAATAAAATAACCACCCAAAACTATTTTTTAATATGCAAAAGCTGACAAAAATGTCTGTCTTTTGTGGGGTACTCATTCTTCATACTGTTTTCCAAAATAAACTTTTAGTCGTGAAAGGTTTTATTTTGTTTGTATACCTCAAAAATAATAAAAGTGAAATTATTTTTATTCAATCTCTTAAAAAATTCAAATCAAAAGAATTAATCATTTTTTTTCTACTCATGGACCTCAATAAACTGCTATAATTCCCCTGCTTTCTGTGCCAACTCACTGGATTGGACTGAGCGCGCACCTTCTTTTCCTGCAGCGCTGCAGTGAGGCACACTGTGGAGCTGGAAGTGTTTACATGCCTTTCTCAAAAGCGGCTGCACCTCAGTCGCAGTTCCATGTAAACCCCCACCCACACACCCACACCCACCCACCCACACACCCACACCCACACCCACCCACCCACACACTCTGTTTTTCCACTGTTTTATCCCAGCAGGCCGAGGCGTAATCGCTGATTTCGCGCCCTGGGACATCATGCCACACAGGCTCTGCCCCTCAGCTGTCATTGGTCCTCAAATCCATAGATAACACACCAACGACCACCCTGTTTTTTATGTCACTTATGAAGCAGCCAAGTGCTTTCATCCTGGTAATCCCAGTGAAATAACTCTCTGAACCTTTGCGCTGATCTCATGGAAAGTATACACCAGTATAAAACTTTGTGAACCACACTTCACTGTTTTGTTATCATAGTAAAACTCCAGATGCAATCAGACGAGGCCTAGTCTGGAAAACAACTCTTCTGTGGGTCAAAAGAACTCAACTGGTACCTCAATGCCAACAAAAGCAGGAGCAGATAAACCCAAATCTAGATGGAGAACTCTTAACTCAGGTGGGCTGTTTTCTCATTTGTCCTTGTAGGAGGAGTACAGGGCAGAGGGGATCACCTGGCACAATATTGACTACATCGACAACAGCGGCTGCCTCAACCTCATCAGCAAGAAACCCACTGCTTTGTTCCATCTGCTGGACGAGGAGTGCAAGTACGCCACCTACTGACACCTCGTGGCTCCAGAGACACCTCGTTGTGTCTTTATGGTTACCAGATGGCCATTAAACCAGTCGGGCTCAATCTCTCCTTTATTCTGCGTGATTTAGCAGCCTTTGTTGCATCCTCTGTAGCTCCAAATCAAACGTGTTTCATAAAAACACAAATTTTTAACATGAAAAGCTTGAGTACTTTGACTGTGATTAAGCACAGATCTGGAAGGGGACCTTAGATGAGTTTTTGGCCTCGTTTAGTTTATCATAAACGTACAGAATGGTTGGTTTTGCTGTCACAGCTGCTGTAAAAATACAGGAACACACCCATCCTGAGATAGATTCTGATGACTTACTGATCCTTCTGAGTCCAATGCCGTCAAAACGAGTCAAACAAGTGAAGCCAAACATGTAAAGATGTCCTAATGAACAGCTTTGATCTTTATGTGAAGAAGACAGAAAAGAAAAGATGCACAAAGTAAACATTTTTGCAAATGTACAAGACATCAATAAACTAAGGTTAGGTTTTAAAGTATTAAGAAAAAGTTTTTCTTTGGTGTTGGGGTGGCTTTAGCTATCTTAAAATCCTAATAAAACCGTACTTGTATTGTTTTTGCCACGTCTCACCTGATGACCACATTAACAACACAAAAAGAGTTGTTTGTTGTACCTGGTATGTGTACATCCTTTCCACTGATGCACCCGTTTTTTTGTTTTTTTTTTAAGCTGGAAAAGGTGTGCGTGCACAGCTGTATAGCGGTGGAGTGAGGAACCCCTTAAGTGTAAATCCGTCACTGGCAGCAGCAACAATCAGCCTCTCTATTCATTCAATACTTTAGCCCTCATTCTAGTTCATTTCACTCAGGAGAGCCGATGATGAGCCTGAATTTTCTGCTAATACGTCTAATACCTTTGTGACAACTACCCTCACGGCTGGTGTGGAGGTAGCCCTCCGCTAACCTCCCTGAGTTGGTTGACGAAGAAGTGAGATACAAAAACCTTGTTTAGAAAAATAATCCATTTATTATGAATTATATAAAGTTGTTGTCAAGAGTTGGATCTAAGTTGCATGGAGATCTGGGTGTCAAGCAGCGTGCATTGCTGACCAACCAACGAGCTTTAAAATTAGGCAGATTATATGGCTGCAGGGGCTTCCCTGTCTGCTTACACACAAATAGTAAAATTAGTAAACAACTGGTTCCACACCCAGCCCTGTGTCAGAAGAAGCGGAGTATGCCAATCCCTGTTTGGCTTTGTATGGTCATGGAGGTGTGGCTCGTTCTCTAACTGGTTGTGTTCATCTGGATGTGGTGTCCAATCAATTATGTTTCGGCTCCTGTCACACGGCCGCATGAGGTCATTCTGCTGCACAGTGGAAAGATACGTAGACTCAACATGTCCTTCAAAAGTCATAACAAGGCACTTGTTTTCAGCAGTTTGTTTTCATCAGTTGAATCACATAAAGGCATTAAATAAAATTTATTAAATAGACTTAGCTATGTCTAGCTGCATCACCAGCTTTATTTGTGAAGTTAGTGCAAACTGTGAGATGTACGAGGAGCTGCAGCCCTCCAAAGTCTCAAAGGGAATACGATGGGAGAGGAGATCCTATTTATTAAATGCCGTAAAGAGTGTATACTTGTATAGCGCTTATTATTAGATATCTTTAAAATGTATTAGTGTTATTTTTCCAGACTTTTCTTCTGTGAAGATCACAGAGTTTTTTTTACTAATTAGTGTTTATTTCATTAAAAAGATTATTATTTGTTCCCTGACTTAAAGACCCCAGAAAGGATCATTCTTATTCGGTTATGTGTGGCTGCCTGAAGAACCATAAATGTTTACATTAACGCACATCCTGTGATTGTTGCACTTTTTCTGTTGGCCTCCAAACTGACCCCGACCCCACATCAGAGAAGAAAACAGTTATGGTGCCCTCACAAGGAAAAGTTAGGAGAACCCTGGATAGGAGTAACCTCATACAGATTACTCCTCCAGCCCTGCTGGACAGCTTTAGCTTATTCTGACTCCTCTATTGGGAGGTTTCTTCACTGCAGGGTTAACTGCCCCCCCCGATAAATCAAATGCAGTACTCTGCCACCCCCCTCACATAAAACCTACGCACACAGCAGTGTTCATCCATGTTAGCTGTCATCTTTTCTGCCATTTAGTGTCGTTGCTTTATTTGGATCCAATACCGTCTGGAACTGACCAGCATAGCAGTGTGAAGATGGGGGTCACTTTTGGAGGATGTGGACCCCTCCTAGATTATACAAACCTCTGGGAATGTTGATCCACGAAAATTTACAGATGAAAGCAAAAATGACCAAAGACGGTGCAAACATAAGCTCTGTATCAAAACACCTACCGGCAGTTGCTTTTTTGCTAATTGGGTTAACTCAAATGGTTAAATGTTATGTTATGAAATCAAGCTTCTTTTATTAAATATCCTTTCAGTTTTCCTCAAGCCTCAAATCAAACCCTGCTGGATAAGTTCAAACGCCAGCATGAAGGCAACAGCTACATCGAGTTTCCCGCCGTCATGGAGCCCGCCTTCATCATCAGACACTACGCCGGCAAAGTCAAGTACGGCATCAAGGTGAGGCATCATCACACCAGAGATGGGCTCCACTACTTGCAGATGGAAGACACTTTACTAAAAGCTGGATTTCATTTTTGCCAAAGGTTTTTAGGAAGACAAATTCAGACGTTTATTTATTATTCAGTTTAATTTATTAAGTGAAATTTATTCACTCCTGCTATATATGTTATGTTTTGAAAAAATGTTCACAGATGTCATTCAGCTGCCAGTTGTACTGTGGATTCTTATATTTATCATCATTTCAAAATGCAAATTCTGCAGAGCTGATGAAGCATAAATATGTACAAATGGAAAACGAAAAGGTATAGTTTTATATTTACATGTGAAATATTTCTGATTTCCATTAGTTTCATTTTAATTAAAAGTTGAAAAAATAAAGCACCATATGAGCAATATGCTGCAAATGCTCCACGCCAACAGTCCCACCGGGTACTCCCAACTGGCCAACTCGGAGACAAATGTTTTATGAACTACTGCCACTTTGCAGAAACTGTCCCAGGAAACGATCAGGTTTTTAAAGTTTTGTTCACAGCATAATCATAGTTAAACGACCCCTGGGAACTCTTTTACAACACAGATGATAGGAGTGGGTCTTTAATACAGTCTCTTTCTTTGAAACAGATTTTTGCTTTATCATCTGGACAGAAATATGAGCGAAGAGGCAAACTTTCCCTTTGAAATCTTCCTTTGTTTATTTTCTCATGACGATCGCTTTCCTCAGCGAGGAGGGAGACAACAGGAGTGAAGTTCTAATAATGTATTGAATATTTATTTATTTTTTGTAAATGACCAGAGAATGAGCAGAAATTTTCTTGCAGGCATGCATTTCAGACCTAAACGGAAGCCACAGAAGCAAGAATTAGCACGATAAAAAAAAAAATAACGTGTTAAAATGTCTGTAATTAATCAATTTCGATAAATGTATAAATGTATAAATGAAAAATATCACATTTACTCTAGTATATGTTTGTTGTGTCCATTTGCTTTCATTGTGATCCTTCATCAGGCCTTTTTTTTGGCTGCAGCTTTTCCTTTTTACCTTCATCTTTTTGTTGAAAGGAGAACTGACCTGTAAGACATTAGCATCAATGATCTCTTTAGTCTAAATAGTATTTTATGTCAGTTCGTCACATATCTGCTTTATGCTTTTATGAAATCGACAGTTAATTACAGCTAATTACCTCTACTATTTTTTTTAAGCTGAGATCTAATTCTGTCTCTCCCATTATTGTTTTGATAAAAGGCACATGGGCTGGACCGAGTCCACTGCTGCATGATGTTGATTTGTAACAGCTGCTTTTTGTGGAGGTGGGAAAGTCGTCCACCTAAGCTGAGAGCCAACAACACGTTTGGTGCACACGTTCGTCGGTGAAATGATGCCAAACACCTCACTGGTTTGATCATACAGAGAGAAACACTTTGAAGGGTTTATACTTCATTGGTGCTCTGTTCTCACATAATTGAAAAGATATAAAACTATTCTTTTAACCCTCAAACCGAAGCAGTGAAAGCATTTACTTCAATAGGATTCATAAACCAACAAGAGTCTTTACAAACGGGACCTCCTGCCATGTTTTTACAATTTACCTGCTTTTCTGTGAAATAAAATAATGATAAGAAATGTTTCTTCGAGTTTGCAGCAATTTTTTTGAGTTACAAGTCAAAGAAACAGAACATCTGATTGGCTAAGAGTGATTTGTAAGCTTCTAGTTTTGTAAGATTGCTGAATGGTGTCACTCTCCTCACATTCCTTAGGACTTTCGGGAGAAGAACACTGACCACATGCGGCCCGACATCGTGGCTTTGCTGAAGAGCAGCAAGAACGCCTTCATCTGTGGCCTGATGGGAATCGACCCCGTGGCGACCTTCCGCTGGTCTGTGCTGCGGGCTTACTTCAGGGCCCTTGTTGCGTTCAGGGAGGCTGGGAGAAAACACACTCACAAAAAAACGGGTGAGGGTCTTTCTGTAGAAAACAAGGCAGCAGGTTCTGATAAGGTCATGAAAGTTTGCTAAACTGAACAGGAAATTAACAAACGTTAATGGAATTTTGTATCAGATAATTAAGAATTTTTATTTTCTATTTGTTTCATTCAAAGTATTACAATGGGCTCAAAAATAATTGTCAATAAATCAATTTTAATATATAAATGAAAATATGAAAAACCCTGCTATGATGACATATCTTTAACATAAGAAAAAATTTAAAATCTTTCTACCGGTCTTCCCCAAATGTCTGCAGGGAATGATTCAGCAGTTCCCTGTGCCATTGCCAAAACTGTTGACAGCTTCAGTTTCCTTCACCATCCGGTTCACCAGAGGAGCCTTGAGATCCTTCAGAGATGTAAAGATGAGAAATACAGTAAGTCATCCCACTGGAAAGTGATGACAAAAGTTACGCTAAGCCAGTACATTTTAAGGAACTGTTTCACACATTGTTCTCAAATGTTCTGTTTTGCATCAAATGTTCTCTTTTGCATTGCTAATAGGAAGTTCCTGCAAGTCTCACATGGTCAAGTTCCCTTATTTTCCTGCATCTGGACAGTAGAATTTTTCATAGGCTGCTTCATTTTGATTGGCTGCTCCTTTGATAGTGGAAGATACAATTTAGTCAAAAAGGAAACCCAGTTTATTCTGGAAAACAGGATTTTATTATTTAGTTTTGTACATGAAATTAGGTATATAAGATTGCCTTTATTTTGAAAGGTTTATAAAGCAGAATTTACAAACTTGGTATGGAAGCAGCATTATTATGCTGACATTTTTGTTTACATCTTTGTTTTCTGTAATCAGAAAGTAAAAGTAAAATAGTTCTCTGCATTATAACAATAATTTTGTGTTAAACTTGGATGACATTGATAGCATGTTATCATGCATGTGATGGACAACTACTCATTACTCATAACTGACTCAGAGGATTAAATCATTTTTTATGTTGATTTTTGGATTGCTTGGAATTTTCTGATTTTTCTTTAGGTTTTTTAGAGGCATTAAAGTTAATCAGGCCTGTCTGTAGTTTAAAGATTAAATTCACAGCGAATCTCATGACTGCAAACATGCTTCCTCACATGACTGATCCCACATGGGATGGCAGGGTTTAAGGACCAACAAGTTTTCAAGTTTCCGTTGCTGCTTTTCACATGTGTTTGTGTTCACCTGGTGTGTGTGTTCATCATTGATCAAGAGTTCACAGTCCACATCATTTTGTTAAAACATTATCATTCATAATTAATGTGAAGCAACCATACACATTAAGGGAGTTATGTCCTGAATGAAGTTTGACAGGAAAACAACATCAAGGAAATAATTTTGTGCTCTGAAACAACTAAGAAATTAGCTAAATTGAATTGAAATGAATGAGAAAATAGTTAAACTCGGAATAAAAAATACAGGACTGGTTTTAAAGATATAAATGCGCCGGGGTGTGTGTGTGTGTGTGTGTGTGTGTGTGTGTGTGTGTGTGTGTGTG
>BSAI01000030.1:20043775-20105885 GCA_036245035.1 Adrianichthys oophorus | reverse complement strand
GTGTGTGTGTGTGTGTGTGTGTGTGTGTGTGTGTGTGTGTGTGTGTGTTTATACTGTTTGTAATAAAAACACAGCTGTAGTTATTAATCTGTTATAAAAACTCACTGATAAGGCTGAAACTGTTCCATCAAAATTTCAAAATTACAGCAACTAAAACTTCTACAGATATAATCTAAAAATCCTTTTCTATTACCTGGGGGTCACTTGTCACTTAATAATTTTGATTGAAACAGAAAAAAATGAAATAAAGTAAAATATCCAATAGTAAGGGCTAAATTGAGAATGGAAGTGGTGATTGAAAGATTTTTTCTTTAACACACAATTTTCTAGTCCTGGTTCTGTTCTAGAATCCTGGCAGTTTCCTGGTGCACGAGCCTGTCCACACACCAATTTCAGAGTAGTTTGAGTAAGAGGATATTACTCCACCTCAGGTTATACTCACCTGTAGATTATGTTCACAGTTCCAAGGAAAAACTTGGTGTTTTGGTTCGAATGTGAGAGTTTGAGGCTAAGAGTCAAATTTGTTTCTGTGCAAACATGTCAGCCAATTTAGAACTATTTCCTGAAAGGAAAACCAGCTTAAGTTTTTAGAAGAAGTGTTGGCTCACAGGAAAAACAGTAAAGATAAGGCAATGTTGATGTTTTAAGTAGGGCTGTCTATGTAGCGAGTTAACACACGCGATTATTAATAACAATTAACACATTAATATTTAATAAGAAAAGGTTTGAGTCCGCGAAGGAACCATCTTGCCGCCTCTGTGGCGTGCCTCAAATTCTGAATGCTCTCATCGTCAGCCACCATTCGGCTTATAACATGGTTATTTACAAAAAAATTAAAATTCAATCGATTTTTAGTACTTTATTCTTGTTATTTTTTAGGTTTAAATCGCTTTTTCACAAATGGCGGACTACTTTGATATGTAATGCGGCCCATGTCACGTTAAAAAGTCAATGCGTCGCCGGTTTTGACCTTGAACTGCAGCGGCAAATGAAAGAGATATAAATGCCGATCATCACAGTAGGTTTGATAAAACATTGTTTTTGTCCACATCCTGAAGAAAAAGTTTGTTTTGAAGAAGCCTGCACATATGGAACACTGGGTAACACTTTTTAGACAGTAGATAACTAACAAGCTTTTAATTATAAATGACTTGTTACCTAAATGTTGATGATTTTTAACTGCACCTTATCAATTAGTATCATGAAGAAGATGTTACTAAATGACTTACTAATGACTTGTTAAGAATCAGTTGATGTTTTATTCATGGCACTGGGATGTTTTTTTTTTTTAAGTTGTAACTATTCCTTATTTATGAACTGTTAGTAAATGAGGAGCATTTCCAATTAACCCTAATCCTAACCCTAATTCTAACCCTACAGTTATAAATCCTTAACAAACTCTTAACTGTTATTTAACAAGTCTTTTACAACTCAATACCTAACAGTTTAATAATGATTTGTCCGGGTAGCTATTATAAAATGTTACCGAACATTGTGACCGGAACTTCTTTTGGAACACCCAGCAGCCATTTGAGATATTCACCCAGACCATTTAAAGTGCAGAAACACACTTTGTTTCCTATGGCTGTTTATCAGGATCTTTGTTTTCTTTAAGTAATACTGCAGACATAAAAGTCTTAACAGTTCTACTTATCTTACTGTAGATGTGTTTTGTGCACACAAATTAAACTTCTGAGTTAACACTTTATAAATGTAAACATTTCAGACGATAAAATGAAGGGAAACATTTTCTGTCTGGCCTGTTGTTAAAAAGCCACCTTTTGTCGTAAACAATTTTAACTAGAAAAACATTGTGATTAATTGTGAATAATCACAATCCAAATTTATTTTTCCAACTTGTTGCCTTCCAGGCATCGCTAGAAAGAATCCTCGAACGCCTCTATCAGATCTTCAAGGCACCAACGCTCTGAATGAGAAAGCCAACTGGTGAGTTTGAAATAAGATCAGGATCAAAGAAAGAAGTCTTTAGGTCCAGATGCCATGATTCAACTACAGCTGGATGAATGAGAACTTTTATCAACATAAGATCAGGAGTGAAAAGGAAAACAGAAACCAACCTATGAAGCTGGATTGACCTTCTTTTCCGCAGGGATGGCTACAGTAATGGTCGTAGCTCCAGACTGAGTCACGTTTCTCCATCAGGCAGCCCTGCCCTGGAAGAAGATGGGATCTTTTTAAATTCAGCTAACAGCAAGCTCCTTGAGAGAGCCCAGGGCATCTTATTGTGAGTTACACACACTAACTAAAGCCTGTGCACGCTTTTTACTTATTTTGTTATTTATCATTCCGACCTAACTGCTGTTTTATATTTAGGAGAAACAAAAATTACAAAAACAAACCAACCCTTCCCAAGGTAAGAAATCATAACCTTTGACTTTCTTAGGGAGTAGATTTCTGGTCGCACTAGAGGGACTCTTGTGGTTTTTATTTTCAGAATTTGTTGAATGTGAAATCTCTGCGATACCTGAGCAGCGTGACGCTCCATGATCGCATCACAAAGTCGCTGCTTCACCTGCACAAGAAGAAAAAACCACCAAGCATCAGTGCTCAGTTCCAGGTATGCTCAGCTGCTGCCCTCTGCTGGCCGACTGTAGAACTACAACAAAGATCTCTAGATTGCATATGTACAGTTAATAAGTTAGGTATAGAACTTCAGTTTTGCTTTAGTGAAAATGACTTTTGCTGGTGTTTGCAGGCTTCCCTCAACAAGCTGATGGAAACTCTTGACCAGTCAGAGCCGTACTTTGTTAAGTGCATTCGCTCCAATGCAGAGAAGGTAGGTTTTTTTTTTTTTTTATTCAGAAGAATTGCCTGCTTGATGCAGCTTCCCTTGATGGTTCACATTGTTTTGCTTTTGTTTTGTCAAAGTTGCCGCTGCGGTTCAGTGACAGTCTGGTACTCAGACAGCTGAGGTACACAGGAATGCTGGAAACCGTCCGGATTCGCCAGTCAGGATACAGCAGCAAGTTCAACTTCCAGGTAAACCTTCTCCCAAATCTTAGTGCAGCATGTTTACGGTCTCGCTGTTGCCTTTTTTTTCTTTTATTGTTCAAAGGAAATTGATCAATCTCCACAGTGGAGGTTTTCATAAATGAAAAAAAACTGTTGTTTTTTTTCATTTTTTATTTAAACCCCCAGCTTTTTCTTCAACTCAAAATGATCACACTTGCGTCTATTTCAGGAGTTTGTTCGTCACTTCCATGTGCTGATGCCTCGAGGAACTACTTCAACAAAGTTGGGCATCAGGGAGTTCTTCCGGCGGATCCACATCGCGCCTGCAGGTTATCAAGTGGGCAACACAAAGGTAAGTTCTCGGGATGACTCTGCAGGGTTTCGTTGGTCGAATGTTGCACTCATGCGTCCCACTTGGAAGCAGGTGTTCCTGCGGGAAGTGGAGCGCCAGCGCCTCCAGACGCTCCTGCATCAGGAGGTGCTGCGCCGGATAGTCATGCTCCAGCGCCGTTTCCGAGCCGTTCTGGAGAGGAAGCACTTTGTGAACATGCGGCGAGCAGCCTGCACCATCCAGGTAAGATTTTATTACTACAGCAAGAGTGTCATACGTTTGTTGTGTCTTCTAGATCTTCAACAGCAACTTTAAAGCCCAGTGAGGTTTGTTTGGTTCGAAAAAACAATCCAGGATTTACTTATCAATTATTCTGCATCTAACAAATGTTTTTTGAAGCCTCACTCCTTGTTAATTTGTTATTACAGTTTGAAGAGGTCCTTAAAGTACTGATGAATTAATACCACAGCTTTATCAATCTATACTTCACCCTGATTCAAAAACAACCTTAGTTTGAAGTTGTAGTAAAGGAATATCAGGACAAATTGAACTCATTTTTGCCAATAAAACTTAAATTTAATCTGCACAACATCTGTTCTTTTTCATAAATACATTCAAAAATGTTGTTGGTTTGAGAAATGTTTAGCAAGTGTATTGCCTTTAATCTTAACAGTCTTCTGATAGGTTTAATAAGTAGATAAAACAAATATCACTCTGGGTTTAAAACAGCTTTGAAGACTAATAAAACTCAAAAAGATTGATCCATCTGTCAGGATTGACGGTGGTACCTTCATGCTGGGGGCCAAAAAACAAGGGTACAAATTACTAGTGAGCCCTACAGATATTTAAGCTTCCATCTTCATATTGGAATGGATCAAATAATTTTAAGTTTCTAATAAAATAAGATTAAAATCCTAGACTTTATAGTTGGTTCACTAATGTTTGATTTTTACTTTTGTTTCCCAAAACTATTTAAATTTTCCCTCACCTTCCTAATGTTTCCGATGCATAAAAAAATGTATAGAAGTTGTTTGAAATGGCTAATCTCAGTTCTCATGCTTATACCAAGACACTGAAAATCTTAATTAGACCAAAGCTTCTAATTTCTAAAGAATTCTTGTCTTAATTGAAAACTTCTAGTAAGAGTTATTTTTGTGGAATCCAAAATCGGTGTCTCTTCTTCTTCTCTGCAGAGGTGGTGGCGCCTTTGCCTCCTCAAGCAGTCCAGCATTGACCAGAGTATGGAGGAGGGGGCGGCCGTGTGCCTTCAGGCGGCATGGAGGGGTTACAGGGAGCGCAGGAAGTTCCTTCAGCGGCGCTCCTCAGCAGTTGTTATCCAAAGGAGCTGGAGGAGTTGTCGTCACCACAGGTGTTGGGCAGCTACAACCATTCAGAGGATCTGGCGAGGATTCAGAGAAAGGAAGCGATACCGCAGGATGCTCAGGACAATGACGCAGCTGCAGGCGGCCTGCAAAGGCTACCTGGCTCGGCTCAGGTGAGGGAGGCGTGTCTGAGAGTGATGTCAACGTTTGTTTTTCTTTGTCTTTGTTTGATTCCTCTTGTTGAAGATTTCATTTTAAAATGGTAATAAATTGGCCGTGCGTGACATGTTTTTGCATTGGTTCATTAAAATAAGAGTTTAAATCTGCTAATTAACCCGAGTCTCTTATTACACCTCTATAGGGTTGAAAGCTTAAAGCAACAGCATGAAAGAGTCTGCAGACTGCCAGATCTGCCCCCTGCAGAGCAGGACGCTGGCACTTTAGAAGACCGGAACAGATGCTCTTCTGCAGAACCAGCTGCAGAGGCCGAATCTGTCATGGCCGTCTCTGCTGAGGCAGAGAAGGATGAAGACTCTGAGCGAAGCAAGAGCTTAGATGAAAGCAGCCATAAGAACCGATCAAAGCGAGAGAGCCGGCGAATGAGAGAGCTGGAGCAGGCTCAGTTCAGTTTGGAGCTCCTCAAAGTCCGGACCACCAGCGTGGGGGGTTCACTCCCTGAAGAAGGAGTCCAAAGGGAAGTGGACGAGCTTCACAGACAGTCACCACACGGATCTCCGGCTAGTCATGACAGTTTTGAGCTGCTCAGCATGGAAGAGATGGAGTCTGATGGAGGTACTGGTTCCCACTCCAATCAACGCGCAGAAAGGTCCCGATCCCCGGAAACGCTCCGAGACTCCAACCACAATGAAAAGCCTGTGAAGGAGCCTCTCGACCAGGTCCATGGGCAGAGGGCAACTTTTTACATCGCGGCTGACCAAAGTCCGGTCAACCAAGCGAACCCCAAAAAGAAAAGGAGAGAGTCTACGTCCCGGAGGCCTGTAGTGGTTCTGATCAGTATGCAGAAGGAGAGTCCTGTGGAGGAGGGAGAGCTGCTGGCAGCCCAGACCCTGGACAAGACTTCCCAAACGGGAGGATGTGATCCCAAAGTGACTCTCAGTTCAGGTTTGACTGTAGCGTCAGAAAGAGAGGCACCTCATGCAATTCTCCTCCAAGCAAAGAGAGATGCTTTAGGACCAGACAAGTCTTCCAACACTCCCTCTTCAGGGACTACCAGAGACAGATCAGAGGTGTCAGAAACCTCAGAGGGAAAGATCCCAGCTGTCTCACAGCCAAAATCCACTGTTCTCATTCCAAGTCAGCAGGAGAGGAAAACCACACGGCATGCAAAGGATGCCCCCAGCCCGGTTCTCGAAACCAAACCACCGAAAGCCCATAAAAAGAGCTCCAACCAGACTGTGATTGTGAACATGGTGGAAAAACCATCCAGCACAATCTTCTCTCCACCGAGGCGCAAGCTGCCCTTCTCCAAGTAAGTCAGAAAAAGCACGACAAAACTAGATCCTGCTTTTGTTTGTGTTGCATGATGAGGGCATGAGAACTTTCTGTCTCGTCTGCTGCAGCCCAGTTCAGACTTGCTAATAAAGTTTACATTTTAAAATGATCCTCCTGGTGGACATAGTTCTGACACATGAGCTCATCTGCCAGGAACTTGTACGATTGTGGATTGAAATACCCCCTTGCAAATGTAGGTCATTATTCAAGGATGTTAAGTTTTAAAAAATGACCTGCAGTAAACAAAATCTCCAAAGTAGTCAGATTATTTTTTGTTCTTATTTTAAAGGTGAACAGCTTAAGTAAGGAGTTATTGTAATTACATTTTTCTTCATATCTAAACTTGATATACAAAGCCAAAAATGACAAATTGAAAGTAATAAAGAATAGAGTAAATCTTGAATTTCATTGTGATAAAACTGTGTCTTTTTTATGATATATCCATATCATTGAAAAGTTGTTTATATATTTTCATTTTCTTGAACACATTTCTGATCAGAAAATCTGTTTGGAATTTTCCGGGGGATTAAAATGATGCATTTTATATTAGATGAAAATGTCCTCACGTGATTGTAAGATCACAAAATAATGTGAAATTAAGATAAATCCAAAATAAATACTTTGAATGTTTAGGAAAGTTTTCCTTCCTTACAAATGTTTCAGTTTTGGTAAAGCCTTGTTGTGCGTTGCAGATCGGACAAAGACCTGGTGAACCAGGAGAGATCTGTGTCTCTGTCCATGTACCGAGATGACTCTCGAGCTGATGGATCCAGAAGCAGAGCGGTAAGACGTACAGATGAACCCGTCTGCAAGCTCTTCTGATCACACACTTTTCATTTGCAGATGTTAGGGTTGCGATATCCCCTAAAAGATGGAGTTGAAAACGGCAGCTGTTTATAAAGCGAGAATGATTTTTCTTCAAACACTGCAACACACACAGCTGACTTGTCCATGTGGTTGCCTGGAAGCAGGTGGGCCGCCCTGGCCCCAAAAAGAAAGCCCGAATGTCTCGGACGCGCTCCGACTTCCTCACTCGCTGTAACTCAGATGGAGCCAAGCAGTCGGACGACGATGACGACGAATACTACATACCCGCCCACTCCTGCACGCTGCCCCCCTCCCTGTCTCCCCCACACGCCTTCCTTGAAGCCAGCTGTCATAGCGACTCGGAGATGGTAAATCACCGGATCGCCAAAGGCTGCCTGACCTCCGCCCCAGCCCTCTGCTCACTTCAGCCCCACCCCCCGTCTCCACCGCTTTTCCTCAGGTGGCACATGTCAGGGGGAGGAGCTTCCTAACACTTCTAACCTTTTTTTAAAGCATCCGTTGCACCAAACAGATGTTTCACTAATTAATGCACACGACACGCCTCTGTCAGTTGTGCTGCATGTTTATTTAAAGCCCAACTTCAACTTCTGTCATCTGTACATCATCTACTTCAGAGAGTTCAACACTGTTCCTCTAGTTCAACCAGGTTCTGATGCACATCTGAATCTCGCGTAGTTATCCATTCTTTTGGACATTAATCTGACTTTAAATAAGTTAATTGCCTTTAATGAATGTTGAGCTGTTTTAATCCCAAGAAGATGAATTCTTTTTGTTCTACCAGGACACTGTGGATTAAAATGGAGTGAATTATGATTAAAGTTGTTGTTTGCTCTCCTAAAAGCAACAGGTCATGAAAACACCAGCATGTGTCCTGAGTTACTGCATGCTGACAGACTCTCTTCTGCTTGCTGGAATCAGCTCTCTACTAATGACCTCTCCCTTCATCCAGGAAAACATTTGACTTCTAAAGGCATTCTAAAGTCTCTCTCTGTTTTCATCATTTCCTTATCGATTCTGTAGCTCTTTTATCAGACAATGTATATGACAGAGAAAAAGAGGGGACTCCATCTTTTAAGGTTTTTGTGTCCAGAAAGGATTTCCTAAAGTTACCTCAATCTAACAGTCGGAAACGCTAAGACATAATTTATAAGTTCCACCAAAATATTGCATGCATAGAACTTGGACAAATAATTGCCACTGAGTCAGTCATGAACTCCTGTATATCAGTGCACAGAGCAGTAGTCGTGAGATATGCTGCAAAAGTAGACTTAATAAAAGACAATAGTTGCTTCTGGTGTACCATCAACTTCAAACCTCCACCTTTCTGTAATGTGGGGAGGGTACCTTTAAAGAGCTGTGAAAGAGAAAATACCTTTAATCTTTCTATAAGTATTTAATCCTGATGCATAAAACCTTACAGAAGCAAAAAGGTGCTTTCTTTTTAATGTATGTGATAAAAACCTTTACTGCCATAAAGGGACATTTTGCACTCCACTTTAGGGTAGCAGGCCACTTAACTTCTGCTGTAGGAGTCAGTCTCTCTTTAGGGAACCAGGAGTCTCTCTGAGCTCTGCATGCTTCTAACCAACCAAACATTGCAAAGCCTCATCAGGAGACAGGTTCAGTGATTGTTTTTGTGCTTGGTATCATTTTGTTTTTTCGTTTATCTTGCTTTACAGGCCTCTCACAAAGACCAGAAGAAGATCCATAAAACTATGTCTTCAGGGGATCTGGGCAAAGTGGACACCCTGAGAAAAACCTCCAGTCAGGATGGGAGGTTGGTCTCCTCGTTTTCTCTTGTTGCATTTGCATTGAGCGTATACTTACCTGCGCTGTTTCCTCTTAAACGTAAAGCAGGATGAAGGGAAAGATGCGATTCTGGAGCAAAACGAAACACAGTGAGAAAAAACTGAGCAGAGAGAAGCAGGCCAGCAGAAACGAAGCAGCAGACTCTCGAGGTGAGAACCAACTGTTCAACTGATATCATTATTTTCAAACTTTGCATTTTACCAATCCTAACATTTCTCCACCCTCTCCTCCCAGAAGCTCTGTCTCCTCCTCACAGTCCCGACTTTGAGGTGGTTTCTTCCCAAGGCGTGCGGGACAGCAAGGAGAACAAAGAGCCGTCTCCCAAAATGAGGCGGCGTTGTAGTGTGAAGATCAGCAGCATCACGCTGGAGCCCGCCCAGTGGCAGAACGATGCCCTGCATATCCTCACCTCCACCAGTGACTACCGCAGCATGAACGACTTTCTCATGAAGAAGGTAAGTGAAGACGGAAGTGAAGTCTGGCTTTGGTTTGGATTGAACCACCGCAGCAGTCAGACCAACTCACAGAATAATGTTGTTTTTTTCCCCAGATCGCTGACCTGGATTCTGAGGACAGTAAAAAGGACACAATGGTAGATGTTGTCTTCAAAAAAGCACTGAAGGAGTTTCGGATCAACATCTTCAACTCGTACTCCACCGCTCTGGCTGTGAGACCTCCTGCTTCTTTTTCACTCTTGAGCCAACACAAACCCTTTCAGTTTTTTTAATTAAACATTTGTTGGTTTTCCCATAATTGTATCAATTTTTTTCTTGATCTAAATGCACACATATTAAAATCTTAGTCACAACTACCTGTTCGGGGCTCGCTGATGGTCATAGGAAATATCAAGATTGTAGAACACTGTGTAAGCTTGTAGAGCGATAATATAAATGCACATTTTTTTTTCTATGGGTATGCTGCATGTGATAGGCTGTAGCAAGGAATAAACAAAATGTAAGAGTAAGGTGATTGAGACCCAAGCAAGTGGTTCTGAGTTTTCATCTTTTAACCTCTCCAAATTCTGCGCACTACACAAGCAGCTCATAAGTGCTGTACGAGTGATGCTCTTTGTGCTTTCATCCTGACTCCTGGAAAGGAGATAACCAAAGCATAGTTTGTGTGGACACCCTTTGTGTGTATTACCTGCACACTCAACGCGTGCAGCATTTGTTTGTGGTCAATATGGGCTTAGTAGAGTGTAGCGTAAGAACACCTTACAGCAGCATCACTTGTACATCGTAAGTGCGTCATGTTAAAAGAGTGATGGCATTTATAAAGATTCTTCCTCTTTTTTTTCCTCCTCAAAGATGGATGATGGGAAGAGCATTCGCTACAAAGACCTGTACGCTTTGTTTGAGCACATCCTGGAGAAGACCATGCGAATGGAGCAGAGAGACTGGAGTGAGTCACCTGTGAAAGTGTGGGTCAACACCTTCAAGGTCTTCCTGGACGAGTTCATGACGGAGTATAAACCCATGGAGGGAACCATCAGCCGGGTCAGTTCATTTAAGTTTGGTCGAAAAGAACGCTGTCATGCTGAGTTTATAATCTGTTTTTTTTTTTGTCTTTAAACAGAAATGAAAGCTCCAAAGTGATAAAAAACTAATTACTTTTTAAACGAATAAAAAAATATGTTGATGTTTTAAATGTTCTTTTAATTTCAGGCTCCTAAACGGGAGCGCAAGAAATCCAGGAAGAAAGAAACTGACATCGTGAGTATCTGATTTATTCACATTTATGACGAAGTTCAAACTTAAGCCTGATTTAACCTGGTTCATCTGCAGTGTGTCTCTGTGGCTTTGTATTGACACAAAAATGCAACTTTCATTAATCAGTTGAAGTTGCCTACATTGCCTCCCTCATGTCTGCGTCTGCTGTCCGTCCTCCTCAGTGCAACACAAGCTTTACGGAGGCGTTCTATTTCCAGTCTGTTGACAAGCTGATTTTTGCGGCTAAAAGCCGGGGCAACAGGAAACAGGTCCAGGTTTTGAAATAAAAACTTTCATTACAAAAACGTTATAAGCTTTTTTTTTTTTATATATATATATTAAAGTGACATGCCCATGTGATAAAGCATGCTAACGCAGCAGATAACATGGTCATCCATGGCAAAAATGGACGGCGTATAATTTTGGTAGTACAAAAACATAACACCATTTATGACAAAAACATGCATTTTACAAGGACTCAGGCCCAGTCTATACTTCAGTGATTTGTAATCACTCGGGCTGCATTGGCTGCAAGGACATCGGAATGGAATCTGTGCAAATAGCACCATTTAATCTGAATTTATTTTGAGCGATTAGAATACGCGATGACGGAGCAAACTCTGTCCAGAGAAATGCATTTTTTTAACACTGCTGATGATGAAAACTTAATTGAAGAAGTTAGGAAATGCCTAACTTCAGGTACACAGGTACAGAGAGCATGCATAACTTGATAGAAAATAGAGCAAGTTACTGGAAAGATGCATCTTACATCTCATGTAGATATATTTCATATCTTGCACTACAGAATGCAATTCACCTCTGGGTTTTTTTTGCCTCTGTATTGGCGACACAGCAAATGTGTGAGCGAGATGAACTTCGTGTTAAAAATAAACCCTGAAGACGATCGTGTCGCTTGAAAAGTATAAACACCAGTCAGAATTTCATCGCAGTTATTGCAGAGTCGTAAGCAGCACCCGCCAACATTAGAATGGACTGGTTTACGTGATTATGGATACGACTGATACGATGGCCGATCGCTGTGAAGTATAAATTGGGCTTCAGTGAAAGGAAATGGCTTGGGGCCTGATTGTCAAAAGTTTTGTATGCTGATGACATGCGGGTGGCAGTACAAGCCACTCCTGCAAAATCCAGAGAGGAGGGGGGACCGGAGACGCAGTAGAGACAACGTAAACTGACTGTTGTGAAACAGACTCCCCAGCAACGCAACGCAAGGAAGACGCACCACTGACGGACCAGTGTAAATCAGGCATGACAGTTCTTAAAAAACATTTTCTCTCTGCTGCCCCCCGCAGGTGGAGGAGATCAATGGCCACATTTTCAAATCCACTCAGTACAGCATCCCCACCTACTGCGAGTACTGCTCCTCACTCATCTGGATGATGGACCGAGCTTGTGTCTGCAAACGTGAGAGCACCCCGATGCAGATGTGTTGTCACAATAAAAGGATTTATTCAGTTTCATCTGTTAAAAATTAACACAGCTGTTAATCAACTACTAATGGAAAATGCATTCTTACAGATGTGAGCTCACACTTTCTTAACTTCTGTATTTGTTCTAAAAAACGGTCCGCAAAAAATCTGCAACTTTGCCTCAGATTTTATAAAGCATATATTATATGCTCAATACCCAAAGCCAGTAATGTCCCTCTAACTCATTTATCCACTTCCACTCACACCCAGGTGTGTAGTTTCACCCTCATGTTACACCCCTCCTCTTGCCACACTCTCTGTGATCCTCACAAAGCTAACACACTTTCCATGCAAGCCTGAGTGTTGGGCAAATTCAATTAAAACTCCCATTCCTTCCATAAATCTGTCTTCTATCTAGTTACAGAGCTCCATCTACGCTGTCTGAGTGCAGATCCTTGTGTCTGCCTCTATGCTCACCAGAGCGTCTGCTCCTCCTCAGTTCAGAGAACATTGCAGAGGCGCAGCCTTCAGTCTGACTGCCTCCTCTTTTATCCCCACAGTGTGCCGGTACGCCTGCCACAGGAAGTGCTGCTCCAAGATGACCACCAAGTGCAGCAAGAAGGTAGGTGGTCTTTTGTTTTGAAGATGCTGCTGTATGCTGTTGGTGATCAAAATTGAGGGGTTTTATGTGAGGTGAGGGAAAAAGTCGAGATTTTCTGGTTTTAACTAAGACCAAAAAAGGAATATGTATTAAGGGGTTTTCTGTCAATGGCTCAAAGTCAATGAGAACTTTTTTTTTTTTTTTACTTTTTGTTCCGTCATTTATTACAGGACTTGCATCAAACCTTCAAAGAAATATAAGTCCAGTATCAAAGAATGAAACCAAAGATCTGATTGCAATAAAAGTAAAAATATATATATATATAAAATAAATATGCATAAATCTATAATATAATAATAATAATATGTAAAATTAAAAGATATATGTAAATTTGTCAAACTGAACACATTTATACTTTACACAGTTCAGAGATTGATTAACAAGTTCGACAGCCAATCAGGATTCAGAACAGAGAAGCAGAAAAAAAAATCAGCTAAACAGTAAGAACCGCAATATAGGGAGGAAATATAGCTTCAGTCGTGTGTTTTAATATATCCTCTTTTAACTTTGTAAGACCTGGCATTCACATGTGTGGACATCACAGAGGTTAAGGAAGTTAACTTTTATGGTCATGGGTGTTCAGATGTTTTACAGTTTGTGTGTATTCATCCTAGAAAGGGAAGACAATTGTTCTCCCTTGTTATTATGGTTATATTATCGTGGTTATACTGATTAAATTAATGTTCTATCTAAATCTCTGGGTTAAAGTTGTTCCCTTGTTTTTCTCTCCACCATTTTACCCCCCCCAGTATGACCAAGAGCTGTCCTCCCGGCAGTTTGGCGTGGAGCTGTCCCGTCTGACCAGTGAGGAGCGACCAGTTCCTCAGGTGGTGGAGAAACTGATCAACTACATTGAGATGCACGGCCTCTACACAGAGGGGATCTACAGGAAGTCTGGCTCCACCAATAAAATCAAAGAGCTTCGACTGGGGCTTGACACTGGTAAGGCTGACATGATCAAGTGGCAGAACTTTTCTTTTCTTCATTGTTTGAGGTCCTTTTGAAGTCTTGAGTCCCCTTTCACTTTAAAGACCCTCTCCAATTATCTTCTGACTCTAAAAGCATTCCTAGTGGTCTTGTAATTACTGTTGCTTTTCCACATCAAAATAATCTAAACAGAACATTTTTGGAACAGTCTGCTGCTCTGTATGGTCACGTCTTTGTTAAATTCAAAGCGTTTCCACACATTAGACTGTAATGCTGGTTGATCATTTTTTGCTGCATCACTTGTGTGTTGTCTGCTGTGATGCACTTGTGATGCACTCCAAATGATATATTCCTAGATCGATTTGATTATCGATTGATCTCATTTTGAAATTATTTTATTTGATACTGCTCGATTGAATTCTGCCTCAGACAGATCGGTCTGGTTGGATTGTTGGAATAGAGATCAATTCATCGAGTCATTGTTACACCCCTATTAATCTCTCAAAAATGCCTTTCTGCACAGTCTGTCTGTTTGTTCTTTGTTTTTTTTTGTTTTTTTTAAACAGAGGCTCATTTTCAGGTCGTTTGTTCAAACTTTGCAATAGATTTTTTGCAATAGAACCAACAGCTGTCTATCTCAGTAAAGTTGTAGTTAGATGTAGCAGCTGTTCTTTGGCTACAAAAGACAAAGATTTACTTATCAGGACAGAAATCTGATTAAGTCTAAACCACGTCTGTCCAGATGTAAGCAGCATGAATCTGGATGACTACAATATCCACGTCATCGCCAGCGTGCTCAAACAGTGGCTTCGCGACCTGCCCAGCCCCCTCATGACTTTTGAACTTTATGAAGAGTTTCTCAGAGCCATGGGTAAGCCATCCTTAAAGCCAGTCAGCAGCACGTTTGCAGCCTTTCTGTTTGGAAGCTTTTCCAGCTGAGAGTCTGTTTCGAGCTGGATGTGTGGTCCAGTGCTGTCAATATGCGTGTTTCATCTCCAGGCCAGCCAGACAAGAGGGAGGTGATCCGAGGGGTGTATTCTGTTATTGACCAGCTCAGCAGGACACACCTCAGCACGCTGGAGCGCCTCATCTTCCATCTGGTCAGGTGAGTAGGGTGATGCTTCTTGTTTTTGACAAAGTACTGCAAGAAAGTTTTTAAGATAAGTTCCCACGAGTGTTTTAGCATCCAGGCAATTAGCTGTATTTAAAACTTGTGCAATGTGTATGGATACTGTGTGTCCATAAAGACTCACTCCAATCATCTTTTCATTTATGTAAAAGGGTTCTTTTAAAGATGATTAAGCCGTTTTTGACCAAAATAATGGGGAAAAAATTGTATAATTTTCTAGGACAGTTTCTGCAGAGCGGCAACAGTTCATTAGAAGTTGGCCTCTAAGTTGTGGGCGGGTGGCGTGGGGCAACACCACCACCCTTCCCTTCCCCATTGCTGAGAGTTCAGAGCAGGAAGCTTGTGGCCCAAACACTGTATTTTTGGAGTCACAAATAATATTTTTTAGCTGCATTTTTTGTCTGCTCTTGGTTCACAATCATTTGAATAAAGACATACTCTGAAATGCATATTTATACTTAATTTTCTTTGTCCTCCATCATGAGAAAAATGCTACAAGAACCTGTTAAAAACGCCAAAAACACAATTTCTGTCAGGGTAGGACTTCACCACCAGTGTTAGTAATTTTTTCTGATGGTTGGCCTCAGCAATAAAGTGGTGCTGCTGTGTTCCAGAATTGCCCTGCAGGAGGAAACCAACAGGATGTCTGCCAATGCGCTCGCCATCGTCTTTGCTCCATGCGTCCTCCGCTGCCCTGACACGATCGACCCCCTGCAGAGCGTCCAAGACATCAGCAAAACCACTGCGTATGTCCATCACTGGATACACACATTCATTGATTTATGAAGAATTTAGATTTGATTTTCCTGGAACCTGACTCAGTAATACCTCAATAAAGTAACCACCTGAAATTGTTGCTCTTTGGTTTTGTTTCTTTTTGATTAATGTCCATCTCGTGTTCTGTAGGTGTGTGGAGCTGATTATCAACCAGCAGATGAGCAAGTACAAAGCTCATCTGAGAGACATCAGTAGTCTGGAGTTTGCAGAGGGCAAAGCCAAGAGCCGACTGACCCACATCGGGAGGTCAATGGTACGATCAAAACTCACTCAGCTAAAAATGAAGCAAACATTTTTAAGTTGTCACTGAGCAGAAATGTCGTCCTGCCTCTTCCCCTTGCTCATACAAATAATCTGGATTTCTGAACGGCATGGTCCCAACAGCCACGGCAGGAGTTCTTACTTTGTTTCCATTTATTTTTCCAGATTTTGTTCTGGTTAGCTGGAAACCAGGAGCGGTAAAAAAGGCATACTTTTATTATACTTGATCTCCAAAATCCCCCCCCTCCAAAAAAGTGCAAAATGTCTGCCAACAAGGCAGGGTAGCTACATGACAAAGCTTCTCAATAATGTGTTATTTTAGTCACTTATTTTCATGCAAAAAAAATCAAAAAGATGATTTATGGGGGCTGGTATTTCAAAGTCATGCTTTTGAGAGCGTCCCTGAACTTCTCGTATGAATGGGCTAATAGTTTGAAGGTAGAAACTTGAGTTTATGAAAAGCTACATTTTTAACACAACTTTTCATATCAAGTCATTAATGATTCATTCACATTTTGCTATGATAATTGGCTTTGAGGTAAGATAGCTGTCAGTTTGAAATGTATTCATGAAGACAAGGATTTTGTGCACAACTTTGCAAAAAAAAATGTGAATACCACATTTAGTTTTACATTTGACATGTCTGTCTTGAATACAAATTTCCCCTGTTAACAAACTGTCAAAAATATGTCATTGGGTCACAGGCATATACATTGAGTCCCGAGCATCGATTGTTCAAACTCCGCATGTGTGCTGGTTTATTTATTAAACTGAAATAAAATAGAACTTTTTAGAATGTTATTGATCCGATAACGGGAAAATTATCTCGATAGCTGTTGCTCTGTTGAAAATGGAATCAAACAGGTCATCTCCGGACGCGTTTTGTGGTCGTGTAAACAATGCAGCGGATAGTTTCTGACCCAGAAGTGGTGGAGAACACCACAAAAAGGAGTAGCAGACATACCACTCAACTCATTAGGTGTAAAAAAAAAAAATCTTGTCTGTCAACATAGGTTGGTAATAAGAGGATAACGAAACAAAAACAGCTAAGCTAACTTAGAGTTAAAGTAGGCTAACTTGCTGCCAAATGTTGTAGCAGTACAAAAATAAAATAAATGTCAGTAGGATCAGAATACCCAACTTTCTTTCTTTTTCTTTTTAGCTATCGCTATGGTCGGTGGTTTAACTAACTGCCAGTTAGCCTGCTTTAGCTCTGAGTTAGCTTAGCGGTTTTTGTGTTTTTCCATCCATTTTCTTAACCCGATATATCCCTTTCTGGGTCACGTTGCTGCCTGGAGCCTGTCCCGACTGACAGGCAAGAGTACAGTCGGAGTACACCTGGACAGGTTCAGGAGGCTGGAGTGATTGCTGTTGCCTGGTCCAGGAATAAACTGGCCGGGTAAGCCATGGGGATCTCCAGCTTCCAGAACGCCACAGTCCGGCAGGCAGACAGAGTCGCAGCAGCAGAGAGAAGGGGGATCCCTCCACCGTCTGCTCGGGTGTTTTCATTTTATTTCATCATTGTCTTAATAAAATCTCTCTTTTTTTTTTTTTTTGACGAACAAAAAGCTACAAAACTTATATGAGAGATGTCTGATGCTCTCTTTTTGCCAACACTTCCGAGTCTGGTGCGTTGTTTATACGCCTCGCTGTTGTTACCTCTCAACAAAACAATGCGGCAGGACATCATGCTAATATCTTTTTCTAAATATTATTCAGCAGAACTATGGTATTAAGATGATAAACATACCAGGGGAACAGTAACATCCTAAAAAATTATTGATAATTCTATTTTAGTTTAATAAATGAGCCTCAACACGCATGCTCACTCTGTTGAATCAATGCTTCAGGACTTGATGTATATGCCTTTCACCCCGTGATGTTTATTTCGACAGTTTAACAGGAAAATTTGTGTTCAAGACAAGCAAGAGTCGAATTCAAAACAGACATGTCAAGCGTAAAACTAAATGTTGAATGAATGTTGTTGTGCACAAATTACTAATTTGTGAATAACTTTGTTTTTATGAAGACATTTCTTATTGACAGTTCTCTTACCTCATAATTGGCTCATTGTCTGACCTGCAGTCAGATGCAGTTATTCAGAGTTGAGTTCGCAGCTCCCTAACCCTGAAATATCCTTCCTTCCTTCCTTCCTTCCTTCCTTCCTTCCTTCCTTCCTTCCTCCAGAAACCTGTACTAATTGCTGTTAGGTTTATGAGCATTACCCGCACTCCCACCTTGGTATGTATGCCCCTCCCACACCATGCTTTTGCCTACAGCCAGTCCTGTCTTGTCCATCACGGACCGCTCAGCCTGCCCATAATTTCTGTACCGTTCAGTTCAGTCACAAGGCTTCACATCAGTCTGTCATTAAGATTGCTGTTAGGTGTCTCATTCTAGAGTCCATCTTTGTTTCTGTTGGTGTTTTTTATTGTTCAGCACAGTGGCCAACACCTAACAGTCAAAGAAATTAACAAATGTTCCAATTTTTACATTTAAGAAAGGTTTATTGTTTTATTTAAAGAATTAAAATCAGGGAAAAAAAATTCTATTTTAAATATTTGGACATTTAGCTATCTCAAAAACAAACCAAAAGCATGCATGAAGAAAACTGTAGCTTTACTGTTTTTAACAGTGGTTACGGAAAGTATTCAGACCACCTTAAATTTTTCACTCTTTGTTATATTGCAGCCATATGCTAAAATAATTTAAGTTCATGTTTTCTTCATTAAAGTACACACAGCTCCCCATATTGGCAAAAAAACAGATTTTTTTGACATTTGCCGATTATTAAAAAAAGAAAAACTGAAATTTTACATGGTATTCAGACCCTTTGCTCAGTATTTCGTAGCAGCACCCTTTTGGTCTAATACAGCCATGAGTCTTTTTGGGAAAGATGCAACAAGTCTTTCACACCTGGATTTGGGGATCCTCTGCCATTCCTCCTTGCAGATCCTCTCCAGTTTTGTCAGGTTGGATGGTAAACGTTGGTGCACAGCCATTTTCAGGTCTCTCCAGAGATGCTCATTGGGTTTAAGTCAGGGCTCTGGCTGGGCCATTCAAGGACAGTCACAGAGTTGTTGTGAAGCCACATCTTGGTTATTTTAGCTGTGTGCTTAGGGTCATTGTCTTGCTGAAAGGTGAACCTTCAGCCCAGTCTGAGGTCCTGAGCACTCTGGAGAATGTTTTGGTCCAGGATATCCCTGTACTTGGCCGCATTAATCTTTCCCTCTATTGCAACCAGTCGTCCTGTCCCTGCAGCTGAAAAAACACCCCCACAGCATGATGCTGCCACCACCACTGCTGGGACTGTATTGGACAGGTGATGAATGAGCTGTGCCCGCTTTTCTCCACACATACCACTTACAATTAAGGCCAAAAAAGTCTATCTTGGTTTCATCAGACCAGAGAATCTTATTTCTCACCATCTTGAAGTCCTTCAGGTGTTTTTTAGCTAACTCCATTCGGGTTTTCCTGTGTCTTGCACTGAGGAGAGGCTTCCATTGAGCCACTCTGCAATAAAGCCCCGACTGGTGGAGGGCTGCAGTGATGGTTAACTTTCTTCAACTTCTTCTCTGGAGCTCAGCCACAGTGATCTTTGGGTTCTTCTTTACCTCTCTCACCAAGGCTTTCCTCCCCCAATAGCTCAGTTTGGCCGGACGGTCAGCTCTAGGAAGGGTTCTGGTCATCCCGAACATCTTCCATTTAAGGAATAATGGAGGCCACTGTGCTCTTAGGAACCTTAAGTGCACGTTTTGAACATAGAGCCGGAAAACTGACTTAAAAACTTAGTTACGCGTGAATATGAGTTTTGAGTTATACCCGCCCCCCCCTTTTTTTTTTTTTTTTGCGGACTAGGGTCAACTTGATTGGTCCACACTAGAGCTCAGGTGAGCTTTCACACCTGCTCAACAAAATGGACTGACTAAGAAAACAAACTGCTTTGGACCAAAAGGCCAGCGTGACTGCACCCAATGTTCACTAGAATCAACTTGCTCACAAGAACTAATACGTAAAAATGCTCGCATCTTAAGACGACTTGAGCCACATTTCCTAATAAAGCATTCTCTTGTTTATAATGTGAGTAACATTCTAAAGATAACTCATGATAGGTATAATACGTGAAGTAGTTTTTGTTTTTTACAAAAAGTATAATTGTTTAAAGGCTGGAAAACGCCTCAAATCCACACTTTTATACACTTTTCTCACATAGAACATTTTCACTTTTTTCTCATTAGTGTAAACTCAAAATTCAAACCTTCGTAGAAAAATGATTCCAGTATTAGAAAATGAAAACAAAGATCTGATAACAGTCAAAGATTTATGTAGATTTGGCAAATTGAACACACCGGAGGCGGTTGACTGACAAGGTCAACAGCCAATCAAAACACAAAACATAATGCACTTTAATTTAAAAAAATAATAAGCGTGCAAAATTGCACTAACAAAAAAATCCACAAAACAGTGATATTCCAACAGGTGAACTGTGATATAGTGAGGAAACAATGCATGTGTCCATAAAGACCACAATGTGAATTCCACGGTCGCTTTCAGTTGTGTGAAGGAAATTCCTATTTTAGTTTTTTTTTGTTTCCCTACAAATAGCTTCAGTTTCATACTTTGTATTTTTTTCAATTTCATTGATCAGCTCAGCTTTAAACCAAACCCCCATAGAAACTTATTATAGTAAACTTATATTTTAGTATTTTTGGACTGACTGTTAGGAGTCCGCGGTGCCGTCAGCTGCTGACCTCCATGTGTTTTTCTCACTCAGAGATCAGCCATGCAGTTTTTCTCATCGCTCTTTTGTTTCTGCTTGACTTTGCCTTGAAAGGCAGCTTAAACTGAAGGTGTGTGATGCGTGTGTAGTATGGGCAGAACCGCCCTTCCAGTATTTCCAGCAGTGATGTTGTCATTGTGGAGCCGTGTGTGTCGCCCCAACGCTCTCTGTTCTCCATTCCAGTCTCCTCATCATCCACCGTCTTTTCAATCCGGGATGGTATTGTTCCTGATTTTTGCAGGCCAAAAGCCGCGTCCGGCAGAGCGGCTCCCACGTGACCTCGCCTCCTTTGAGCCCCAAAGGCCCCCATGTGGTTGAGGGGGGTACTGCAGGAGAAGGAGAGGATGCAGCAGAGGTTGTGTTGAGCGAGCAGCAGCAGCTGGCCATGCAGCAGGAGGAGCGAATACTGACTGAGCAAATCGAGAGTCTGCAGAAAGAAAGGTATGCAGCCACTGTGCTGTTCATGCTGTTCTCAACATTTTTTATTATTTTTTTTTTACACTAAACAGATGCACAACCACTTACTGTTTATGACTGTATGTCTGTGGTAGATAGTTTTTTTTAAGTTGAAAGAGTTAAAATGCATATTTTCAAAAGCTGTAGTATAACTGTCGTTATTTAAAAAAAAGAAGGCAAAGCATATAAATGGCTCTTTTCTTTATGCTAAAAATAAATCAAAAAGAAAATCAAAATGTAGCTTTTAAAGGTCAACTTGACTGAAAAACACAATAGACTTTAGTAATTGTAATTATACTTGAAACAACAAAGACGCTTAAAATCAACTAAATTCTAATTTTCAAATTATGTTATGACAACATTATGTCTAAAGGAGCAAAACAATATTAATAGGTCAAAGAAGAGAATACTCAAAAAATAAAGATAAATTATTATTGAATAAATCATATTTATTAATCAATTTGATTTACTTTTTAGCTAAACATTCTTGGAAAATTGTGTTCCACACAGTGATTGAACTTTTTTTTTTCATTTTTAAAAGAAAAGAAAACCAAAGCAAGAATAAAGCAGGAATAGTATGAGTAGAAACTACTGAAAACTGTCCTTTTATTTATCCACTAAACAAACTGTGTGTTGTTATCATAAATAGTAACTACTTCAAAAAATATGAAACATTCAAATAAAGACATTTTACAAATAGAAATACCTTATCTTTGATTATTTTTTGACAAATTCATTTGTCTGACACTCCAGCTTTAGCTTGTGTAAGCTAATGCTGAAAAAAAGTCACATTTCCTGTTGGGCATGTGCAGGGAGGAGCTGACATACGAGATGCTGATCCTGGAGCCACGGGCATCTGATGATGAGACTCCAGAGTCGGAAGCATCCATCGGCACAGCAGACAGCTCGGAGAACATCATCATGGAGACGGAGGGAGCCACATCTGACCCCTCGGGTACATAAAAGTGTGTTGCATGCATTTGTGTCATACAACTACTCATTCCTCTTACAGTTTCACAAGGTATTCAGATCATTGACTGTTTATGAGACCTGGACTGATTGAGGCCAATCAGATGCCTCAATAGAAGTGTGTGGTCTCACATAGAACATTTGAAACGTTTGGCAGATTCTCCCAAACCTGTTTTCAAGTGGTAGGGGTGCAGCATTTCTCAACAAGCTCACACCTGATTGGCACAGTGGTTGCCATAGAAACGATGACTCAGACCAACCACTGTTTACTGACGATTCCTGATTTCAACATGATGGTGTGTGTATTGTAACATAATGGCGGCTGAATTAACTTCCAATGAATTAACTCTCATATGCAGTCAATGGTTCAGACCCCTAGGGGGTTATTAATGCACAGTAATTAGGGGGGCTGAAAGAAATTCAATGTTTTTGGTATTTCCTATCCCTGCTGTTTTCCAACAGAGCCCAGCACCTTTCGATCCAGGAAGTCTGACGCAAAAAAATGGCGAGCTCTGTGCCGCCAGCCAGACTCCCAGGACTCTGCTGACTCCACCTCCACCGTTTCCTCCCACCAGCT
This sequence comes from Adrianichthys oophorus, assembly GCA_036245035.1. Classification (NCBI taxonomy): domain Eukaryota; kingdom Metazoa; phylum Chordata; class Actinopteri; order Beloniformes; family Adrianichthyidae; genus Adrianichthys; species Adrianichthys oophorus. The sequence continues at coordinate 20,083,434 of BSAI01000030.1, read as the reverse complement.
CTCCTCCTCCATCTCCTCCAACACGTCCGGATCCCCGATGCCTCACTATCGCTTCCGCTCTTCCTCCTCTGGACCCCTGCTCACATCTGCTGGCTTGGGGTCCCCACTGGCAGAGGCAGAAGGGGGCCAAAAAAGCAGCAAGACGCGGCTTAGGCTCAGACTGAGCCGCAGCTCACCGCGTGAGTCCTCAGGAAGCCATCGGAGAGAGTCGGACTTTGGCTCCGGGCCGCAGCCGCTGGTTCTGTACGGCAACAAGGAATTCATGGTGTGACAAAGAGGAGGGGAGGAGCAGGCCGTCTTAGAACAGGACGGTGTTTTTGAAGGGGAGCATGAAGAGCAACCCCCCCACAACCCCCCCAATGCTGGCCCACTGAAAGAAGAAAGCTGTGAAAATGGAGAAGTGCTGGAAAGATGGCGCCGAAGGACACAGCAGCAAATGGTCAGAGGTAAAGGGCTGACCGTCCATGAGAGCTGCTCGTCTCCTCACGGAGCGCTGGGGGGGGGTCTGTTAGGGGAGCAACAGGAAAAGAAGGGAAGGGTGTGAGGTAAACACATTAGAAAACATGCAAAGCCAAATCCTACAAAGCTGTTTTTTTTAGCAGGTTAAAGCCACGCAGAAAAAAATATAGCCATACTGACTCAAGCGGCGGACAACTTCTCGCTCTTTCCGTTTACATGAAACGCACCAGCCAGGAGGCTGCAAGCTTCTCCATCACACCTGTTCCCCCAAAGTTAGGATATTGCAGCTGTATGTTCATTATTGCTATTATTATGCAGTGGACTGAAATGTACATAGAAAGAAGGTCCAGTTCTGCTCCTGGTTGTTTATTGATTTAATTTTACTTCCTGTTTCGTACAGTCATGAATTCGGGTTCCTCTTTTGTTTCTGTTCTGTTTAACTTCCCGGTTTGAATAAATACCAGGAAAAGAAGATGGTGATCCGTGCCAGCGGTGCCTCGGGTCAGGCGTGAACAGAACTCGATGACGGTTCAGCCGGAAGTGTTTATTTCTTTTCTTGCCTTTTATGAGCAGCCTTTTGTTTTTCCCTCCTCTTGTGTTTGGAAACATCAGTGTTACGATGTCAGGACTTGAATTTTTTATGTATATTGTTGCTGTATTATAGCTGTTAAGTTTTGTTCTGATGCAAGCCATTTTTTTCTCTCCTGTGTGAATGCATGAGTGAGTGAAGCCTCGATTTCGTACACTAAGATACTTTAGGAATGTTTGTATAGGGATGGGAAAGGTCTCCGTAGCAACTGTGCAACACTTAGTGACATTAAAAGGAAAGGATTTTTTTTTGGTTTCTTGCACTCATCCACATGCTCAAATCATCCGTAAAGTCCACTGAGCCACACTCTCCTCTTCCTCCTTTTCTTCCTCTTTATCAAAGCAACAGTAGCTCTTCTATCTTATTTCCGGTTCTGGCTGTGAAAAGTAGCATTTAATCTGCCTGGTAACCAGACGTGTAGCAGCTCAGACGGTCCGCGAGTTTCTGCACAAAACAGTTTTCTTCTCGTCTGTGTCCAAACTGCCTGTGATGTTGATTTGGCATTAAAAGCACTAAACCATCTGCATTCAGCAAGCTTAGCTCTCATCTTACAATATAGTCTCCACTTTCCCTGGAAACTGCAGGTCTCTGTGACTGCTGCCTCAGCTGCTCTAAAGCAGGCGTGCAGACTTGCAGTTCTGCTCTCACTAAAAGCGTATTGTAAACTTATTTAAGTGAGTCTTTTTCTGAAATGGATTGGAAAGAACACTCGGATATCTTCATGTTAATATTTGACAGTATGTTTTTTTTTTGTCTGCTAATATGGCATTTTTGGAGGGAAAATGATTAAAAAGTATTTAAAAAAATATTTATAATAAAAATAAAAAATGAAATAAAAAGTTCATGTAACTGTCACTGGAAGGCATGCTCTGCTTTCTCTGGTTGTTTTGCTCTTTGTTCTTCTTTTTATACACAGTGTATGTATACTATTTATGATCATGCTTTTGGGATGTATAAAGAATCTGTTCTAAAAGGATATATTATCCTGTAGATGGTTCCGTACTTATTATTCATGGCAACATTTTAACAGACCACTCTGTCAGTTCTTGTCCTTCAAAGCAGAAATAAGTCTGTCTGCACCACTTGGGACACGTTCATGTATGTATAAGGTGCAATTCGTGTTATATTTCTTTCTCTTTTTTTATGAAATACACTTGTCTATGGTTGTAAGAAAAAAAAAGACTATGGGGAGGGGTGGGGAGGTTCATCTGCTTATTAAAAAAGCAAAAAGGCAGCCAAACATTAAAAGGACTTTTGTGTTCTTTTGTTTGACACTCATGCAGACAAAACCTGTTTCAGGATCCCACCTAACCTTTGTTAGAATGAATGCAGAGACTCCGCACTGCAGTCACTCCTTTATTATCTGATGGGCTTCTGCTTCATCAGCTTCTCCTGAAGTTTCCATCCATTTGTTTACAAGGGGCCTGTGGTTGATCTGCCATGCCTGCAGGATCCGAGGGAGGGGGCTTGAAGACTGGTTGGCCACAGAAGAAAAATGATTGTTTTGAAAATCTTTTATTTTGAAAATTAACCGGATTCTCTCAGCTACACCTACGATCACTTGAGCTGTAAAGTTTTGTCAGGGGAGTAAAATGTCTACGTCTGAAAGATCTTTTATTCAGAAAAACCTTTTGGTTTTGAAAATCAATTACATTACAGTCACTTAAGCGCTAAAAGCAGTCCAGGGGCGTGCAACACAAGAACCTGTATCATAAGTGATTCCCACACATTGTGCTTGTTTGCCTAGAGATGTGACTTTTACGAACGAATCGAATCTTTTGAACGGCTCATCAAGGTGTACGATAGGAATCGACTCCCGGTCCGCTGGAAACCGTTTTTTATTTTGTTCTTTTGTCCTCTCTCTCCTAAGTTTTATACATTCACGTCAAAGCTCAAACAAGCTCATCCATTCAGACGCACATTTCACATTAGTTGTGAAGACTCATTCATGCAAGTACCTCCATCATGCAAGTTTTTTTTATTTTAATGAGATGATCTTACCGTATGACAGTAAAATAAACTTGTTTTTAATCACTCCTGACACCACACTAAACTAAGAGGCCTTAAATATGTTTGTATGTTTGTTTTTAATCAATCCTCCAAAATGCATACGTCAGATGACTGAGTGAAATGAAGATCAAATCTATTGTTAGAACTGTTTAAGTTTATAGCACGTTCTTTTATTCAGATATTCTCTAACCTCCGGTCCGCGGTAAAATCCTCATGGGCTAACCGGTCTGCAGCCACAAAAACGTTGGTGAAACACTGCTTTAGAACTTTAAACACGCTGGTCGCTACACGAAGATAAATAAATACATAACTTGTGTTGTATGTTTTAGGTTCAGCTCAGAAAGAAATGGGCCCGAATGGTTTAAGACTGCAGAATCCTGGTTTGATACAAATTTCGGCATCTGCTGCTACTGCACGCACGGTGAATACGAGACAGAGACTCTTGATTGGTTAGAACCAACGGGTGTCCCATTGTTTGCATTGGGAAGAAAGGAACAAAAAACTCTGGGACAACAAATCTGAAAGCCTAAGAAGTCGTCTCCAGATTTGTGTGTTGGTTTCAACATGGTTCCCTCCACATACTGATACCGCTTGATCTGCAGAAGGCTCATCATAACCAGATGCAACAGATCTGCTCTGGTTCCATAAAGCCTTTGAGTCCAGCAGCTCACAGGCGTTTGAAGGCAAAAGAAAGACGCAGGTGTGCTGGTGGATTCAACAAGAAGCTGAAAAACTCAGTCAGCTTGGTTTCCACTCTAGTTAAACTGAAACAATTACCAACTCACAACTGAAACATACTATGTGTTCAACAAAAACTGGAAGTAAAGACAGGAGACTGTCTTCAGAGAACAGATTTTATTCAAGATTCATGCTACCAATGCCTCATTCAAAAACACTGAACTTGACCAAACATTTTTTCCACTCGTGCATCCGTGCGAGAGATCTTCAGTTATCGCGGAGCAAACTGTGAGATCAACACAAACAGAACTATATTCTCAAAGATTTATACTAAAGGCCATCTTAAGGTCAGCAAAGGCATATGATAAAGAACAAAATTCTACACTTTTAGAAACAAAATTAGATCACTTGCAGGTATTTTTTATATTTTTGAAAAACTAATACAGAGTAGAGGTAATGGTTTTAACTTCATTTAGACAACATGTAACATCTCTAATATTTAGCAGTTAAAAAAAGTTTAGTGCATCTAAAGGTCCAACTTGTCAAACAGAATCGCAAAACAGAGAAAAGTATCAGTTTGCATGAATTCATTCATAAAAACACAGTTTTCTCACACAGGCATGAGTTAGGGTGTTTATAATGGTTCCTCTTTAAAATATAATCCACAGGCAGAGTTCACGCCAAACCCTGATGAGGTGCAAAATCATGTGCACCATTCTGAAGATCTTTGGGTACAGCTCGACACAAAGATATTCGACCCTGTTATGATCAAGTCAAACCAAGAATACCTCGAAACCAGATTCTCTGTGGTACAAAGAAACCAACAAACAAAAACTGTTTTCAAATAAACCACATGCAGCTTTCTGTTCTGAGGACGTGTGTGATCTAATGCTCTCAACCCAAACTGTTTAAACAAACATGCAGCAGGCAATGAAATTGGTTGTTTTCTCCCCGTCAGCTCAAAACTTTGAGGATTTTTCCTAAAAATGTGCATGCGCGCATGCTGTAAAACAGTAAACACAAGTTTAGCATGAGCATTAAAAAAAGCCACAGTCTTAGAACTACTCGCCTGTTCCTTTTGGGAGGTGGGTAGAGAGAAAACAGTTGAATATAAAGTGTAAAGTAGATCTTTGTGTTTTAGCTAAAGTAAGATATTGATCTATTAAAAAAAAAACACAATTTCTTTAAACTTCAGGGGCTAGTCATTTTCTATTGAAGGTTGCTTCCTTTACAATGAGGCATTGTGATGAATATTTATTCATTTAAGATAAAGTCAAATGACGTTTAACAGCTGCTGTTACTGGTGGGAGAAAAGGACTGGTTCCTGGAAATATTTGGAAAAATATTTACAATTTTTTTTTTTTTTTTACCCCAAGCAGAAGAAAGAAAAATACCTGGAAAACAAAATGTGTAAAGTTGGTTTAACCTATTAGAAATAAGCTGCAGTTTGTGGTAGATGCTCATCAGTGGCAGGAGTTTCCTTACAGACTGAATTTGCTCACACAACTATACATTAAAAACTATCAACAAAATTGAGTTTTGAGAATATTTTTCTTTTTGTAAATAAGTGTCAAAATCAGTGCCCAAAAACGTGGGACATACAAATTCTCCATGTTTTTCTTCTATAAGCTGCATTCAAATCTAACTAATGTTAGGTTCAAAAACAGTGCTGGAGGTGCACGCTGACCCACAAACTTAATGAGGCTAAAGGGAGGAGGGCTCTGTTGGGAAACGGCAAACAGGATTTCAGAGCTTCTTTAGTTTGAACTACCCCCCACAGATACACTGCACCTGATTCACCACGCACAAAGAAACAGGAAGTACCAGACTGGTGGATGGCCGTACCGCGGCTACAGGAGGCTGCAAGCTCGAAACAGGACCATCCCTGACGGAGATGAGATGTGCAGTGACAGGCTCTCGTTGGCTGAAACAAACAGGACCGTGCCCCGCTGCATTGTGATGTCAGAGTGAGCAGCGGGAGCTGTTGCCACAGCGTTGCCTTCAATGACCAGGATAATGCTGGCGCTGTCAACTGGAGCAACAGTGTACTCCTTCACTGAGGCTGGAACCTGCAGAGTTGGAGAAGGCTGATGAAAGCACCACACCTGTCCTGACCGTCTTGACTCACAGTTTCTCATTTAATCTGCACTTTTCAATACTTCTTTAAGGATGGATATGAACCCACCAGAATAAAAGAAAAGCACATTAATACAGTCAAAAATTTGATTTTTTAAAATAATTTCGGATCTACAATCTAAATGACCAATTTAAAAGTGTCAAATGAAACTATTTCTTGTAACTGGATATGTGTCAGGTAACACCTAAGCGTCAGTACATTCATCCAAAGCAAAACCCCATGTCGGTGCGTCATGTGACCACTACAGCTCTGTTTCGAAATGACGCGCCTAACTGTGTTTACAAGGGATTGCATCTGTCAACGGTATACTTCTGCTAAAAAAAAAAAATCTTCAACGATTATGGAGCAGACTCAGGGCAAAAGAAACGTTTCAGCCATGTGAGAAATAAATGATAATTCTGCAGAAAAAAACAACAAAGTTAAGAACTTCACAGCAGCAACAGTCTAAACTATGAAAAGAAATTCAGAGAATTTGCTTTTAGTTCCTATCTTGGTCACAGGATGTTGACAAAAATGTTAATTTAGAACAATTTGATGTTTGTTTGGTAAAAAATGAAAACAGCATTTATTTGTAGAATTAATGCTTTGTTTTTAAATGGAACTGATTAAGCAGTTTAGTGTTCTGTTTTACTGATGTTCTCTTTTGAAACTTGAAAGCTTTTGGTTTAATTTTCAGTTTAGTTTGTAATATTTATGCTTTTTTTTAATAGTTTTCTGGGGGAAAAAACTGTCGCATCATGTTTCTTTAGTGCATCTGTTATGTTTAAAATATGAAAGGAAATAAATCTTTAAATCTAAACAACCTGCAGATGATTACACATTTCTCTAATGAGCCACAGAGCGTTCATATGACAAATAAAATGATTCTATTTCTATTGTGATATATTTCGTTATCGTCTCATGTGACAAACTATATTGCAACATGAACATTTTCTATACTGCCCCGCCCTAATTACAAGTCACGATTTGCACAAAAAAATGAATCGCATGACAGGACTATTAAAAAATGTCATTAAAATATTTTTAAAAATAGTAAACCAAAGCCAGCTGAGTAAATTACTGCAAAAGTATTTCCTCTTACCTGTATTTTCATGACAGTGAAGTCTGGTACTGGGGGGTCGTACAGGGTGACACAGGGGTCTGAGGGGTCCTTGACACACGGGAAGATTTTGGAGGAGGCAGGTCCTGGACTGTAGTTCAACATCTCACACAGAGTGTTCACGTCGATGTACTTCCGTGTCAATCCAGCCCTGACGGTGTTGTCCGAACAAGCCATACACTCAATACAGTCTGAGGGCAGATGCACAAAACAGGCTTTAAAACTCCCACTCCAACCAACTTTTGATCTATTGTAAAAGCGTTCCCAGTGGTCTTTCAATTATGATTATGCCATTTTTAGGCAACATTTTAAAAGTTCTGAAAAATCCTGACCTCCGTAAATGTAAGCATGAGGCTCGTTGGCTCCCAGGAACATGGCCTGGCCTGGTTCCAGGACCACATAATTCAGGAAGTATATGGAGAAGCAGCCGATGTCTCCCGGGTACTGGGAGTGGAGGCGCAGCAGGAGGTCCCCGTTGCTGCTTGACGTGTCCTTTCCTGCTGCTCCTGTGCAGATATGAGGAGAGTGTAGGTAGGTTGTACCAGAAAAAAGAAACACATTGACCAAAGATCAAATGACTTTAGACGTTTTTTCAAATGTCTAAATAGAAGATTCAAAAAGAAAAACATTTGGTGCAAGAAGCAATATTGTTCCTGCTGTTATTTGCAACAGTCAGCTTCAAGAACCATGAATAATTCTTTATTTGTGCTGCATTCTTCCTACATTTTGCTTTTTTCAGGCTCCTCACCTTCCTCTGTGACTCTTTTAACAAGCTCATTGAGTTCATCCACAAACACCTTCTTCTCAGAGCTCATCATTCTAGTGAAGCACTTCTTCAGAGCCTGGCTGGTGCGAGCATCGTCTCCCACGCTGCGACGCAGCTCCTCTGCTGCTTCGCTTCCCACCAGAGCGTGAAACTCTGGCACACCTTGGAAACAAAGCACACGCCAACAGGTTCTTCCTGTACGCTTGGCTCAACCTTGTGATCTTCTGAACATGTCACTCACGTTGAAGGAAGGCCAGGATCTCTTCCACTGGTCTGAAACCACAGAGGCCCTGGAAGCGGGTAAGGGCAATGGCCATCTCTGGTTTGTGGTTGGTGTCGGGATAGTGCTCCGGAAACTGAGCATGGAGACGGGCAGCCAAGTCCTGACCACAGGTAAGAGTTTAGGAAAACATTGCAAATACAAAAAAATATATTGTGTTGTGGAAACAATAAGAAAAAACCCTTTATTGAAACAACCAACAGCTGTCTCAGCAGTGACAATTCATAGAACAATTCATACAACGGGGAGGTCAGAATTTAACGTTTTGTGAAAACCCGTTTCCATTGACTGCATATGAGAACTGGACCGAATGAGTGTGATGTCATCTAAAACAGATACATTTTAGCTCCAACCAAATGATGTAAATTTAGTCGACTTTTTTTTTTTTTACAATGCAGACACAGACATGTTGGAACCAGAAAACGTCAGTAAATAGTAATTGGTCTGAGGAAATATTTCTATGCAATAACTCTCACCACATGCCTACCACTGGCAAGTGAGCTTTGGGGAATCTGTCAGTCAAATGCTTTGAATGTTCAGCGTGAGACCACAGACTTTTTTGAGCCATCCGATTGGTCAGTTTATACTTTGAATAACTTGTAATAGAGAAAAAAATATCTTTAAAACATTAGGATTAGCAAGGACAAGTAAAAAAAAAAAGGTACGAGAGCAAGAATGGTTCTTCTGACAAATGACAAACAAACTGAGTAATATTTGTTTATTTCTCAAAAGAAGTGGATGGGATTTTGGCTTCTTGGAACCAGCAAGTACTTCCTGTTTGGAATGCTAGGCGGAAGAGGTCACTCAGTCCAGTTCTCATTTACAGTCAATTGTTTTAACACAGAAAACAAAACAAAAAATAACATGCAGTAATTTATACTGGTTTTATGTCACCAAAATATATTGAGAAACTCCTTAAATCCTAATTTTTTTACAATTTGTAATTTTTTCATAAAACATTTATGAAACTTTAAATGTTAAGTCATGTTTTAAGCTTTTCTCAGTCGCTGGGATCTGCCAGATTCATGCTTTATCTGCTAAACCAGAGAAATAAGGGCAGACCACCTTAATTGCATCCTTTAAAAGTGAAAGGGAGCACACATGTAGAGATTGCATTTTGAATCTCTTTAGGTATGAAATCTTAATTCAACAGAGAGCTGAGGCATTTCAACATCCATATTTGAGTAAAAGGAAAAAAAATCATCACTGTGACACAATACATTTCAAAAATGAACAATGACCGCGCTATCTGAAAAGTTAACATGTCTCTGTGCTCACCTTGTTGGGGTGGGCTTGTATAGACAAAGCTGTGTTTACAGACAGCACTTTGAAGAGGAAAGGCAGCTGACCCTGGAAGGCATCTTTCACTTTGGAGCCCAGGCATGCTGGGTAATGGGCGATCCACTGACCCAGTGTGGTCTGCGTGATCCTGTTGTCTTTGATCTGAGCGTCGCCTTTAGGGTGGGCACCCATCCACAACTGAAATGGATAATAACACGCTCAGAGGGAACACGACAAATACCAGTAACAAAATCTAACCCAACAACAAACATGAACAATCTCACCAACTGCACAGCAGACATGGTCTTATTTTGTGTATCACAGTGGTTGTTCAGAGCATTTTTTTACAGAAAACTGACATGCAGCTTGCAGGAAGGCCTGACCTTCATGTTGAACCCTGCAGAACAGCTGCACCTAAATTAAGATGACCGACAAGTATAGAGAGAGAGATGGCCCCTCTGCTCGTGCTCAGAAAACAACAGCTCATCTCCAAATGGGAGAAGCTCAAAACTGCATGGCTCCTCAAAGGCTGAAACCAGACATCGGGCTTGGTGAATTGTGCATCGTGAACCCAGAAAAGACCGTAACGATCCAACAAATCCACGGACCAATTTTCCAATACAGTAGTTTCTTTGAGTTTTTTTTTTTTTATTTCATTGCGATCATCTTGTTTTGATCTTTTGTTAAATCGTTTCAAGTGGTCTTTCAATTATGATGATGCTGTTTTTAGGCGAAATCAAAAACCTGTGTCGTTTTCTACGGCATAGTTTCTGCAGAGTGGCAGTACTTCATTAGAAATTCACCTCTGATTTTTGGACGGGACTGTTGGGACAGACCAATTAGTTGCCCCTTCCCATCATCCATTTTTTTTTTTTTTTTTTTACACGTTCTCCCGCTAGCTTACAGCCACTCACTCCCCCAACCAGCAAATTTGGAACTATCCAGGCATACAGTTTTAAGCCAGATGTTAGCTCAGACAAAGAAAATCAAGACGTACACGGATCTAGTCGTCTACAAGAAAAATGCGACAAGAACATGTTAAAAACACGATTTTTATTGGAGTGGGTTTTCAAATACTTAGGAACGTAATTTTAAGCTTTATTATCTTTATATATGTCGTCCATCTTCCGAAAAATGACAAAAGAGAATATTAAAAACAACAATAACACTGTTTTATATTGAAGTAGTTCTTTGACAACTTTATTATTTAAATTTAAAGTCACATTAGTTGTCACACACCTAGGTGTGCGACACTTTTTCTCTGTATTTGACCCATCCCATAAGGAATGGTGAGCTGCAGACAGTTGCGCTTGGGAACCATTTGGTGGTTTAACCCCAATACCCAACCCCTTAATGCTGAGTGTCAGGCAGAAAGGCATCGGGTCTCATTTTTAGAGTCTTTGCCTCTTTTGACCTTCCAAGTGTCTGAGCAGACACCACAAGGCCATTGAGCTCTTTGGTTGAAATCAATAGTTATATCAATACTTTCTTTTAATAACCAAATTAAAATTAGCATTTTGAAAATTTGAGTAATTAATAATTAAATCATAAACTAAATTCTCTTTTAATGCTATTTCCCAACTTGGGATAACCTGTTAGTATCTACTGAACAGTAACTTTTAAAAAGTTATTTGACTATTTATTAACAGTGTGATAACACATTTGTTAAAAAGAATATTTCCTTCAACAAAACTTATCTATTGGTAAACAAAAACTGAAATAGACATAAAAGAATAATATTGAATAAAAAACGAGTAAAAAGCAGGTGTCATGACCACTTCAGGGTTATCTGATTTCTACCACATAGTTGAGCTTAAATAAACAGTCTATTTAGATGAATAAATACAGGGTTCAAAGTCTTTTTTTAAGCTAATTCCACACACTGTTTTCAGTGCAGATGGGGAACTGTTGGCCTCGACTGGGGACATTGTCGGGCCGTGGAAGGAATACTTCAAGGATCTCCTCAATCCCGCTGACACACCTCTTGAGGAAGCAGAGGCTGAAGCCTTTGGGATGGAGCTGTCCATCACCCAAGCTGAAGTCACAGAGGTAGTTCATGAACTCCTCAGTGCTAAGGCTTTCGGAATGGATGAAGTCCACACTGAGTACCTCAAGTCTCTGGATGCTGTGGGAGTGTCTTTGCTGACACGTCTCTGCAGCATCGCGCGTCAGTCGGGAACAGTACCACTAGACTGCTCTGGGTCATGGCCAAAAGAACGGGATCCCAGGCACAAGCAACTGAAATGAGCTTCCTTAGTAGGGTGGCTGGGCGCTCACTTAGAGATAGGGTAAGAAGCTTGGTCACCCAGAGAGAGCTCAGAGTAGAGCCACTGCTCCTCCACATTGAGAGAAGCCAGTTGAGGTGTCTCGGGCATCTGGTCCGGATGCCTCCTGGACCAGATGCCTCCTGCTTCCCTGGAGAGACTGCATCTCTCAGCTTGTCAGGGAACACCTTGAAGTCCCCTCCAGAACTGCAGGAAGTGGCCGTGGAGAGGGTAGTCTGGGCATCGTTGCTAGACTGCTGTCCCTGTGACCCGGTCCCGGATGAGTGGGAGAGGATGGATGGATGGAGATACATATGCTTTCCCCCCCATCTTTTCAATAAATAAAAATCTTGGAGGAATTTAAGGTTTTGAGGACTGTCTGCTGAAGCCACGATGAAAAGCTCACCTCTGCATAGGGTTTCTCCTCTATGACAGCCAGCGGCTCTCCACTGACCACCAGTTTGGCCACCTCGCTGTCCAGCCCAGCCTTCCCCCACGCATAGTTCTGCACGGCGCCGGTCAGAGGAAACACTGAGGAGGAAAAGGTCAGAGATCCGTGAGAAGAGTCCAGCTGCAGCGAAACAAACCTTTTTATATGTCCTCTGTCGGCTCGCGCGTGTTCATTATGTGACAGCAGGCAGGTGATGAAAATGTTGCTTTCGTCACGCGGCGGTTAAACACGGACGCGGCTTAACGTTGAGCAAAAACAAAACGCTGCTTGAAACAAGGGGGCGGGGTATCGGGTAATGACCCGCGTAAAGCTACACGACACACCGGGTGTTCGTGGAACCGGGCACAGCACCCAGAATTTCACCGAACATTTTTAAAGAGACAATCCGAAACAGGAATGAATGAGACAACCTCGCTTACCTCTCACTTCCTCCATGACTGCGGCGTCGACTGGGGGAGCGCCGGTGACGTCACCACGCGTCGTCTCTTTCGCGTTTCTTCCCCCCGGTTGTTTTAAATGTGAATTTAGAAAAATATTTGTCAAAATAAAAGGAAAATCTGATTTTAATAAAATATTCAAATCAAAACGTACATAGTATGACGATTGCTGTAAAATTCATTCATGTGAAAAAAACATACCACTATATAGAAAGTTAAAACAGTACTATGTAAAAAAAATCACACGCAGTTGATAAATATTTTATCATGAAAATCACGTTAATTTTTAAAATAATTTTTAAAGTTTTAAATCAGAAGGGTTATAGATGTCCATGCATGCTCCCTTGTTTGAAAAAGGATCCATTTGATTTATTTATTTATAAAAGATATTATATAATTATTTAGTCCATAACAACAACATTGTGAATTTGTCCAATTGTGTCTAATGTTTATTGATTTTTAATATTCATCATTATTATTATCATCGTTATTATTATTATTATTGTAATAATAATAATAATAATAATAATAATAATAATAATAACGTTTCTTCCCAAATTCAATTCTAAGTCAATCAGGTTTTCTCCAATAACTGTAGATTGGTTGTCGGATTAAACAGGACTTTGTAGTTGTGGTAATAAATAATACAGAAAACAGAATAAATATCAGTAGCGTTACTTCACGTTGAATGAGGTTAACTGCTTTTTGGGACAAAGTGACGCACACGTTTAATGCAGCCAGGGCGGTGCGCATGCGCTATCAACTTTATTCGAGGAAGTACGGCACAGGGAGTTACAGAGACAGAGAGGAGTTTGTTGTTTCGCGTCTCAGAAAGGACAAACAGCTCGTTTGGATATCAAAATGTCAGGATATGATGACAATCCCTTCGCGGAGCCCGTTAACGTGAACCCTTTCAATGTAAGTATGTTATTTAAGGCGGCGTACAGACATATTTATGGAACGAAGCCAACACGCCTTTAGGTGGGCAGTCGGGAGACGGAGCCAGCTCAAATGCAATTGGACAAACGGCTGTGATTGACAGTCTTTAAGCCAATCACCATTCCCCGCTTGCTATACATCCGGTTGCACATGAATGAAAAGTTAGAGGAAGTTAAATTGTAACAAACTATAGGTACGTGTATCAAAAATACTTTCTCATAACAACACAGTTTAAACAAAAAAACTGGTTTTATTGTGTGTATGTTTTTTTTAACTTTATTTTCTATAAATGGTGCTTTGGAGTCATGTAGTTGAAGAGTTTCCAACAGGATGTTACACAGCCTTTCTCACACTGCAGCTTCACTTACGCTGTTTAAACATTGCAATATCACATGGATATTTATAAGTAAGCTGCTGTTTTTGATCGAATAATAAATAATTTAGTCTATGTGAGCTATTGAATTTTTTTTCTATGCATCTAAACTATCGAAACATCCTTTAATTTATCATACATGTCAGTCACATTTTTCTTTGTATTTGTTTGCTGTTGTTTTTTTTTAAAGATTGCCTTTTTTTAAGTTATAAAGATTCACTTAACCTTGCAAGAAGCTGGCCTATGACTTTTCTTTGAAGTCTTTCAAATATTTAGTGCATTGTAAGTACCACTTTACAGACTTTACATCCTATAGTGCTCAAATGCTGTTTCTTGTTGATATAGAATCAACTTTTCCTCGTGCAATTTATATGCAGTTAAAAAAACTAATTTTAATAAAACGTTTTTGTCCTTTTCAATAAACAAAACAAAGTCATAAAAAATTATGCTTTTGGGGGGATTGGTCAGTCATAACTTTGGGCCTTTTAAATGATCAAACATCACAAATAAAATTTCTGTCAGAGATTTTTTATAAAAAAAAGGAAAAGGGATCAGTTGTAATATGGAATAAATGTGCACGCTGACTACCACGCTGTTCAACAGAAGACTGAATCTAGGTTATGACTCAAGTTTGTCATTTTAATGTTTGACAGAAGTCATTCAGAGCTGAGGCAGAACTCATTTTTTATTTCCTTTTTCCAAATTTGTGACAGTCATTCTTTGATGCTGTTAATATTACATAACCACCCCATATACAGTGCAGTGTCAAGTTTCATGAAATGGGGAGTAGGGGTGAAGGTGTGACTTCAGGCTGTGTTTGATGGGTGTGAAAGCGGCTGAACAAATATTAAAGGTTGCAGATGGATGCATTGAAGATGTTGGATTCTGTGAAATGTAGTCTGCGTCATCAAAAGAACATTAAATGAAGAACATGCCGGCTTGAGGTCCTTTTTCTGTGTTTGTTCTGTTGCATTTAGGGAAAATAGTATGCAATGTGCTTAGCAACTAAAACACAGTATCATGTTTAATTGCAGCCATAAAACAGGGACTGTAGCCACACCTAGGTATTGGTTATCAAAATAAGTCCTGCTTCCTGGTAGAAATATGGGACAAACGGTTGCCTGTTTCTGATAAGTTTTTAGAATTTAGGATTTGATCATTCTGGAATTTTATGCTCATCTCAGAAGAGAAGTGCTTTTATGTCTCCATGTAGCTCATTTGGCTGGTTGCATTTTGAGCAGAGTGCATCTTGTTTTGGCTTGTCCCAGATAAGGTCTTGCATATGGTTAATGGTTGCAAACAGCTGCTTCATTTGTTGTGGTCTGAGTCGAGCCTTTTAAACTTAAACACACCTCTTCAGTTCTGAGTCTGACTCTGGTTTGCTGTCTGTACATTTGGGATTTTGAAATGGTTTCTTTCAAGCAATCAAAACAAACAGCAGAAATATGTCTACAAACAGATATATCAAACACATGATAATTAGTTGGACATTGATTTGAAAATACATATACATACATCCACACTTATATAACTTAATAATTCAATTGTTTCTCATAATCATAAATAGACATATTAGCTAATTACTAAAGCTTACTTAAAAAGTAGTGTAGCCGGCTAAGTTGAGCTGGGTGGCTGTTTGGGTCCGCTAATGTCAGGAGCTCAGTGAACACACCACGCAGAGATGCTTGTTGGCCCTGGGCTCTGTCATTCAATCATAGACTGTATATATCACTGGACAGCTTGACACCTGCTCTGATTTAAAAAAAAAATAACATCTTCTTGCTAATTCTATTTTTTTTCATGATATTTTCTCTTTATCACAAGTTGTTCAAGTTATAAACTGACCTATCAGATGTCTCAGTAAAAAGCATGTAGTGCTTGCTGCCCCCCCCCACCTTGAACGTTTGATTGGCGGATTCTCCCAAGCTGCTTTCAGTGTAAGGAGTCTGGACTTAGAGCAAGCCTTCTCGTAACTGGGAACAGTAGTTGCCATAGAAACATGACTCAGACCGACTCGGACCGAATAATGGTGACTGAATTGGCTTCATCTCACAGGTTAGGCATTTTCAATGGGTGTCATCTCAGCCGCCTTGGCCCATTTTTATTTACTATGCCAGGGGTACCAACTATAATTCAAACTCTTGTTGTTGCCGGCGAATCCCGTTAGGGGTCACCACAGCTGATTTGCACAGGTGGTTTGGCAGCGAGTTTTTACACCGCATGACAAGGGTCCTTGTCCTTCATCTAAGCATTTCAACCATTGACATATATTAATTTATTGGACAAAACGGTGTTGATGTTACCCATAGGAAATGCCTTACCTCTGGCCCTCGCGAAATCAGGCCAGAGCCTTCTCCGTCACTTCCTGATAGTCTGCCACCAATGTGCCATCGACAGTGATTGGTCTGACTCGGTCTGAGTCACATTTTTAGAGGAACTACAGTCGCCAATCATGAGTGAACTTGTCCCGGCTTGTTCAAACTCCACACCTTTCCACTGAAAGCTAGCTCAGGGTAGAATCTGTCAATCAAATGTTCAAGGTGGGGCCAGCAGACTCCACGTGCTTTTATTGAGGCATCTGATTGGTCAGTTTATAATTTGAATAATTTGTGATGAAGAAAAAAAATGAGGATTAGACAGAACATGTTAAGAAGAAGCTATCAGAGCAAGAATGGTTACTCTGACAACTAAAATGACTGAGTAATAACTGTTTATTTCTCAACGGAAGTCTTGGATTCTGGCCTTCTTGCAACCAGCTGGTACTTCCTATTTGGAACACAAGAGTGGAGGGGTTGAGCTGTCCAGTGTTTTCTACAGTCTATGATTTTAACATGTGCATAGAACACACTTAGCCAAACAGTATTTCAGACACGACATGAGGACTGTAAGATTTTTCTTGGCCATTTTGGCTCCGTTTATGTTTTGACTGTAAGGCCTTAAAGAGTGAGTTATAAATGTCCCTCTATTCGACTGGGAATATTTCAAGGTGTTTTCAGAGCAGATAAGAGTGAGTAGTTTGGACTCTCATGGACTGTGACTGATGTTTGGGTTGACACTCCTTTCTACATAATATGAAGGAGTAATTGTTTTTGTTTTTTTATTTTACAAATATAAAATACATTTAGTCACTTGTTATTGGAGATAATCCCAGGACACTGGTTCTCCTGGTAGATTCTAACATCCAGATTAAATAGCTTTTCTAATGGAAGTGAATATACAGATATTTAAACATTTTCTTAAAAGGTTTGATATTTTTGAAGTAAGAAAGCTTCAGCATCTACAGTTGTTATAGCAGAATAACAGAAACGTCAGATATGCTTACACTTTTGTGTACTAACAAAAAAAGAAAATCAATTAACAATAGTTCACTGTTTTGATAAATTGATTTTGCTGAGTCATGTTTTTTAAGTGTTGGATAAGGTGGATCAGCTTTAAGACCATAAAAATAACTAGAAATAAAACAACAACAAACCAACCAAAACCCCTAAAGTGAAATAATAAATGTTTTGTTTTTTTTCCAAGTCATGATTTTAACACATAGTATCAATGGTTAAATTGAATATTTTCAGCTTTTAGTCTCTGTAGTGATTAAGCATCTGAAATATTTTTCTGTTAATTCCATTAAAATATCACTTTTTTCCTCAAGTCACATGAGCGGAGTTCATCTGCAGAATCTCACTGCTCTTGATCAGTAACTGCAGTTCTTCAATCACTTGTTTTAACATCAGCACAGCTTGATAAGAATTTAAATAAATGCATAAATAATTCATTGCTTTAACATAATTTTGTTTTTCTTGATTATGCATATATGAACTGAATGTAACTTTTCTGCTTTTGTAATGCTTATTTTGTCATTTTCCAGGATCCTTCTGTAACTCAGGTGACCAACTCCAGCATAGAAGCAGTTGACCAGTACAACCCGTTTCCTCAGTCCAGTGTAAGATTCCGGAAGCTTTTGGATTTCCTGACTTGTTTTAGGGATTTTTTTGTTGTTGACAAATTCAGAAAACTGCAAATAAAGCCAGTATACAATGATTGGCAAATCATTAAAATAGTGATGTATTACATTAAAGGCAATATCCGATCATAAATCTGATTAACTTGAAAAACATCCTTATTGAGGACCCTCAGAAATATTGGCTTTTTGTGCTGTGAATTGAAGAATTCAATCATCAAATTTGTCAACTGAATTGTCTGGCAGTTCTTAACTCCATCAAAATGTTCCGTTTTAAAAGTTCAGAAAATGTAATCATTTTTTTAATGAGACATTCTCAATTCTATCATAACGTGATGAGCTGACCGTCTTCCATGTGAATGACAAATTTTCTGTAAAATGTTAATGAGCTGCTCTGTTCAACTGACCTAGTTTAAGGTGTTTGTCTTTCAGACCTTTGCAGTTTAATTCTCATTTTTTTATAGAATTATTTTGACAATATGAGCTGGATATTGCATGTGTAAATGAAAAAAAATCATATTTTAATCTTTCTTTCTTTAGTTCTGCCTTTTTGCTCAAAGATGTGCTCTTTTCTAGTTTAAAGAGATATTTAAACATTTAACCAGCAGCTGCACATAAAAACAAATGCGGTTTTGATCAGTCTGTGCATCTACAGACGTGTACATTAATTTATGTCTGTCAAAAAAAACATATTAAAAAATATAATTATTTTTTTCTCAAATTTAATTGACTTTGTTTTGTTTTATGGCCATCATTCTGAACCTTTGCTGCTTGTGTTTCTTGCTTTCTTTCAGGTTTTCTTGGCGTTCTTCAGCTTTTTCCATCCTATATGTTTATTTTCAGAAGGTCCTGTCTATTGTCAGATTTCCTCCGTTCGTACCTAATATTGTCCCTTTCTTCCTCTCTTTCATCGTCCTGCTCATGCTTCTCTACCAGTTGTCTACACAGTTGTCACAATAAAGTGCCTTTTGAAATTCTTTGTCAGGACGGCCTGGCGACAAACACCACCCCTGCTGTTCTCCGCACCACACAGTCCTCCACCTCTCCTGCCGTCTTACAGCCATCTTCAGAGCCCAGCCCTCAGGTGGGTGCGCTGCTTTGCGTTTTCAAACCCATTCATCTTCGGGCTGACTCCCTCTTGTGGTCGATCTGATGTGATTGTAACATATTTAGGCTTAACTGTCAAAACTTTCTAGGAGAAATATATTTCTCCCTTTGCCTTCATTAGACAAACTTTAGTTGTTGGTCGAGTGTGACGTAAAATACAGAAAATTTGAGGATCATAATGATTAGAATCATACAAATATATTACATTTTTATCACAGATTAGATAACATATGTATTGTATTATTAGTACACATCTCACGATGGCAGGTGAGGATGATAACAGGTTAGACTCTGCCTCCCCTGAAACATATTTCAATCAAGAACTAAAAACAGCTATTTTTGCTTACCCAGTCAGAATTAAAACTGCCCAATTGGGCGGTAAATGTGGCTTAGTGATGTTGAAATGTTTTTCATGTTTATTTTTCCTTTTTCACTATTTAATAAGTGGAACTTGAAACAAGCTATAAATGCAGAAGAAATATATTATCTAAAAAAACACTTTAGTATTATTATTTGTGTATTTTTTTATTCTTAAAGTTAGGGATGTCCCGGTGTTTTTAGGCCTGATCCAATACCAAGTCATTTGCTTTTGAGTATCTGCCGATACTTGTTAATTTTATTCTTTTATAATAAATAGTTTTTACCTGTTATTTATCACTTTGTGATAATGGATGCAATAGATGAATAACAGCACTGTTATTCATCCATTGCTTTTATGAGTATTTCTTAGTATATGTTGTAGTGTTGCTTGTAGGTATTAATTAGTTTATTTTCCCGATGTACTTCAGCTGTACTGTGTAAAGTAGGGTATTGCTCCTCACCTGACTTAAATAATGCTGCAAAATAACAAAGAATAAAAAGAAAAACAACCAGTTTGTTTATTTAGCTTCTGTTTAACTTTACTTTACCATGACTGTTTGTACTCCGTCCTTATGATACAGATTCATGAAATATACATCTAAAAGAAAAATTCCAACAACTTCACATCAATACACTTCAATCAGTGTGCCCAAAGTGGTTCACTTTTTATAAATAATTTCATGGAACATTGTTTGTTTTTCCAAGTTTATTTGAGTCATTTTTTTAAGTCCTAGTATAGTTTCAAAATTAGAGTTTCAGTTAAAATATTTGGCAAATTCCTGAATAGCTGACAGCTGCTTGGAAGCCGTCCTTGTCATCTGGATCATCTTTGATATCTCTGTGTGGATTCGAATGTCTGTAAGCCCCTCCTGTTCTTCTCCTTCAGGCGTCTGCTGCTCGTGCTCAGGCCGACCTGCTGAGGCAGCAGGAAGAACTGGAGAGGAAAGCTGCTGAGCTGGACCGCAGAGAGCAGGAGCTGCAGAGCAGAGGCTCGACAGGTCATTAAAGTCGCAACCTCCTCCACCCTGCTGCAGTGTCACAGGCTGCACAACTCACTGAGAAAGGGAAACATTGTGCAGTGTGGGCAGTTTGCATCACGGAGGGGTAGAAAACAAGCGACTTCTTTGCAGCCTTGACTCTGAGTTTCTAATGGTTTGTAAGACTGTAGAAAAAGCCTTTAAAAGTTTGGTTGAAAGGATACCATTTGTTTTGGGATCAATATGAGCATCTTTTTTTTTAAGCTTAAGTCTAACAGCTGAGCAAACAAATAAGAGTTAAAGGCCTCTTGTGTTGGACAGATTTTACTGTTACTATAGGGATTATAAATCTTCAGGCACACAAGGTGTGTATTTGTATAAACCCCTTTTATATTTGAGGCAAAACTTTATTTATATGATTATGTTTTTTTTTTTTTTTTTTTTTTTTTTTGTTGGACCGGACGGAAAAGAAGAAGAGGGGAGAGAGGTGTGATGATAGACATGAGGGGTGAGGGTACAAAAGAAAAGAGAGGAGTTAAGGAAGTTGGAGGATGATTAAAGAAGTATAGGGGAGGGGTAGAATCACAAAGCAACAAAATGCTGGAGGTTTATCATCATTACAGTCAGGTGTGAATTTTTGTCTAAAATGGGAGGGGCCTGTCCACACACTCAGATGTTACAAACATACCTGTTGGCTCCAAGAGTCTTCACATACAAACTTGTCAACATGTACACAATACAACTACTTCTCACACACACATACTTATGCATACAAACCAACACATGTAAACCATTTCATTCTGTCACGCATACTATTTGTCCAAAGGTGAGCTGACACCTGTGGTGAGTGCTCAGCCACTCCCACACCAAGACCCCTGTCTAAACAGCAGCGGTAGCCAGCCCCCCCAATACCCGTGCAGATAGAGGAAATCCGCCCGCCAGGCAATCAGATCGGCCACCCAGACCAGGGCCAGCAGGACTGCCACAGGGGCCTCCATTGCCAGAGAACAGGGAGCACAGCCGCAATTGTACTACCTCGTATTAACCTCTAAGGGGAAGTACACGGATGGTTTTAGACTACAATTAGGAATTAAACAAGTTTATTTTAAATTGTCCAAAATTTGGCAATGGCCAATAGTCAGAACTTTTAAAGCTCAATTTGTAAAGGTAAACAGCTAAAAAAAAAAGTTAATTTACTGTTGTGTTATCCATCAAACTTTAAAGAAATAGCTTCTGTCAGAAGATATTGCTGTGCTAAGTAACCTCCTGCTTAAAAGATGAATAAATGTCATCATCCAATCAGTGACGTACCATAATACCTACCATCTCCAATTTCTTATATTGTTTCATTTTTTTAACATTTCATTTTGATTTCTGGAAATATTTTTGTCTGTCTGAAACATTGTCTTTTTATTTTGTTAATTTTTTAAATTGTGTTTTGTTCTTTGGAATAATGCTTTGGTATCTGTAATTTTGTCTCAATTTCTAGAATATAATGGTTTTTATTAATTAATCTATGTGATCTTTGGTATGTTTTGCGTTGAGTAATTGTTGACGTCATTTGCACCTCAGGGCCACGATAGAGGACAAACCATGTTTATGTTCCCCCTTTTTTGTCTGGACAGGAAAAGCAAACAACTGGCCTCCACTTCCCAAGAACTTCCCCATTAAAGCGTGTTTTTATCAGGACTTTTCAGAGGAAATCCCAACAGAGTACCAGAGAGTCTGCAAAATGGTGTACTACCTTTGGATGTGTAAGTGTCCTGCTTTTTTTGAATTGTGGTTTTAGGTGTACTCGATGTATGAATAAAAATGTTTTTTTTTCTGACAAACGTGAGTCTAGAAAAAAAAACTTTCGTTCAAATGCTCCACAGCTCGGATGTGTTAGTGTTTTTAAACTGTTTATGAAAGAAAAAATCCCAAAATTATTAAGTTAGATAAAATCCTCAATGATAATTTACTAAAGTAAAAAAAATAATTTTGAGTGACAGTTCAACAATATTATTTCAAGAAAACAAACTTGTTAAAGATGTATTTGATGAAAATCTTGTAGAATTTTTCTCATGATGGAGGACATACATATAAAAGAAATTAAGCTTAAAGGGCCTATGCTTTTCTTAAGCCTTTCAGAGTAAACTTTATCCATACATATGATGATATATACCTTTGGCACACGAAAGAACAAATTATTCATGAAATATGAGTTATTTTTGTGACCTTTTTTCCTACCCAGAAGTAAGACACCTCGATCCATGGACCTTTCACTCCTTGTGGGTCCAGCCCATTTTTGGACATCATCCTAGAACCGTCTTTGGCAGCGTGTCTTCGTTTCTCCCACGAAAACAAACATCCACATATTTACAAAGACAGATGTACATATTGTGTATCTGCCTTTAGTAGCCTGGACGTTTATTCCAAAAATTTGACCCAAAAAGGGACCAAAATAGTTGTTGACAGGTGCAGAAGTCTTATTGACAGTTAAAGAAATCCACTGATTGCCTCAGTAGGGAACACAATAGAGGAGTTTAAAGGCACCATTGTTTGACAATCTTTTGCAAAAGAATTCAAAAGCAAATTGATTTCTTAGTTGTTTTGTATTTTGTGAATTTTGATTGATTTTTCCTTTTGTGAATTTGTTTCTTCACTGACAGTTTGAGTCATTTTTTAAGATAATCATTTTAAGATCATCATTGTTTCAGTCAACTGTGTGGCTCTGTTCCTCAACCTGCTGGCATGCATGGCTAACTTCATCACCAACTCAGATTACGGTGTGGATTTTGGCCTCTCCATTCTTTGGCTCGTCCTCTTTACTCCTTGCTCTTTCATCTGCTGGTTCCGGCCCGTCTACAATGCTTTCAAGTGAGTCTGTCTTTATAAGAATAAATAAATAAAACAATTCTTTCCAGTTTTGCGAGGCAGATCTTTAGTCAGACTGTCAGTTTCATTTGTCTGTAATATGTGATTTCTCTGGATGGTCGTACACCATTTTTGAATCCACAACCTGTAGCTGTACGGCTGGGATTTTGATTTCTGAGTGAATCAGTTTAAATTGAACAGGAAACATAAACGTGCTATATCTACTGTTCAGCAAGTGCAGCTCTGCTTTCTATCTATAATTGATTACTGTAGTCATTCTTCCATTAGCCTGATTTGAGAGATATTGTTTGTAATTACTTTTTGCCATCTTTGTACATTTATTTTGTGATACCCAGAACAGTTTCTTAGATTTCTTCTCAACATGTCAAACCAAAGCTGCATGTGCAGTAGCTGTATTCTTTCCTTATTCTAAACCTCTAACTTTATTTATTTATTTGGCTGTTTTTAAACAAAAAAGCTACTACACATGCATTCCAGTCAAAAGACAGCAAATACCTGTCATAAAAAACGTTTCTTTATTTGATATTTTGGGGTCAGTACTGGATGGAAATTAACAATATGAAAAATATTACTTCTCATGGGTCATCAGAATTCGAAGATTCTAAATTACATTTAGAATATATAAAAATGTCCTTATGAAAAATCAAATCAAGATCAGTTTTTAATTTTTTTGTGATTCCCAGCTACGGTGTCTTTGTTATTTAATTCTAAAACAGATTTTTTTTTTTTGGCAGAATTGTAAAATGACTGTTTTCTATACAAGTGCCACCAAGAATTTTCTGAATGTATTTTGTTTCTGTTGTAGGACTGACAGCTCCTTCAGCTTCTTCACCTTCTTCTTTGTGTTCTTCTGTCAAGTGGTGATCTTTGTCATTCAGGCTGTTGGCCTCCCTAAATGGGGCAACAGGTGAGTTCTGCACATTTTTAATGTTCGATTTTTTATTTACCAAAAACATCTAAATAATCATAGCAAACTTCAGTCATGCTCTAGGTTTGAATTTAGACCAGAAGTTCTTTATTTTCAATTTGTGTGGATTTTTTAACAGTTTGTTAATGAAAAGATACTCACAGTTAGGCATGTGTCACACTTGGTTTTAGTGAAATCTTATCCTTTGCTTGAACTTCTCCCCTCAATAACTGAATCATCCATTTCTGCCTTCTCTATTCCTAATTTTCTTCTCTTCTCTCTTCTGCCAGAAACATCTTTTCCTCTACTTCTCTGTTTGCTGCTAACACTGTGAGTTTCTGCAGACCAGAGACTCTGGCCAGCTCTGCTGCATCTCCCCTATATGCATATTTTCTATAGTCTTTTTCATTTCTGCTTTTCTTTTTGGGAAGTTGGACATTGGAGGTTTGCAAAGCTGTGTTCTGAATGATGAATGTTTGTAAAGTCACCTAAAACCCAGTGTTTCTTTACTCCAGTGGCTGGATTGCTGCCATTTCCGTTATAGGATCCAATAAACCAGTAGGAGCCATCATGATCATTGTGTCCATCATCTTTACTCTGTGTGCTGGGATCTCTGTCGTCCTGCTTAAAATGGTAAAAAAAAAAAAAAAAAAAGTTCACATTTTAGCTGCTTATTGTTTAGGATAAAAGTTGTCACTTGTTTTGATTTGTATATAATTATAAGCACGCTGTTTTGATTGACAAGGGCTTGGACCAAAAAAAACCAAATTTATTATAAAGGCTCAACACAATAACTCATTTTAAGGAATGACAGAGTTGAGTAAAACAAACATACTCGCAGTTTATTTTTTGTTGTTCAGACTCCTTTGGGCGAAGTTGGGGAGATTTGGTCCCGCAAAAATGGATGGGTTAAACATTTGAAGTGGTCGTGGTTAATGCAGAGAGAGGAGTGCCTAACAGAGATAGACTGACAGACATCTACATTCACTTTTTTCTTTCTCGCCTCAAAATTCTTAAGTTACGTACAAATCAGGCATGTGTTGCGTGTTAAAGAGCACACTAAACGGGCATTCTCGAACCCGCTTTTAGCATATGGTGTTCAGACCTGGACTGTAGTGCGTGTACTAACGGTTGGAGGAGGCTTGGTGCAAAGTGTATATGCGGTGCAAATCTCATAAATTTTGCTCCAGGCTTTTTCTTTAACAGCTCTATTCCGATATATGAAACACTTGGTGTTATATACTTCTAGGCACAAACCACATTAATTTTTTCTTCATGATCAATTTTAATAGAATTGATACTTCCTTTTGAAAGAGACTGTTTCCATACATTATCCATATGCCATTACCAAATCCAAGTCCCTGATTGTTCAAAGTTCAACTGGTTTAACTTTTGAAAAGCGTTCAATGGCCTTGCATTTTGTATGTAGAGCTCGACAACAGACTTAAAAAACTTTCGATGGACACTTGAACGTAGAGTTTTGAACGCGGGAGCCTGAAACAGGCATTTTCACATGTTTACATAGACTTTTTTGATTTGAAAGTGGTTGCTCGAACGACGTTTCCAAGCTCTGAGTGAACGTAGTATTGCAGTTTTTTGCTTCAAACCCACAGTTCTTCTCCTGTTGAACTTTAAAGCAGCCTTTCAGCTTTTGCTGCTGTGTTGCAGGGAGGATTTAGAACAAGTTCTAAACCTGGACTCTTAGTGAAAATAATCCTTAAATGTCCAGAAAGAAGGGGCTGCACGGCAAGAAGGTTCCCGGTTCAATTCCTGGCTGGGGGACCTTTCTGTGTGGAGTTTGCATGTTCTCCCCGTGCATGCGTGGGATTTCTCCGGGTACTCCGGCTTCCTCCCACCGTCCAAAAACATGCTTCACAGGTTAATTAGTTACTCTAAATTGTCCGTAGGTGTGAGTGTGCGTGTGCATGGGTGTGTGATTGTGGCCCCTGCGACAGACTGGCGACCAGTCCAGGGGTGTACCCTGCCTTCGCCCATGAGTAGCCGGGTTAGGCTCCGGCAACCCCGTGACCCCGAAAGGGATAAAGCGGATTGGAAAATGAATGAATGAATGTCCAGAAAGACAGTTAAGACTTGTTCTTTCAGCTGTGCCAACCAAACAAAATGTTTTTTGGAAAGTGTAAAATGACATGAACCCTGTTTCTGTCACAGACGCTAACCCCTTTCATTGAGCACAGGGTGTTTATTAACATAAATGATTTATTGCTTGGTGTCTGTGGTGAGCCTTCATTGTATCTCCCTTTTTCTTCTCCAGGTGCACAGCATGTACCGCCGCTCTGGGGCCAGTTTCCAGAAAGCCCAGCAGGAATTCTCCCAGGGCGTTTTCACCAATAAAACCTTCCAAACTGCAGCAGCAGGAGCAGCCTCTTCTGCTGCACAGGGAGCCTTCAGAGGAAACAACTAACTGTAGATTGATGTGACTTCCTGCAATGGCTCCAGGTCTGTATGTTATGAGGTGTAGATGATTTCAATTAAAGCTGCATCATCATGTGGTGCCAAGCCAATGGAGGTGAGCTGCAGGCTGCTGTCCTGTTGACCTTTCCTCACCTGATTGCTGCAAAATTTCACTCTGACCTCCTAACATATGGACCTTAAACATGTAGAAGCTTTTAACATTAGCTTCTGGTCTTTCATCCCCATTATCAGAATTTGACTTTTCACACGCACAGTGAAAATCATCAGTTTGCATTTCAGTGTAATATAGTAAATCAGTGGAGGGAAAGTCACAGTTCTGCTGCAACAGGGGAGTCAAACAATAATGAAGTTGACTGATTGCTATCTCAGCATGCCTTGTTTTGTATATTTTGTGCTTTTCTTTTTGCAGAACTCTTGAGGAGTGTTTGTATGATTGAAGCATTCATGTGAATGCAATGTATTGTCCTCTGTCAGTATCCCAATCCTGTAATAGAAGTGAGATGAAGCATTTGTCCTTTGACCTCTAATCTCTTTTAAAAACATTTCTTCTTGGTGTTTCACAAAGGTGGAAGAAAAAAATTAGCGAAAGAAAAATGTTTTTTAAAACGCTGTACGTGTGGCGTCTATTCAGCTATAAAGTACATTAATCTTTTCGATGAGTTTGCAGTTCCCTTCCGTTAATGACGCTTTTCTAGAACCCAAATGTTAAATACATGTGCACTTGTGATCTTTTTCAGTCTTACCTGAATCGCCACTCCACTTTGTTAAAAGCTGATTTTTGAAAACTCAAAATGTAGGAGTTATCGCAATTTGCTGATAGAAAATGTGTCCCCTAATTATGTAGGTAATTTATTCATTTGAAAGAGCTCCTTTTTGTTTCCATACTGTTTAAAACTTTTATGCAAATTAAGGGTTGGACAATTGAATCTCCGAACAAATAAGGAAATGTCTGGATTGAAAATTTAGCTATTCATGAGTGTCAAACACTTGAATCTTATTCATATTTTCAACCAGAGCATATATATAATAAAATAGATAACATATAAACACACGTGAACCAATGGACCAATATGTTAATTTGAATGTGATGCTTTGTACCAAAAAAAAGTTGATTGGAAAAAGAAAAGTAGTGTCTAACGAGTGAGAGAATGTTAAAATGCACGTCTCGTATGGATTGGGAGAACACATTTCTGACACTTATATTTCAACATTGAATTTCACAGCTAATAAAATACTTTTTTCTCTTTTATGCGTTTGTCTCAATAATGCCAATATTTCACCATCATCTTTTAAATTAGTTGGACTATGCACTAACCGTCATTCACACAGATGCTCATGAAGTGGGTTCTGTTTGATCATAGCAGCTGTAGACATGCAGACCTGCCACATTTTCTCTGTTGTGATGCATTGACTTATTTATGTCAATTTTGAACTTTCCCTCTGATGTGGTATTGATACATGGTCCTGAGAAGCAGGAAAAGACGCATTGAAGAAGTCTCCTACCTTTGGTAAAAGACTATTTGAATCTTGAAGCCTATGACAATATTTTGTGTGCAATTTTGTTGAACTTTCAAAGCATTTTTGAAACCCTATGTCCCGTCATTAATAATGAAGGTCAGTGATCTGTGAAAAGAAAAAAGGGGTTCTTACTCCCAGAGAAACACTCCTAAAACTAACAAAATTATGCCAGACTTATAAAGGTCAAAATATCTTGTAAATGTGACATTGTGTTTATGCTGCATCTGATGGTGTAGGAATAGGAAACTGTTGCTGGATCATTTATTTGAACTTCACAGGGAAACCAGGAAATGATGACCACGAAATTAACAGAAAAACTACCAAAGACCATTGACATAAAGTGGGTCAAAAAAAGTTTAGTCAGTCACCAATTGTGCAAGTTCTCCCATTTAAAAAGATGAGATATACCTGTAATGAAAATTACAGGTATACCTCAACTAAGAAAAAAAAAATCTAGAAAAACACATTGTCTGATTTTTTTTAAAAGAATTCGTTTGTAAATTATGGTGGAAAATAAGTATTTGGTCAACTACAAACAAGCAAGCAAGATCTTGCTTTGACAGACCTGTAACTTCTCCTGTAAGAGGATCCTGTATCCTCCACTCGTTATCTGTATTAATGGCACCTGTATGAACTCGTTATCTGAATAAAAGACATCTGTCCACAACCTCATGCAGTCACACTCCAAACTTCACTATGACCAAGACCAAAGAGCTGTCTAAGGACACCAGAAACAACATTGTTGACCTGCACCAGACTGAGAATCCGAATCCTCTCCCAGGACAGACAGGTGATGCGCTAGAACTGTAAAAGACGAATTATCTAACTGTACAACTACTTTTGAACTTTTATGCAGAGAACATGAGTTTTGAGCACATTTATTCAGGAGCACATTTTCTCTCTTTTTAAAATCAAAATCCTGGTTTAGCTGAAATTTATAAACAATCAACTATATCACTTACAATTAGTAAAGGATATTGTTATTTCCATGGGGGGCTTTGTACTTGGCCTGGATTTTTAAAGAAATACCTCAAAGTTTCCTTTGATATTACTAATAATGATTAAGAAAAAAAACAATATTTTCATTATTTTGATATTTATTATGACGACAAAAATAAAGACAACCTCAAATAACAAAACTGGATCACATCAATAGCAGATATTTTCACCATTTGCCGCAATGACAGCTTGACAGCAATGTCTCATTAGCCTCATGATGTTGTTCAGATCCAATGTATTCCACTCTTCTATGCAGTTCTGCCAGGTCACTTGGAGGTGGGGTATGATCATCATCATCATCATCCAGTCTTTTTTGTTCTTCTGCTGGCCCCAGATGTGCTCCACAGGGTTCAGGTCAGGGGACATTGCTGGCCATACCATATGAGGCACTCCTGAAGGGCAGCTGGGACAATTTTGACACCATGTGTGGGAGCATTATCATCCCCGAACAGAAAGTTTGGGGTGTTCTGGTGTAATTGAGGTATGATGATGGTCCTTAAGTTTATTTTAATAAGTCTAGAAACTGGTTTACTATATTTGTGTTATTTTGATGATTGTTGTGTGCCCCAGGATTTTGTCAATGTTTGTTTGCTGCTGCCGTCAACCCACTCTCCTCACTGTGCAGAAAAGAGGGGGAGAAACTGTTAAAAGTGGGGAAATCCATCAGTCATGTTCCATAAGACCTTTTAACATAACAGTTCAAAATGTTTCAAAAGGTCACAGATGTCAACATTACAAAATACAACATAATTTAGTTTCAGAGAGGACTCTGGTTAGAGATATATCAATTTTAAAATGAAGTTTGCCTTCTTTTATGATGAGTCAGTGACTGATAATCCTTGCACATAAGCGGCCAATACAAAATGTTTTGCAAACCTGCACCACCAGAGGGCGATCATACATCTTGTTACAGAGACTTGCCAGTTATTCTGCTGTCTGTGATCACAAAAAAAGCAATGAAGTGCACACATTTAAAGTGGGTTTTAGGAACAATATGCAGGGCTTTCAATACGTATCTGAGGTAATACAAATTCAGGAGGTATGCTGGTTTAATGATGTCTATGTAAGAGACTTTAAAGCCTGGTGTGGTCCTGTTGGGTTGCTTTCACATGGGCGGAGGCAGTCAACAGTCTGCACAGTTGCTTTGTGGTCCTGGGAGATGAGATGCACCACATTCATAAGAACAGGGTAACACAGGAAAATTGGGCAGCAAAGATGCCTCCCTAAATTTGGTGAGCATTGTCAAAGGGAGGACTTTGAATGGGCTTGGGCATCACACATGGAGCCACTCATGATCAATTTGCTTCTGCTTTGCTTACTCAGCAATTGTTTGTATGTCTGTGACTCAGTATGGGGATTTTATGGTCTATCTCATCAACATTGTGACAATGTGCTGGACATAAATTGTTTGGTGGATGCCTCCCACTTTGGCAGCCAGTGCAGCAACTGTGAATCGTATTTATGAGAATCTAAATTATTTAGTGAAAGGGGCTTTCTGTGGCTTCATACAGTGGCAATAACCTAAAGATACTTCATTAAAGGGCTTATATCATGCAACATCAACTTTTTGAGCTTTTAAGTGTATTATAATGTTAATTCATCACAAAACCCCAAAGCGGTATTTTGATCCATTTAAGCATCTCTCAAAACCTGCTCTCTGAGGACCAGCTGCTCCCATCCACAAAAATATGTGTGTGGGGTGTGGGGGTTCTCAGCACAAATACCTGTTCAGAGACTCTTTAACAATGTAAGAACTTTTTTGTCAATAAAGGTTCTTATTTATCCAGATGACATCTTTAAGATGAGTCATGTCATCTGGACTGATAGCCTTTATTCTTTATTCTCATTCAAGTGGCTGAAGAATGTAGTAGCCACTTGGATGAGTGATCCAAAAGACATGACTCAACTTTAAAAAATTCCTTTTTGCTCCAAAAGAAAACAAAATCAAAGAAGTCTGTATCAGAAATAGTGGCAAAAAGCCTTTTTGTAATGTTGTGTATATGTGTGTGAAAGTTTAACACTGAATTAAACGTGAGCACACTCCTGAAAATGTAAGCAAAGCTGATGTGCTTTTGTACAAGTTTAGGCAAAAATAATTGAAAACGTCTGCTTTTTATTAGCTAAAATGCCGCATTTTGTGTTTTTAAGACAAGCCAATTAAAGGTTTTAAAATTCTTCTAGCTTTTGACACACACAATGCATTTTAAAGAAATTAAAGTGCAAGCTATGTTTGATGTCTGTTCTGAAGAGGTGTAAATTAATTAGATTTTCAGAAAGATAATCTGAAGACAGAACTTAGACTGTGTTTACCTAAACACAATCATTTGGATCTAAACTTTAAATTGTGCTTTAGATTGTTCACAGAAACGTATACTAGTGCTATGTTTCAAAGAGCTTTCTCAGAGTTATGCACAAACAAATAAACACAATATTTCAACACCACTTCACTTAATCTTGTGCTTGTCAATTGTGTGTCTAATTGTTGGACACATTGTTACACTATTTTTTGTAACTTAAATAATTAGTGACATATTGCACTTTTCTCTCCAGGTCTGCACATTGGTTTAATGATTCACTAAAGCTTGAATATGTTACTTACACGTAAGCAACTTGAGGTCAAACAGAACAAGCTTCATAAATATTCATTTTAAGAGTAGATGAGTGTAAGACATATCTAAGTCTAAAGTCACAGGTTGAAGGTTTAAGTCTCGTGTCACATATTGCCAATTTATGGACATGTTATTCTCTTAAGCATACTATTAGATATTCTAAAAAAAATACCACCAAAGACAGACCAGATAATAACTTTATTGTGCAATGTTCAAAATACAAAACTTAGAAAATGTATTAACATAAATATGAATAAATAAAAATGTAAAAAAAATCAAATAAAATGAACAAAATAGTGCACACGACCTTTATAGCTTCAGATTGGCTTTTATGAACAGCAACATGTTAACATTTTCAGGTTTAAGATGGGTGCGCTCTGGCTCACCATCTCTCCCGCCTTAGAAGACGGCCTCTCCGCTGGAACAGATGTAGCAACAGTTCCAAGATATTTATTTTCCACATTACTCAATAGAGGCAATGTCCTCTTTTTTTTTTTTTTTTTTTTTTCTTCTTCTTTTTACCGAAGCAGAGCTGGCTAAGCCCTGGTCCTCAACAGCCTCAACCCTGCCGTATTTCCAGCTTTCCCTGGACTGCTTAATGCTAATCAGGATGTGGAATCACTTGAGTCAGCCACTCAGCAGAAAGACAGTCAAGGAGAAACCAGGATTGTGGATCATGAGGACCAGGTTTGTTCCCCCCTGCACTAAAGCAAAGGCTCCTCATTCCTTGGGATCACTTTTTCTCCACATATCTACACAGTTCAATGTATGCATCAGTGTTTGCAGTACAATTGCTCTGAGGAGCCAAAACCAAGTGTCAAACTCCTGCCACAATCCTCCCTGGGAAACTGAATAGGGTAGACATCGCAACTCGCATCTGTTCTGGTCACGTTACTGCTAAAACAGTTCAATATGCTGAGAGCAGGGGGGAGTTTCAACGTAAAACACTGGAGTTATTCACCTATTAGCCAAAAACACCCAGAAAGGTTGCACACACTTTAATTTTCTTGTTTATTAATTAGTAATTAATATTTTAGTAGAGTACTTAACACCAAAATTGGTCATTTATGGTAATTGATACCATGAAAGTCTAGTATTGAAATTCCCATCAATATTCTACAGGTGTAGTCTCAATGTGGGTGGTCATTCAAATCACAAAGTCTGTGCTGCCATTTTTGCAACAATGTTTTTACTGTTATTAAAAGCTTCCTGACTTCGTCAAGCATCTCATTTTAATTTAGAAAAAAAATCCAAGACATAAATTTAGAAGTAGTTATTATATTATAGTTATTATATAACTATGACCTTTGCAGGGTAAAAGCTTTGATGTTGGGTTAATAAATGTTTGTTCCCTATGTTGTAGAATTTTTTTTTTCCCATGGAAATACAAAAGTATTACTAAAACTTGACTTTTTAAATTTTGTTACCATTTTAAATTATCACAATAATAACACACAAAAAACTTGACTTAGTGTTTCATTCCAGCGAGATCTTCAATCTCTAATGTCTTACATTTCATGATCAGGTTTTAAATATTTATGTACAAAGCAATGATTTAAGCTGTTTGTTTGTTTGTTTGTTTTTTAATAACTGACAAATAAGAGGACCGTTATTGTGTCAAGAGCTGAAACCAGTGCTCAAATGCCCGAGCAGTGCTGACTGACTCAAGTCAGCAGATCAGAGGTGAAACTTTAATTTGAAATGTTCTGATGGCTTTTTCATTGTAATCTATTCTGTAATTGTAAGGGGAACTTGTTATTTGAAGGAAACTATAAAGTGATGGGTTGCATTTGCGTTTCCAGATGGTTCAAGCACTGCACAAGGTTTTCTTAAAGTGTGAGAGTACAATGCTTTGGAAATTACTTGATAAAACTGTCTTTAATTTGGTACTATTGACAATAACATGGATATTTCATAAGCTGTTGCTTCTAGAAGAACACTTACAGTATCTATCATTTTGCATATTAAAAATGTATCTTTTCCCTTCACTTTAAAGGGGCAGATCACAATATCAGAGGAACTGTTTTTTTTGCCACTTTGCCAGGATTAATTACAAAATGGAAGTCTAACTTGTGGTATTTTTCAGTGTTGTGCATCATATTAACTGATCAGGTTTACACATGCCAATACTTCAATCGTGTGCTAAAAAAATCTGGTATTCTGCATAAACTACTGCATGTAAAAACACTATTTTGGCTTCATCTTTACTTATTTGTGTTTTGTTCCTCTGTGTTTTAAAAATGTTTGTAAAAATATAAAATGTGTACACAGTTTTATAGTTATAATTTTCTTTGCCTTAAGAGACTTGTTAAAAAAAATGAATGCGTTGTCATGATGCTGCTGATGGTGTTTTACTGGTACTCAAGTATTCTTGAAAGAACGTAAACTGATTATGAATATTAGAATTTTTATTTATACTATTCTGAATACATATCAACATAGTCACTGAAGTACATTTATGATGTAATTGTAATGATACTACAATAGCGAAAGAAAAAAATTGTAAGATTGTTAAACATGATAAATTCTGTAAAATGGCTCAGGGGGTGGGTTTAATAGGTTTGCTATATTTTTAAAATGAATGGAAGAAATGTTTCAAAATCATAGAATTGGGGTTTGTGGTTGAAATACTTTACAATACCCATCTTAACGAATCAATTGTGTGTTACAAATGCACAAAATTAAATGAGATTTCTTAACCCTTTTTTTTCTCTGACACCTGTAGAAGCGAAGGTTTTACTTTTCACATGTTGGAGGACACACTTTTCTGACAGGCAACAAGGGATAAGTGAGACAGAGTGATTGTTCAGGTCCTTTAAGACTCCAGGGGCGACTGTGCACCGGCTGGGTCATGCAGCTTCCTGACATGTTTCTTCAGATCAAAGTTCCTGCAGAAACCTTTGCCACAAGTGGGACAGGTAAAGGGCTTCTTGTCATTGTGTGTGTGCATGTGGAAGGTGAGGTTGTAGACCTGATGAAATGCCTTGCTGCAGATGGAGCATTTAAACTGTTTTTCCCCGCTGTGGGTCAACTTGTGATTCTTGTAGTTCCCTGCAAAGAATAATTAGACATAAAAATAAAAACTCTGCATAAAATGGCGCACTTGACAAGATTTTATAATTCCAACATCCCATTTGAAAGGCAAGATTTAATTATTTTCTGTAATGAAATTGCAAAACAACACATCTTGAACAATGTGTAATAAATAAAAACAAAACTTTTAAGAAAACATTTCAGTATCAGGACAGCTTTAGAACATCACCCAATGGTGTCTACACAAGCCTTTGTTTAAAAAAAAAAGGGTAAGTGTCCGTCAAACATATTTTTGTATTTAAAATCCAGCCATTATCAGCACAACTTATGTACAATAAGCAGCTTGTCAATAATCTGCAGTATTTGTAAATTGTTTATTGATATAGTACTGCAATAATTCAATGTCATTAACCAGAGAAATAAAAATCTTACTAAATTATTCCAATTAGTCTATTTATAATGCAAGGAACTTGGTAGACATTATTGACCCTACAGAAAAATAAAATACATAAAACATTTAGATCGAAAGAATTCGTTTTTTAAACATTTCTAACAGCTTGGCCTCACCTTTTTGATGGAATCCTTTCCCGCAAAACTCACACACAAAAGGTTTGTAGCCTGCGTGGATGCGCGTGTGCGTGTTTAAGGTGGAACTCCGGTTGAAGGCTTTTCCACACTGGTTACATTTGTGAGGCTTTTCCTGTAGATGTTTTCACAAGAAGAAAATCTGTCATGTAATGTACTGGATATTTAAAAATGGAATTTCACTTCTGACTGAATCCTACACTCATACAAGGGAAAGTCACACGCGGTTCTGCAGATCAGCGTGATCTAGTTTAAACTAGAATACAAGGAGAACATTTCTACCTGGAAATGTTTCAGTTCGTCTCACCTGAGTGTGGATGATCTTGTGCCGGCAGAGCGTGCTTGCCTGGCGGAAACCTTTCCCGCAGACTTTACACACGAAAGGCCGGGCGCCTGTGTGCACGGGCATGTGGCGCGTCAGATTGTAATGCGCGTTAAACACCTGCAAAAAGAAACCAGCAGATAAACCCTACTCCTGCGCATGCCAGGAATATTATTACTATTAACGAAAAAAAGAAGTTTAATTTCTCAACTTCAAGTACTAATTACAACACAAACGAATCACATAAACCCGAATAGATTTCATGATATGCTGAACCTACGAACTGATCTCTTGAACAAAAAATTCAAAGTGACATTTACTACATTTTTATTTTATTTTTGAAGGAGTCATTTTCTATTCTTTTTAGTTATTGCTTATAAATAATTGTACTGTTTGTCTCAGTATGATAATCAATTGAAGCTGTTCATAACTGAACGAAACACTTGAAGGATTGTGATGGTGTGTTTTGCCGGCAGGTCGTCTGGCGCAGAGGCGCTCACCTTCCCGCAGACCTCACAGGTGAAAACTTTGGGCTTGCTGCTGTGACAAGAGGCGCTGAGGCGGACAGCTGCCGCGGAGCCTTTAAACATTTTCTCCGTGAGCGTCTGGTCCCGCTCTTTCATGTAACTCTGGATGTGGCTCTGCGACATCTCCTTGAAGTGCTGAGACACGGTGTAGCGCTCGGGCTGCAGGCTGGCTTTGCTTTTCTCCACCATGAGGGCTTTGTGACGGGCGGTCAGGAGGTACGACGCCATTGGGTGCAGGTTGACCAGGCTGGTCGTTTGGGTGCAGGCTCCGCTGTCCCCGCTGCAGTTCAGGTAGCACACTGTCCCCATGGTGGAAAAGGACGACTGGTTCACGACCCGGGGTCTGAAGAGTTTGTACTGACCGATACCTTGGCTCACCGAGGACTCATCTTGTTGGTTCGTACAGTTCAGTCCAAACCCGAAAATTTCTGCCGAAGTCGGCAGAGAGCAGGCGTCAAAGTGACTGCCTTCCAGACCGGGTATGCTGAACCGGTGCCCCGTTTCGTATCCAAGCGGCACCAAAGGGATCATGCAGTGGAGCGAGGACGGACACGCATCGGGTTTCCCCACGGGAGCGGTCTGGTACCAGGTTGGAAGCGGAATCGACCTGGGTTCGGGTGTCCTGGCCATAATCCGGTCGATGGAAAAAGACAGAGGCTTGCTGCTCCCTCTCAAGGCGAGAATGTCTGAGCCCGCGGGCTGGCTCCCAGAAGCCAGGGGGGAACCGAGGACCCCCGCTGGGCGACAGAAAGAACCGTCCATCACCTCCGCATCAACAGCTTTTATAAAACTACAGCAACACAGTCCTAGAGAGAGGCTTGGGGTCGGTGCTGCTCCTTACAGGTCCACAGAAAAGGGCATGTGTGCCGAAGACCCCCACCCTCCTCCAAATCTCTGCTCCGCTTCTTTCCTCATTGATGGCTCTCGGGGAGGCCCTCAGTCGTTCGATAATTGCGTGTGGAGAGTCGAGACCTTGCTGATCGTTACCGTCCGGGAAGAAGCCTTGAAGGTAAATAATTTGCTCAATTCTTCTCAGCTGATTCCCGGCGCTCGCTGCGGCCGAATAAGGAGAGGTTGTTCTTTACTTGTCAGGACTCCTGCTCAACTGGGATGAAGTTGGTAAATCCCAGGTTGCTTTGTGGCTTTGCGTGACATCATGTTTAATCCCAGTTGCCTACTCCAGATTACACAGCGGGCTCATCAGGAGCTGTCAAGAGTCGGAGGTCAGATTTGAGCATGTTTGCGATGAACAGAAATGGATGGATGTTATGCAGATCTGAAAGCATCAACATGGAACATATGATTTCAAATCAGCATCTTCTACACGGAGGGCTCTGATTAAATGGGCATTTGTACATTTAATCTTAGGAAACAACTGCTCCAGGGCTCAGCCCTACATTTGCCCACATTCATTCATTTAACATGCTATCTAATATGAAACATGAAATCATTAAATCAAGTTCCGCTGTGGAAGAAAAGCCCACACCCGCACGGGAGCTCACACGGATTGTGCAGAGATTCTCAAATGCGCGTCTTTCCCGTTAAATGACGGACGAAGGAGAACAGAAGCAACAAGGCGCTCACTCCATCCTTTCAACGTACCACGGGTTCCCAGACTCCGGCCACACGCTTGTAACGTGCATCAAACTGACAATGTCTAGCAGATGGAATCTTTTAGGACGCGCTCGATATGTATTACTGTGAAGGGCTACTAAATATGAAGGATATTTTTAGGCTGATGTTATTCCCAAACCCAACACAAAAACGGATGGAAATTCATCTTGCTCACGGATGCACATATTGATGCATTTGGCCGCACGTATTCCAAGTGCGTCCAAGGCTTAATGTTGTTCTTTGGCGCAGGAATGACCAAACCGTAACCGTAAAAATAACCTCTCCTCCGGTCAGTGCGGCCAAGAAAAAAGTTCAGCACTGACCGCACGTATTCTGAAAATTACCTTTCTTTCTTTCTTTCTTTCGCAGTATTAGATGAATAAACAAATACAACTACAAAAAACAAATACATACAATTCTAACATTAGAATAGGCCAACATTTGAATAATTTAGACTGTTTTAGGATGCATCTATTCTAAAATAAATATAGTACGATTTTAGGGAAATCGAATTTAGGTTCATTTTCTTGGATTTCCATTGAAGATGTTTTGTGTTTTGCAGTTTAAACGGATCCGGTTTCGTTAAACTGGCCAACATTTCCGTGGACAGACTCAAAGGTGAGAAAGTAAACCAAACGTTTCCAGGCAGCCTTGTTAACACATCGTCACTTT
This sequence comes from Adrianichthys oophorus, assembly GCA_036245035.1. Lineage (NCBI taxonomy): Eukaryota > Metazoa > Chordata > Actinopteri > Beloniformes > Adrianichthyidae > Adrianichthys > Adrianichthys oophorus. The sequence continues at coordinate 20,045,176 of BSAI01000030.1, read as the reverse complement.
TTAACAGAAATGTCACTTTTAAGTTTACATTTCTTGATTTCCTTTTCATTAAAAAAAATAAATTGAGGCGATTCAGGCCTAATGTTTTATTTTAGGCTACTTCAAAAATACTATGTTCTGCAGTAATATTTAATCACGTGGTTCTGCAACTGTTTCATCAAAGCGGATGTAGGCCTATTATTTTTTAGGATAGTTTGTTAAATGTAATCCCTCAATTTCCTTTTGTTTTGTGTAAAGGCATGCACAGTGTTCACCAAAAAATACATCAATTTCATAATATTTAACAAAAAAAAGAAAATTATATTGTATTGTATTATATTGTTATTATGAAATACAAATATTATTTTATAGCTGTTATATATTTTATCAACTTACATTAATACTTTTAATGAAAAAATTGTCTATCAGACCTACACAACAGTCATAAAACCTGTGTCAAGAAAAGGCAGAAAACATTTAAATTAGACTTTAAAAGATGGCTTTACAGTCTGAGTATGCAAGCCAATGTGTTAAATGTTAGTGCTTGTAAAATGTACAGGCACAACCCTTTTTTAAAGCTATACCACAAAAAGTATTTGCTGTATTTGTTGATGCGTCTTTCCTCGGATCCAAGCTGTCCTCAGTGGTTCTGGTTCATTCAATAGGCCTATTTAGTTTCATTCAAATTTGAGCCTTTTTTCTCTTTCGTTGCCGGTTTGCATTGTCTAAAAATGGGAACAAGAGTGAATATAAATGCAGATCTTACTTTGTACGTATATGTAGCAACATTGGTTCTATTTAATTCTATTTTTTCGACTTGTTAGTTTTACCTTTAACCTGCTCAACAGCATAATGCAAATGGACTCCTCAAACTCTTATAGTGGAGAGTAAAATATCAAGTTACCCTTTAAAAAATTCTGACATTTGCATGTTTTAGGTATTCTAATAGACCAAGTTTTTTTTTTCCTCTGGCTAATCATGTCTAGGATTAAAGAAAATTACAATAAAATCTAAGATAGAAAAATGTCAGAAATACAAACGTTCCTGTCTTTTGTGTATAGTGAAATCTGCTCGTAATAAGATAAGATGGAAAATCCTTTTAATTCACAAGTTCGGTGACTGATTCAAAACAGCATTCAAGATGGTCTTTAAGAAGGTCACGTCTGTTACAAATAATTTCAATAAACGTTAATTATTCTCAAAATTTGCAGTAGTCAGACCTGAAAATAAGAGTTCATGCTGTCTTGCTCTGATTTATCTGTTTAGATCTGATACAGATATAGGTGGATAAAGGTTGGTAGTGTTCTCTGTGCGTGGAATAAAAGACAAAAGACAGTGTGGAGATTTTTGTTGAAATATCACAGGACATTGAAATTGTAGGGGAGATAACTTGGGTTTGGCGGGCTGTAGGCACTGGAACGT